>CM037456.1:7425302-7915302 GCA_021014325.1 Plazaster borealis | reverse complement strand
ACAGCAGGCCTGAACTTTCACCATTGAAGGGCAAGACCACTTGTAGTTCAGTCAGAAAATCCTAAAGTCTATTTGAATTTGTTTTTAAAGCCTTAAGGCAAAGACCAAGGGGCCATTACCTCCATGTACAGGAAACTTCAAAATGCCGAATGTGAAAATTCCTAGCTTGCAGCCCCTTGGTCCCGCTTATTCTAGGCACAATACCTCCCCAGATGTAACCATTCAGAAGGTTTATAGACTGTGCATCACCAGAGATACAAAACTACAGGTTTGGACACAATGTGGACTATTTCTCTCTCCCTTTGGCAACTGCTTTACTTCTTTCAAAGAAAATTTTAAAGATCAAGGAGACTTTGAGAAAATTATGAAATCAGGAAAAATCCTGATTTATCACATGACTGACACCAGGTAAATTTCAATAGGTCACGTTCATTCTACTTCTGAGCAAGCATGCGCACATTTCCGAGAACAATGGAGTGTCCCCAAAAGTCTCACATTCCATCCCTGACACTAGGTTGTTACGACAAAACCATAACTCAGACCAAATATACATTTCCGATATAATTTACCGACATGAATAAAATTACCAACAAAGGTTTAATTTACTTTCAGATTTAGCACAAACTCCGATAAACAACTGATACAAGAAATAATCTCACCTCTTTGGGCTTATCAAGCAGTGATTTAAGACAAAAAAGAAGAAAGAGACATTTCAGGTTAAAATCCAAATATTCTGCATGACCCCCTTGAAGTATTTGTCATATGAGTCAATGGCCTACTGACTGGTTAACTTCCATCTACTCACACAACAAGACCTCAGAGGAAGTCCAAACTCGATTCCTGTCTCCCATTGAAGGGGTTGTATACTTTGGTAATTGGAAGCCACTGTTTGTTTAAATCCTAAATAGTTGTAGATATATACCATAAAAATAAACCTGTGAAAATTTCATTTTAAAAGGTTGTAGCGTTTTTGAGATATTGTCGAAAATCTGGAGCGGTTATGTCGACGCAGGAAGAATATTCTGCGATTGGAATACACAATCTGAGAAACGTTACTGCAGTAACGCTTCTCAGATTCAAATTTTGGGGGATAAAAAGTGATATCTTTTTCCATAACTGCAGTACTTGAAAGTGAAAAGTTTCTCAAAATTCATTATACTATCCAAAGCTGCTGTATTTCTTACCAAGTAAGTTTTTATTGTCATAATACCAAACGTATACAGATCCTTTAAATCTGTAAATTCATCAGGACATTGCTGGCAAAAAAACAACCACCAGTAGGCGTTAAGGAAATGTCAAAGTTGAAGCTAAAAACAGCAGAATGTCAAATCGATTCAAAACTCCACCCATAAATACCACGGCTTGAATTTCAAGAAAATCTGCGCTAGACCACAGGGCCTAAATTCATAGAGCTGCTTAAAGCAGAAAACATTGCTTAAACACTTTTCTGCTAAGCAACAATGAGCAGGATACCAGTCACAGTTGGCACATGCAATATGGTATTTTGGCCGGCAACCTTATTCTGGTGAGCAAAATTTTGTTGTGCTTGGCTACATTTGGTGATAAGCAGCTTTATGAAATATGGTCAAATTTTTGTAGCTCACAAATGCTGTGGATTTTTTTCACAAGACCATTTAGTTTCTTTCTTTTCTATTATTTGATGAACTTTTAAGTATTCATTTTATTTAATTTTCAACAGAATGTGTTAGGGGGTTCTACTAGACTGCAGGACGTGTTTGGTTGTGGAGTTCCTGGCCCAATGCTTTTAAAATTAGAAGACTTTGGTCTAGAGGTCCAGTCATTAGTTTGAGCCCTGGTAACATTGTTCTTTTTTTCTTTTTTCTTTCCAGATGTGAATAAAAGAACTGTTTTAATTTGTTCTTTTGCGTGTGTGTGGATGCTACTTTTTTTCTGACCAAGCAACCAGCTCTGGTCACCACTATTAATAATACACCTGATATCACTAATATCACAAATACATGTTTCAAATCTGGGCAGCTTAAACATTAAGCGGGAAAGTAAAGGGAACAGTTTCCTTGCCCCGTGGATACTTTTTACATTTTTTGTAGCTCAAGCGCCACACAATATAGATTACCGGGGAAGGGTTCAATGGCAAACCGCATTACCAGCAAAGTATAAATACTTTTTGTACAAAGACAAGGAAAACTATCGGGATTGAGTAAGCAGCAGTTAAACAGTAGGCAGAACCATTCACAAACGGGGACCACAAAAGGTAGCCTAACCAACAAAGACAAATGCAAGACTGGAAGGGGAAGGGGTGGTTGCACTGACTCAGTTACAGCTATAACAGTGGTTGATACTTCGGCCCAGACACTGAAAAACATCTCACCATTAATAATACACCTGAAAGTTCCCACTATCACAATACATGTTTAAAATCTGGGCAACTTAAACTTCCAGCGGGAAAGTAAATGGAACCGTTTCCTTGCTTCGTTGGTACTTATTTTGATTTTTTAAGCTTAAGCGCCTGACACAATATAGATTACAGGGGAGTGGTTCAATAGAAAACCGCATTACCAGCAAAATATAAATACTTGTATACAAAGACCAGTAAAACCATCGGGATTGAGTAAAAAGCACTTCAAACAGTAGCCAGAACCATTCAAAAACGGACACCACAAAAGGCATCCCAATAAACAAAAGACAAATGCAAGACAGGAAGGGGAGGGGTGGTTGCACTGACTCAGTTACAGCTATCACAGTTGTTGATACACTTTTGACATTTTCGGCCAAGACACTGAAAAACATCTCACCATTAATAATACACCTGAAAGTTCACACCATCACAATACATGTTTAAAATCTGGAAAACTTAAAGTTCCAGCAGGACAGTAAATGGAACAGTTTCCTTGCCCAGCGGGTACTTTTTATTTTTTTTAGCTTAAGCGCCAGACACAATATAGATTAGCGGTGAAGGGTTCAATAGAAAACCGCATTACCAGCAAAATATAAAAGACCAGTAAAACCATCGGGATTGAGTAAAAAGCACTTCAAACAGTAGCCAGAACCATTCACAAACGGACACCACAAAAGGTATCCCAATAAACAAAAGACAAATGCAAGACAGGAAGGGGAGGGATGGTTGCACTGACTCAGTTACAGCTATCACAGTTGTTGATACAGTTTTGACATTTTCGGCCCAGACACTGAAAAACATCTTACCATTAATAATACATCTAAAAGTTCACATTATCACAATACATGTTTAAAATCTGGCAACCTAAACTTCCAGTGGGAAAGTAAATGGAACAGTTTCCTTGCCCCGTGGGTACTTTTTTTTTTTAAGCTTAAGCGCTCGACACAATATAGATTAGCGGGGAAGGGTTCAATGGCAAACCACATAACCAGCAAAGTACCATTAACAGTTCCTTCTGCATTACCAGCAAAGTACCACTAACAGCTCCTTCTGCATTACCAGCAAAGTACCATTAACAGTTCCTTCTGCATTACCAGCAAAGTACCGTTAACAGCTCCTTCTGCATTACCAGCAAAGTACCATTAACAGTTCCTTCCTCATTACCAGCAAAGTACCGTTAACAGTTCCTTCTGCATTACCAGCAAAGTACCAATAACAGTTCCTTCAGAACTCCCAATAAGCTTATCCTAAGAAAAAAATGTTTCCTGTGAGGAGGGCGGGGAAACCAGTATAACTATGTGTGTACATAGACAGGGCAACCATCAGGATTTGAGTTAGAAGCAGTCAGTAGACAGGACCAATCACAAAAGGGAAACAAAAAAGACACATTGTAGCCTAACCAGAGAGACAAATGCAAGAGGGGGGAGGGAGTGGCTGCACTGACACGGTTCCAACTATCAAAGTTGTTGATATTATTCTGGGCATCTTCAGCCAAGACAAATGAACATGTCATCAGTCCCACCTCCTATACACAGGTACCACAGACTGCCACAAAGTACCATACCTTCTAGGCTAGCATTAAGTGCATAGATTTCTTCTGTTTGTATGGCAGGTATTATCAAGAAAACCCATGGCTTGTGTTCTGTGGAGTTAGTCTCCACAGTCTCCTGTGGTATTTTGTGGAAGTAGCCAATACACCTCCTATACACAGGTGCCACAGACTGCCACAAAGTACCACACCTTTAGGCTAGCATTAGGTACGTGGGCTTCTTCTGTTTGTACAGCTGTTATTATCAAGAAACCCATGATGGCTTGGAAGAAACCCCTGTGGACTTTGTCTCCACAGTCTCCTGTGGTATTTTGTGGAAAGAGCCGGTTGGGCAGGAGAGTGCACCGATAGTCAGATGGTTCTTTAAGAACTTCCAATCAGCTTATCCCAAGAACCTGTCAAGGAGATGGGGGAAAATCCAGCAGGTGTGGGAGAACTTTTTTTCAATATTTTTGTTTAAGATTCTTTCAACTCTTTCAGTGCCTGCTTTTTTGTTTGCGTTTTGAGCCTAAAGTGACCAGCTTTTTTAGGTTTTTAGAAATTCTGTTAAATAAAAAGGAGTCTTTCTCACTAAACAAAATGTATCTTGCTGATATGTGTTGCCTTGGTACATCCCAAAGTCACTAGTATTTATTAAGTGATAATGCCCTCTCGTGATAAAATGTATACTATGGGTCGTACATGTACATTTGACAACACTTTTTGAATACATAAAAAATATCTTACACGTACCATTATGGTGCTTTCGGAATACACAAAATAGATCATACATGTACAACCTTGGCACTGAAAGAGTAAAGATGTTTAGCACTTGCTCTACCCTTTCTTAAAATCACCACCACAGACAACAACAGCAAAAAGCATTACACTGCCAGTAAAGCTAAAAGTTTAACGAGATAAGGCCAAGAAATTCATATGTCCATCACGCATTGTTCGTTCAGTGCGCAATGCAATGAAAATACACACCGTGAAATGCACATAGTGTTTATGAATAACGCAGTACGCAATACGAATACATGGAACTATGTGCGTTGCTTGACGTGTACTTTCATTTTGACGCAGTGCGCACTACGCACTGCGCACTACGCATTACAGACACATGGATATCGACCTTAAAACCGCCTGACACTGTAAGGAATCACTGGTGCGTTCTTCTTCTAATACTTCCTCCACTGATAGTCGTCATTCATATCAGCATGTAAAGATACCACATTCACACATGAAAACACTAGGTCTCTATAAGCATTGACCCAATACACTTGGCTTCATCGCCACAGTTAATATTGGTTGTAACTCAGAAGTACATGCGTTAACATGCTCACCATTATCTTTACATGCAATTTTGACTACAAAAAATGGCAGACTGGGGGGGTGGTGGTTGTGTTGAATATACAAACTTCCATATTACTTGATCTACTTCAGTAAAACCCAAACCCACTTGCGTCTTTGACTAGACATCATCCCAATTCCATCAAACTACAACAGGCAACATCTAGACCTTTAGACCTCGGATAACAATGGACTGTGTTGGTGTACAGAGTGGCACAGTACCCGTATCAAATCAAGCATGACCACTGGGGTGGTTTTTGGAGACGGTTAGAGTTTTAACCTTCAAGTAAGAAATATTACCTTCTTCTCCTGGGGATGAAATAGCTGCAATATCAAGGAAGGTTGTCCCAACGTAGTCATCAGCGGAAACTTGATCCCTGTAAACAACAACAATAACACATTTTTCAATAACGTATCAAAGCGCTTTACATTAGTGCCCAGGTCATTGGGCCAAAAACATTCCTGCTATCTTTCTCAGCTCCCAGAGGAGTATACAGCCCTTGGCTGTTGTGGCGCTCCGAAAACTTATTCAAACACAATATCAACCACTACCATCGCAGGTATCAATTTATACCTCTTGGTGAAGAGAAGCAACTATAGTAAAGCATCTTGTTCAAGGATACAAGTGTCATGACCGGGGTTCGAACCCCCACCTTGATGATTTTTTAACCGCCAGAACTCGAGTCTGGTGCACTAGACTGCTCGACAATGACGCTCCACAATGGATACCTACATTTTAGACTGCTCACCTCAAGGTCAAGCAAGCAACTTTGTTTGGTAAACATGTAAATTCTCCGATCTTTACATATCAAAAATAATAATAATAATAATCTAGTATTTCTACCTAATTTATTTTCAAATAAAATTCCTTGGGGAAAGCAAAATTCCTGATTTGTATTGAAATCCCATCTTGTATAAATACCATCAGGTACAAGAAGACCGACTTACCAATCTCTCATTTGAAACTTCACATGCTAACACATTGACGGGAACTGTGTAAACAAACAAACAACAAATTGTCAAATGGGATAACAAATTTGATTTTATACCCCACAATGGCTTTGATTTTCCCTTTGCTGATTTTTGGATTACCTGCAAGGTCCAAAGATGTAAACCGGTAAACAAATTTGTGACAAGAAGACAGAATCTGTAAGCAGATTTGACATCTTGTAAGTGCGTTCATAATAAATTTCCATCATTGTATTATTCATTTAGGCCCATATTCATAAAGTTATTAAGCAGAAAATGGTGCTTACATTTTTTGTTTTTCTAAGCAAATTAGCAGGTAACGAGTCAAATACAATATACATTACATGGTATTTTGGGTGGTAAACTTCTTTCTGCTAAGCAAGATTTTTCTTTGCTAAGCATTTTTTGTGTGCTTACTAACAGCGTTATGAAATTGGGCCTTGTTATCGTGGATTTACTTTGCTTGCAGAAAGCAATGGATTGGAAGTAAAATTAGTCTAACAGGCAGTCTATTAGCAGAAAATGTTATTTTAAAGTTTGAAGAAATCAGCCCAAGGTTACTGCAAGTTATATTAAGCTCTTTAAGTTCATTTCATGTATTCCAGTTGTGAAGCCAAGGACTCTCAGAAAAGCGGACTCAATCACTGTAGGGGAGATGCGGGAGAGTTGAGCCATTTTTTACATTTTGCACCATTCTGCAGAGATGAAATGTAGGATCCCCTAACTAAATGTTTTAAGTAAAGCTTTAGAGTGTTGACTTACTTAGTATAACATAATAATTGAACCAACTGCTATTGCTTATTCATGGGAGATGCTTGAAAAAAATGGCAAAGTGGCTCAACTCTCCCTGGACTATGGGTAAGTTGAGCCACCAGTGTGGGTAAGTTGAACCACCACAATAATCAATGGGACTTTGGAAATCAGAAAATAATTTTCTGAAATTGGTTTATCCATGGTAAAAGTGAAATATACTCATAATTATAATAATACTTTGATCCAATCTGGCATTTAAAAACTATTCCCAACAATTTTCTTAAATAATTCTGAAAAATTATATTTTATCATGGCTATTTCCTATGTTCAACTCTCCCCATGCTCATTGGCTCAACTCTCCTATAAGAGAGCCATTTTGACATGTGACTTGATTTTGATTTATAACAATCAAATTAGATCCAATTAAAATTACCGTAATAAACAACAATATTTAGGCAAAATATTAGACACATTAGGGGCCATTCATAATTGTCGATGTTTTTTAAATTTCGATTTTTTTTCGAATTAGTGGGTGGGTGGGTCAAGGTAAATAATTGAAAATCGAAATTCACTTTTCATTAAAAAAAAAAACCCCAAAACGGAAAAAAGCTAGACCATTTGACTTGCCTGCGTACAGCGTTCCTATGCGCGTGATGACCCGAGGTACAATGTGTACACGTACATTATAATTTGTACAGCATGCATGTGCGTGACTCACCACTATGCAAAAAACACCATGTACTTGGCCCATTATGTGAAACACCATTGGGAGGACGGCCCGCGTGTGATTCGGTACAACGGACGAGTTGACTTTTCTATTTTACTTGCAGCGGTCGAGTTGGAAAACGAACGTGTTGGACAACAGACGAGTTGAGCTTGTAAATTGAAAGCACAACTGTCGAGTTAGTACAATGATCGAGTTGGTAAACGGTCGAGTTGGTCGGAATCGAGTTGGCAAGCGGTGGTCGAGCAGGCATGTGAGACCTCCGCGTCCAACATCGATCATCAAGCAGCTCTCACAGAGGGGGAACCTGGCATCGGGAAGCACTTTAAGTTTGCCTGTATAATCATATATCGCGGAACCACAAGGCGTGCATGAAAAAAACGGCATGTTAACAATAAATTGCGGCCCGCAGCTGGCCCGATATGCGGCTTGCGGTCTTCCATGAATACTTGGGCGAGTAGGGAAACACGCAACTCGAATTTCCAGGGTCAGAAAACGTGCGGTGGAGTCTAATTTCAACCTTGTTCCTGTATTTTTTTATGCAAAATTATAACCTCATACTCATGAACACATCGCTCTCGCCGCAATTTTTTTACCAATGTGCGTCGTCGACCGATCGTTAAATCACGAAGATTTCATTGCAAAAGAAGTTCTGTAAAACCGATCCTCAAATTACGAATCCATGAAAGTTGCTATTGATGAAAACAAATGCAAGTACATGTACAATGCAAACAACACGTAGTTGTTTTTTTAATACTGGATAACAAATCAATTTTTTTATAATCGAAATTAGGGGTGGGTGGGTGGGTCAAAAATCTTTGGAAAAAAGATCGAAATTTAAAAAACATCGACAATTATGAATGGCCCCTTATCACTATATTCATTGCTAAACATGTAAGTAATAGAAAGGGTCTTATCAAGAGTTCCAAAATTCACTTTTAGTGGAATTTAGATGTTCTTGTCACTCACACTTTGAGCACTTATCTCTCACATTCTCTGTTGTAGCCAAAAAGAAAGTTTGGTTAGACACTACCAACAGAGGGCATATGAACTCGACCACTCTATGGGATAGTGGTGTTTTGGGGGGTGGGTCAACTCTCCGTATGGCTCAACTCTCCCGCATCTCCCTACTAGCCAAGAACCCAATGGAGAGAAGACAAAGAAGGAAGTTTCAGTTTTAGATGTGGGAGGAAAACGCTGGATAATTAGTCAAGGGAAAACGCACGCAGTCCGGTAGGGACAATGAAAACCCAATCCACATATTGACCCCGGCGTTCTTCGAACTGGGGTCCTAGAGGTGGAAGGCGTGGAAAGATACCACTATGCCAAGCCGACCACCCTTGCTCCATCCCCCCTAGTGTATTTGGCTAGAGATTCTCCCACATCCTCTACACCTAGCTCAACACCTAAAATCCAAAATTCTACAAAGTCACATAACTTCCTGCACAGTAGTTTGGAGGAATTGGAACCGTTGGGGTTTAAGGTAAAATGGAACATTGCCTTACCCTGATTGGTACTCTGGATGGTCATTGGTGTACTTCACATCAGTCTTCACCTCTGAAAACATTGATACATCGACACATCAACAAATGGACACATCAATACATAGACATATCAACAAATCAACGCATCAACACATCAGTGCTTCAACACATTAATGCTTTAACACATCAATGCATCAACATATCAACACATGAACACGTCAATACATAAACACATTAGCGCATCAGTGCATCAACACATCAACACATCAACACGTCACAACGTCAGCGCATCAACACATCAACACATCAGAACGTCAGCGCATCAACACATCAGAACATCAATGCATCAACTTAAATTACCGATCTGCAACTGTTTGCGCTTTATAAATCTCTCTTTGTTATTATTATTACCTAGGCATCAATGCATCAACACATCAATACATCAACTTTCCTACAAAACAACCCATCAACGCATAATTGCAGAATCAGCCAACAAACTTCCCACACTCTAGTCCCTTTTCGAACATTTGATCTTTCATGACCTTATGACCTGAAATGCATGTAAACACAACTCATGAAACACAAAACACCATGTTGAAAATAGACAGTTCACTGATCTACTGATTCCTCATTACTTAATCTTTCAAAGGTAGACAATAATGAACTGCAGTTTTTCGTAGACTATTCTAACCTTCTTGCCCGGCCAAAGGAAGCGAACATGTAGGGATCCACCAGCTCCTTCTTCTCTTGCCCTGATCCAAGGATATTCTTGATCCCCTCGAAGAAGCCAGCATCCACTTAAGAAAACAAACACATCAATCAAACAAAAAGTTAGAAATACTTCTTCATTTGCAGCAATTTTTTACTAGTAGGGTTTGAAACCTCTGCATGGTTGGATAAAAATAGAGAAACCAATGTAAAACCGTGTAAACATCACTCTAATTTGGGGTTGTACAAGAGCGGGATTTGAACCTGCAACCTCTGGATTAACGTGCCAGTGCTCTACTAACTGAGCCATCTAGCCCTAATGTTGGAGGTCTCCCTATTTTGTCAATATCTTTGTTCGGGGGTGCCAGTCAGAAGCCATTCAACCTGTAACTGCCGTATAACCAGGAATCACACCCATGTTTGCAATACAACCTGAGAAGCGATTTTTTATTTCAAATATCAATTAATAAAACCACAAGGGAAACTGACTTGGTAGGGAGACCGCTAACATTATTTATTTTGTATATATTTTGATGTGTGTGTAGCCAGAGGTACAATGTATTGGAATTGAAGGCCTTCAGGTCACAGTTTTTAAGTAAACATTTTTAAATTTGGGCATATATGCCTCTGGCTTGTGTTTACTGTTTTCCGATTGTTGTTTAAATATTTTGTGAATGTATGTTGTTTTTATGTGTTGATAATGCCGAATAAATAATAATAATAATTATAATAATAAATAATAGTGTGCTAATTGTTCAAGGTCAAAACAGTTTAATGGATGTTGCCATGAGGCATGACTCAAGAAGTCTTTTCTCATTTTGATTCTGGTCTTGCATAAAACAAATTCTGGTCCAGTAAACATTTTGAGCCACAAGCCCTGCAATCTTGTAGATTTTTCTCCAAAATTCGAGCACTGCGACTTATAGACAGTGACAGGGCTCAAATTTTACACTGGACCACCAGCCGGAGGCCAGTGATTTCAGTTGACAGTGTCGGGTCAGTAAACTCAAGACAGGACAAGTCGGTGGTCTTGGGTTTTTTTTCAATTCAACATCTTTGTCTCAAAAGAATGATGTTTTAAATGTTTTCAATCCTGCTGAGTATCACCCATAAAACAGAAGAGATAAATCTTATCTTAGTGTTTGTTCAAATAAAACAGTTTAGATGATTAAACTGTGTTCTCATTTTGATTCTAGTTTCTTCTCATTTTGATTCTTGTGCTGCGGTCTTGTGGATTTTTCCCCTAAATCGAGCCCTGAGTGAAGATGATTTCACTTACTCTGTGGTATATCTTCAGCATGGTACACTTTGATATTGAACGACCCTTTCCTCAACTGCATGCCGGCTGGTCGAAGCAAATTGCTGGAAATAAAACACTCTCAACCGTAAACTACTTGCTTTGATCAAATGACAAAAATTATGCAGGCAAACGAAAAATAACCTTTAACAATTTACTAATGCCAATAGACCATGCAAGTCTCGCGCATATTCAAACATTTTTGGGACCACTTTGGTTCCAAGTACATTACTTTAACGTGTGAAGGAAACAAACTCACTAACTGGTCCAAGTAATCGAATACATGCGAGACTTGCACAGTCTATAGTCGTATAAAATTTGTTTTCAGAAAAAGTTATGCGGTCGAAAATTCAAAAACTACTCACTTCTCTATGTCATCAGAATCGTCACTTTTCTTGAAAACCTGAAATTTAAGCAAAACATGTTCAATATTATTTCAAAGAGGGAAACTTTCCTGTTACTTAAACTATCAAACAAATCCCCAAAAAAAGTCAAAAAATTGAGAAAATATATGACATAAATCATGTATGTACATTAACCAGTTAATAACGTCAGTGTTTCAACCGGCCAATTTTCCCCCAGAATACAAGGAGACATGACTTTTGTATTTTCGTGACACATTGTATATTTGACTTTTGTATTTTTGTGTCAATTTCACTCTGCAACGCTTCATTTCACCACATAAAGAGGACAAATGGAGGTCGAAAATGATGCTACATTCTGTCTTTGTTATTCTGTCGGGGGTTATTGTATAAATCCCTGATTCCAGGCCTTTGTCCTTTTATTGCCAGAAGAGGATTACGTGGCATCCAGAGGCTTCCGCTGTTGTTTTTCATTGTATTTCGGCTCAATGGAGGTAAGATGGCAGTTCCAGCCTTGGGTCCAGCCATGGACCCAATTGGTGACCAGTCTCACGGCCGAGATTTTTTAATTCACCGTGCATGAATCTGGCATTTTTTCTAAGAGAAAGAAAAAATCCGGCTGCTTCAAGAGAATCTTTGTTTTCTTGGCTTTATCAGGTCATGGATTTCATTGTGCCAACAATCCATTCAAAGAAAAAATGATTCCGGCAGTTCCAAGAAAACAATCCTGTCAGAGTGGACGGGGAAAAACAGAAGATCCCCGACATAACTGGAAATAAGGTCAGCTGCCTTATCCAAAAAGGTGGAGTTCTACATCATTCTTGCTACAGATTTGTATTTATTTATGAAAAGAAAACAGTCTAACAATGTAAACATGGACCACCTGATACATGCAGCTTTTTGATATTACTTATTCGTCCTTTTTTTTTATTACATAGGCCTAGATGTTGAATGTTTCAATTTACCCTGTAATATTCAACCTGATCCCAAATTCAATCAAAACAAACATATGTTTCAGAACAAAATACCCACTATGCACAAATGGGAGGTCATAATGATGTTACAATTTGTAATATTAAGTGAAGATCTTTTAATAACTATTCCAGCCCCACAGTCAAAGCTGGAAACAACAGCTGTGTTTATCTGTGTATTGATGTTTACTGTCTGCAACATTAATGCATGGATTAGTGTGTGGACCATCTGACTGAATGTATTAATGTTTTAGTGCTGAGGTTCAGACCAAAATGCAGTGCCACAATGTTATTTCAATGAAAGATACATTAGGAAATAGTCTTGACGTATGGCGATCCGTGCCAAAACCAGGCACTTCCAACACAAGCTCAAAACTGGGTATTAACATACATGTACAAAGCTTTAAATGGTTTATCACATAAGTACATTAGTGATCTCAAGAAATCATCCAGTTACTGTTTACATTCTAACAACAAGTTGTGTTTATCTTTTCGCACGACCACAAACATTGGGTGACAGATCTATTTCATCGGCTGCCCCCAAATTATGGAATGAACTGCCCTCTACCATTCAACACTCTCAATCCATTGAAATTTGTAAGCGTAAAGTGAAGACTTTTCTTTTTAATCTTGCTTTTATGTAATTGTGCCTGTATGTTGATTTTTTAGTAGCATGTACTTTTTCATTACTTTTTATCAACTGTTTCTACTACTTTTTTATGTAATGCTCGGTTGATAATTGTTGTGGAAATCTCTAATATTATTATTATTATTATTACTATTTACAGATCAAATACAATGTAGATTAGAAGTAGAGCTTTCAAATTATAGCACCATATTAGGGAAATCGGGTAACTATTTCTCAACATATATGTAGACTAAGAATTTACCTTTGTATTTTATTTTAAATTTAGTATTAGCCAATCAATACATTGTATCGAGTCTCACTCTTTATTGTACTGTCCTGTCCTTGTCCGATTGTTGTTGTATTGAAGTGTTGTCCTGTTTTCTAGGGAAAGGTACAAAAGCTATGTTGACATCATATAATGTATTTTTGTTTACAGTCAAGTGTGCTCTTCACGTGAAATTAATTATGCTTAACAGGGTTCTCCCCGGGTTTTTTCAAAACTGTGGGGAATTCTGGGCCAAAATGTTTGGATGTTAGGCCGAAGCGCGCTGAATTGAAACAAGGTCCTCGGAATGTTTTATACTTGGTGTTTTTCTTGGTTTTTACGGTAAACATGTTGTTCTTTGTTTTGCTAAAAGCTACTGTTTGTGTAATTGACCTTGTTACTTTTACTGCAAATCATGTGCAATTCAGCTTTTGGCTGCGTTGCATGTTCATAATAAAACCATTATGAATTAATCATTAATGAGTGAATGAATGAAACATCATGTATTATGTAATACAACCCAGCAAATACACAGGTAGAGTTATTAATGGTGTGTCGAATTGAAACATCTGTACTTCTGCAGGTACAGTAACATGAACAAGCAACCCTGCTGCCAAAGACAACCTCTCTACATGGAGATTACAGGTGCTTAACCCTTTCATGCACCATTTATTTTAGTGATAAATTGATCATATGGACACATTCATTGTTTACTCAGGTTTTTTATGCAAATGGTGACCCCAAAAAGGGTCAAAAAGCACCCTCAAGAGTCCTCTTTGCCATTCTGAAAACTGTGTGGCTTTGTGATCTTTATTTTTTCGTTTTACACCTATTTTTCTGAAGGGATTTAAACCTGTTGCTAGTGACCGGTCCGCGCATGAAAGAGTTATAGAGGGGCTCCAAGGTCAAATTGAGTTTTGTGACACACTCATTTTCCAATAGATAGAGTCCTTATAAAAGCAGGGGGGAGAATTACAAGTTTCTAACCTCACTTTAAAATGGTGTTAAATATCATTTCATTTGAAACATGACGCCATCAAACAGCAACAAAAAATGGGTCTGTACATTCCAAGGAAGAATTTCTGTGCCAGACATGAGCTCACATTCATTGCGTTTTGATTGAATATCATCAGAATTCAGTAATGAACTGAAAAATCTTTGTACAAAAATGTACAGACCATATTATTTGAAATGTAATTTCATCAAACGTTTTGGATTTTAACAAAAATTGCACTTGAAGGGTATCAAACACTGTGGTAATTTACACCATTTTAACGTGAGGTTATAGAGACTTGCAAAAAATAGTTAATGGCCTGACGTTTCGACCCTAGCAGAGTCTTTCTCGAAGGCTAAAAGGTTAGAGGTTAGAGACTTGTAATTTTTTCCCCATTCTCATAAAGACTCTATATATTGGAAAATGAGTGGATCATAAAACTTAATTTAACCTTGGACCCCCCCCCCCCTCCCCCTCTCTCAATCATATCTATGACGTCACACAATTGAAGAAAGTGTAGATTATTTTGACAAATCCACATGTAACAGTAGCTTCGTTGATCTACAGTTTGCTGTAGATTCATACGTTTACTGTAGATTTGTTGCGGATCTGTTCAAGTTGAAATACCTTTGTTAACTAAAGAATAACTTCTTTTTTTTTTCTTTTTTTTTAATAATCCCGGGGGATTCTTATTTATTGATTTGTAGGTTCACACGGGAAAGTATATACAACAATAGTATTATAATAAATTAATCATACAAAATTATGTCACAAATTAAGTAAAAGACATCAGTCATGGCACAGTGTTGAAAGGGTACCCCATTTACTATAGAATTTAGGGATGTTACGGTTTAAGGAATACATAAATTTCTCAGCAATGAAATATTTTCTGAAATCCTTTTTCAGTATCGGTAAAGACGGACATTGCTGGTTCATTTTCATTTTATAAATATGAAACCGGCACATTAATAGAAGGAGATTCAGGTTTTTCCACTGAGCTTCTGTTTTACCAAAAAGTAAAAGCTCATTGTTCGTAGTAAACCTTAAACCGGTTTTTTCTTCAACCCAAATGAAAACTGAATTCCAGAAAGATACACTGATGGTACAGCCACAGAATATATGTAGCAGGGTCTCCACTTCAATTTTACAAAAAGTACACAAGTCTGAATTAAATTTACCGATTTTATAAAGAAACGATTTAGAGCCTAAAATCCTATGAATAATTCTGAATTTAAACCACCGCAACTTCGTGCAAACAGTACATTTGAAAGGAGCTTCAAAGACCTGGGACCAGGCGTGCAAGTCGTAATTAATGTGGAGTTGATCTTCACATTTGGTGATAAATTTATGCACAACTTTCCTGCCATAGGTAGTGTGTCATAGATTCTTCTAGAACCTTTTTTGTCCCTCAAAATATAATAAACGTTGAAGGGTATGAAGGGGCGAGAAATTTCAATGACGTCATTATTAAGCAATACTTGAAAAGATTATTTGATAGCTTTGACAACAGCCCCAAATTAGTACGGACCTTAAACTTAATTTTAAAGTTGTTGAAAGAGAGAAAGTTACCACGTTCACAAAACAAATCACCAATAAAAGAAACCCCGGCTGAATGCCAGTGCTTATAATAGATACATTTCTTTCCCACTTTGACATGACAATTGAACCACAAGGAACTCATCAAAACATCTTCTTTTGTGGTTGGGAAATGCAGCTGAGTAAACAAGGACCAAGCATTCAAAACATAAATCCAAAACTTATTGCCCTGGAAAAGATTGTTCTTATGGACACCACCTGTCCTTAAAGGTCCACCCTCTAATAGGCTCAAGTTGGAGATATTTAAAATGACATGGGCGAGTGCAGCCCAACCAGAGCAATTTGTGACCAAGAGTCTCTGGATCCAAGTGACTTTTAAAGATTCCATGTATAGTGCTACATCTACCATTCTCACACCACCCTGGCTATAATCCTGGACCATTTGATTTCTTGACACACAATCTTTACCTTTCCAAACGAAATTAAAAAACAATGTATTAAGGTCTTTGATAAGAAACGATTTAGAGCCTAAAATCCTATGAATAATTCTGAATTTAAACCACCGCAACTTCGTGTCAACAGTACATTTGAAAGGAGCTTCAAAGACCTGGGACCAGGAGTGCAAGTCGTAATTAATGTGGAGTTGATCTTCACATTTGGTGATAAATTTATGCACAACTTTCCTGCCATAGGTAGTGTGTCATAGATTCTTCTAGAACCTTTTTTGTCCCTCAAAATATAATAAAAGTTGAAGGGTATGAAGGGGCGAGAAATTTCAATGACGTCATTATTAAGCAATACTTGAAAAGATTATTTGATAGCTTTGACAACAGCCCCAAATTAGTACGGACCTTAAACTTAATTTTAAAGTTGTTGAAAGAGAGAAAGTTACCACGTTCACAAAACAAATCACCAATAAAAGAAACCCCGGCTGAATGCCAGTGCTTATAATAGATACATTTCTTTCCCACTTTGACATGACAATTGAACCACAAGGAACTCATCAAAACATCTTCTTTTGTGGTTGGGAAATGCAGCTGAGTAAACAAGGACCAAGCATTCAAAACATCAATCCAAAACTTATTGCCCTGGAAAAGATTGTTCTTATGGACACCACCTGTCCTTAAAGGTCCACCCTCTAATAGGCTCAAGTTGGAGATATTTAAAATGACATGGGCGAGTGCAGCCCAACCAGAGCAATTTGTGACCAAGAGTCTCTGGATCCAAGTGACTTTTAAAGATTCCATGTATAGTGCTACATCTACCATTCTCAGTTTAACCCAGTTTATAATTGAGGGTCCGAAATTGAAGCATTTCAGCACTTTAAAAACAAAATCGTGAGCGACAGAATCGAAGGCCTTTTCAAAGTCAATTGAAACGAAAACACCTGGAATACTTTCAGAATCAGTAATATTAAGTAAATCATACATGAGGCGGATGTTCTCGCCAATAAAACGACCAGCCATACAACCTTTCTGTCTCTCATGAATGATATGGGGAAGGCAACCCTTAAGCCTCTCAGCAATACAAGCTAAAGCAATTTTATAAGAAGTGTTCAACAGTGAAATAGGGCGCCAATTTTTTAGGAACCTGCAGGGTTTGTCCCCTTTAGGCAAAAGAGTAATCAGGCGCGGATCCAGGGGGGCGTGGGGGGCGCACCCCCCCCCCCCCCTTTTAAATATTAAAAAAAAAAAAAAAATGAGGGAGAAAAGAAAAAGAGGGAGAGAGAGAGAAGGGGGGGAGAAATGGGGAAGGGAAGATTTTGCTGCTTGGTATATTTTCATGCCCCCCCCCGTTTGGAAAATCCTGGATCCGCCCCTGGTAATAATCCCAAACTTTTGTGTTACCGAAAGTTTACCTGAAAAATATGCATAATTAAGCGACCTCAATAAATACCAGGCAAGCTCAGAGGTGAAATGTTTGTAAAACTCGAAGCTAAAACCATCCGAACCAGGTGATTTACAACTCTTACTTTTCTTCAGGGCTATCAGTAGCTCATCAAATGATAAAGGACCCTCGATGCTGTCCCTTATTGAATCGGAAAGAATAGGCTTGGAAGCTTTAGCAAAGATGGAATCTAGATCGACATCGTCTTGAACATTCCTGAAGGAATACAATGATTTGTAAAACTACTCGCTTCGGTAAGAATGTCTTTTGAGCTGGTCAAAACAGAATTAGCTTCATTGACAATACCCGTAATCGACTTATTAACAAAGTTGCGTTTTTCCATATTCAGGAAAAATTTAGATGGCTTTTCACCACATTCGAGCCATCTAGCTTTAGACCTAATAATAATCCCCTCCATTTTTGATTTACGAAGATCCACTAATTCCGCCTGCCTAGCATTTAAAAGATCTATTGAGGTAGCATCGCCTCCGGAAATTTTATTAGACAGAAAAACAATTTCTTTTTCCAATGTGGACTCGAACTTATTAAATTCTTTCTTCTTCCATGCGGAAAAGAAAATCGTCTTACCCCTCATTTTCATAAGCAACATTTCAAAGAAAACTTGATCGTTGATAGTAAGCTGAATATCTTTGGGGTGAATATTGCTGGGGTTAGATTGTAAATAAGGAGAGGCGACATATTCTCCCAATAGCTCACTAATAGTGTCCTTAACAAGAGCGGAATATTGTGGATCTTTTAGCAAAGAGTTATTAAATTTCCAGTAACCATAGCCATGTTCAACTTTACTAAAATCCAAGGTAATATCAATCAAAGAATGATCTGTCCTGTAACCTGGTTTATACCGCAGCTAACAAATTTGGTGTTGAGTTCAGATGAAATCAGAAAAAAATCCAATCTGGATTGTTTAAGCGAGTGTGATTGCATCCATGTGTATCTTCTGAGGTCTGGATTATATATACGCCACACATCAATAAAATCAAAATCATTACACATTTCTAGAACCTTGTTCCTAGCTAAAGGGTTGTTAAGATTGTTATAATTAATACAATCTAAGGACTGATTCAAAATTAAATTCCAAGAATAACTTTGTTCAACCCCAAATCATTTAAAGCATAAAACTCCTTACATAAAAAAAACAGTAAGATTTGTTCTGTTTTTTCAAATGAGGGAAAATTTGAAAAAACAGTATATTGCAAGGAACACAAAAAACATTTTGTACGATAAATAATCACTTTGTAAAAAAAAGTCCTCTTTACAAAATATATCAACATTACTAAAAGGTAGGATCCTAGATTTGTATTAGTCAACGAATGATTTATAGGCAAAATTATAAAGAAAGATACAATAAAAGCCACATGTGAAAGTTTCAGCTGAATACAGTGGCCACTTGTTGAGAAAACAGCCAAAACAACTAATGGTATTTTCACACGAACATCAAATCCATCCAGTGAGGTGACAGCGGGGACAAACCGCATCTCTGGCTGCAGCAATGAACGGACACTAAGCCTCAGAAATCTGAGAAATGATTCATGCATGAATCCTCTCTCAGTTTCAAATGTTTTTTTTGTGAAAAATTATCCAAACCATTTTACTTTGATGGGAGTCCTTTCTCAAAATAGTTTCTACTATCAACAGCTGTCAGTGCTCTTCACTAAGTTAGTTTTATTGGTCATTAATTTTTGGAGTATTTACCAATCTATAACCCTACCTTTAAATGAACAGGTAAAATCAATGATTGGAGAGGAGGAATAGTTTAAATCAGAGAACAGACTTTGCAAATTCGTGCGTAGAATGTACCCGCCTTCTATAGACAATTCTACCCTTTCACGCCCAATTTCCTTCACTTCATATAATTTCTGTCAATCCATTTTTTTAATGTTTATACATGTACTTTGAACGTTGATTTAACTCTTTTTGCTGGTAGTGAATGTCAACATTGACATGATAGGCAAAATTTACACTTGGCTTCCTTTTAAAGGTATCGTACACGTTTGGTAATGACTCAAAACAAATACTAGCTCAAAAACTTACTTGTTAACAAGCAACGGAGAGCTGTTGTTAGTATAAAACATTGTAGGAAATGACTCCCTCTGAAGAAACGTAGTTTTTGACAAAGAGGTAATTTCTCACTAAAATAATAAAAACTTCTTGCAAGAAGTTTTTATTCCTATCTGAAAGCACACAAATTTGGACGGTTGTGTCTATTTGGTTTAATTGGATTGTTGGAGTGTTTTAATATTCGCTACCAAATGGAGACCTAAGACAATAGGAACAAAAGGTCCCCACATGGGAATTCTGAAGACAGGGATGTTCCAAAAGGAATTTTGTGTTTCAGGGAATTCTAAAGACAGGCATGTTCAACAAGGAATTTTGTGTTTCAGGGAATTTTAAAGACAGTGTTGTCCCACAAGGAATTTTGTGTTTCAGGGAATTTTAAAGACAGGCTTGTTCCACAAGGAATTTTCTGTACAAAGTCTTGGGGATGTTAAGTACAAGACCAGCCGTCGATTTCACCAAACTCTTCCTAACTTAGGATTAATCCTATTTAATGCTAAGAGATAGGACTAGTTTTAAGTTAGGACCAGTACTTAAGACTTGTCCTATCTCTTAGCATTGCCTAGGATTAATCCTAAGTTAGGAAGAGTTCGGTGAAATCAACGGCAGGGACAAAGGAAATAACAAACTAGAGAATCAGTTTTTGTGATCGTCACAAAAACAAGGTGTTCGAGGTTAATGTCATCAAATTATGAGTGAATGATATGGTGTCGACAAGTTATGATTTTTTCAAGTATTACATTTCATCTTCCGGTTTTAACGGGAAGTCAAGGTCAAATGAGGTCACATCCTGTGTATTGTTTCTTAAGTTGTTACATACTTTCCCAATAGTGTATAGATTGTAAAAATCCAATGTGTTGTTTTGAAGTTACGATTTGTTGAAACATTAACTTTCACTTTCCGGTTTGAACCAGAAGTCAAGGTCAAATGAGGTCACAGTGTGTAGCGTTTCTTAAATCTTTAGAGCCCTTTCTGATGATGTATAGTTGATAAAAATCCAATGTGTGGTTCAGGAGTTCTGATTTTTTTAAATATTAAATTTCATCTTCCGGTTTGAACAGGAAGTAAAGGTCAATTGGGGTCACATTCTGTATATCGTTTGTTAAGTTGTTACATACTTGTCCAATGATGTATAGAGTGTAAAAATCCATCGTGTGGTTCAGGATTTATGAGTTTTGAAACATTAAATTTCAACTTCCCCTTTGAACCGGAAGTCAGGGTCAAACGGGGTCACAATAAGTGTAGCGTATGTTAGGTTTTACAAAGACCTTTCAGATGATGTATAGATTATAAAAATCCAATGTGTGGTTCAGGAGTTACAAATTTTTCAAGTATTAGATGGATTATCTTTATGCCGGGGTGCGCAATATACAAGGTAACAGCGATTCTAAATGTATTCCTACATGTAGTTGATGCAAACTGAACTACACGTTCAATGTACATGTATCTGTACACGTGCTACTAACTATCCCGCGTTATCAAAAGGGGTCAACACAAACGTGCGCTTTAATGCCGGTGGTTATAAGACAAGATGTAAATGTCAAAATGTTGTTATTTCTGTGCAAAAGTTTGAGCAGGCTCAATCATCTATCACCTGATGCAAAAAAATGATAAAGAAATACGTGGTTTTTGAGATACGAATTTTGTGAAATTTTCAACTTCCAGTTTGAACCGGAAGTCAAGGTCAAATTGTGCAAAAGTTTGAGCAGGCTCAATCATCTATCACCTGATGCAAAAAAATGATAAAGAAATACGTGGTTTTTGAGATACGAATTTTGTGAAATTTTCAACTTCCAGTTTGAACCGGAAGTCAAGGTCAAATGGGGTCATACTTTGTGTAGCGTTGGTTGATCTCTTAACGACCTATCCGATGATGTATAGATTGTAAAAATCCAATATGTGGTTCAAGAGTTATGATTTGT
Organism: Plazaster borealis; assembly: GCA_021014325.1. NCBI lineage: Eukaryota > Metazoa > Echinodermata > Asteroidea > Forcipulatida > Labidiasteridae > Plazaster > Plazaster borealis. The sequence goes on along the minus strand of CM037456.1, from coordinate 7,893,471 downwards.
TTACAAATATTAAACTTTGATTCATTGTAATTCAATACCTGATGATGTCATCATAACATCATCAAGTTTGTGTCGTCTTGATATTTAGGTTCAAATGTCTTATGAGTTTCAATGTAAAATTCACTTTCAATCTAGAGTTATGCTGTAGATAAGCCCGAAAATGATTTTTCAAGAAAAAAACCAAAGGCAAACTTTGACCTAGGGGCATGACCTTGAAGAAAAGGTCATACGATTTTGATGTTAACTTTTGAAATGTAGCCCCAGTCTTGATCTATCACATGCCCAATTATGAACATCATAGCTTTCATATTCAATAAGATACAGCAAATACCAAATGGTCAATTTTCAACTTTAAAAAACCTTGTAATTCGACACCCAATGATGTCATCATGACGTCATGAAAACTGTGCCGTCTTCATATTTAGGTTCAATCTTGAGTTATTTTTGAGAGAAGAGTTCCGTGGAAGAAGAAGAAGAAGATGAAGAAGAAACTAGACATTCAGTTTTTGTCATGTGACAAAAACAAGGTGTTCGTTGGGGATTGAATGAATAAACATTCTACCTTATCAATCCAATGCCTGGTCCAGGAGTTATGAATTTTTCAAAAAAATTAACATCAACTTCCGGTTTGGCTCGGAAGTCAAGGTCAAATAGGGGTCACATTTTGTGTAGCGCGTTTAGTTTATGAAGATGATTTAGATGATGTATGGGTTGTAAACCTTCAACAATTTGTTGAAACATTAACTTTCACTTTCAGGTTTGAACTGGAAGTCAAGGTCAAATGAGGTCACAGTGTGTAGCGTTTCTTAAATCTTTGGAGCCCTTTCTGATGATGTATAGATGATAAAAATCCAATGTGTGGTTCAGCAGTTCTGATTTTTTCAAATATTAAATTTCATCTTCCGGTTTGAACAGGAAGTAAAGGTCAATTGGGGTCACATTCTGTATATCGTTTGTTAAGTTGTTACATACTTGTCCAATGATGTATAGAGTGTAAAAATCCATTGTGTGGTTCAGGAATTATGAATTTTGATACATTAAATTTCAACTTCCGCTTTGAACCGAAAGTCAGGGTCAAACGGGGTCACAATAAGTGTAGTGTATGTTAGGTTTTATAAAGACCTTTCAGATGATGTATAGATTGTAAAAATCCAATGTGTGGTTCAGGAGTTACGAATTTTTCAAGTATTACATGGATTATCTTTATGCCGGGGTGCGCAATATACAAGGTAACATCCAGCGATGCTAAATGTATTCCTACATGTAGTTGATGTAAACTGAACTACACGTTCAATATGCATGTTTCTGTTGTACACGCGCTATAACAGTATCTCGCGTTATCAAAGTGGGTCAACACAAACAAGCACTTTAATGCCGGTGGTTATAAGACAAGATGTAAATGTCAAAATGTTGTTATTTCTGTGCAAAAGTTTGAGCAGGCTCAATTTTCTACAATCTGATGCAAAAATTATGCTGAAATGATAAGTGGTTTTTGAGATACGAACATTATGAAATTTTAAATTTCTGGGTTGAACCAGAAGTCAAGGTCAAATGGGGTCACTTTCTGTGTAGCGTTTGTTGAACCTTTAACAAACTTTCCGATGATGTATAGATTGTAAAAATCCAACATGTCGTTCATGAGTTATGATTTGTTTTCAAATATTAAACTTTGATTTAATGTAATTCAATACCTAATGACGTCATCATAACATCATCAAGTTTGTGTCGTCTTGATATTTAGGTTCAAATGTCTGATGAGTTTCAACGTAAAATTCAATTTCAATCTTGAGTTATGCCGTAGATAAGCCCGAAAATGATGTTTTTCAAGAAAAAAACCAAAGGCAAACTTTGACCTAGGGCTTGACCTTGAAGAAAAGGTCATACGATTTTTATGTTAACTTTTCAAATGTAGCCCCAGTCTTGATCTATCACATGCCCAATTATGAACATCATAGTTTTTATATTCAATGAGATACAGCAAATACCAAATGATCATTTTTCAACTTTAAAAACCTTGTAATTCAACACCTGATGACGTCATAATGACGAAATTGTGCAAGTGCCATGCTCATGTTAAGGTTCAAGTATATGCCAAGTTTCAAGGTTCAATTAAATTTCTTTTTTGAGTTCTGTTCTGGAGAAGAGTTCCGGGGAAGAAGAAGATGAAGAAGAAAAAAACAGGAAAAAAAACAAAACAATAACAAGAGGTGTTCGTGCTTGTATTGCACGAACACCTAAAAAAAACCACTAGAGATTGAGTTTTTGTGAGATCACAAAAACAGGTGTTCGTGTCGGTGATCCTTGAATTGAAACTTATCATGCATATATTTATGGTAAATGTCTCATATTTCAAGAATCAAACATTTTTTATTTGAATCGAAAGTCAAGGTCAAAACTTTGGTCAAATCTTCCGGTTGACCCGGAAGTAAAGGTCAACATGGGGTCACGATTACCCAAGGCTAATCTCCAATGCCCAAGGATTCTATAACTGAAAAAAGTTTGAAATTCGGTTGTGTAGTTCTTGAAATATAGTCTCACTTCCGGTTGACCCGGAAGTAAAGGTCAACAGGGGGTCACGGTTACCCAAGGCTAATCTCCAATGGCCATTAGGAGTCTATAACTGAAAAAAGTTTCAAAATCGGTTGTGCAGTTCTTGAAATATGGTCCCACTTCCGGTTGACCCGGAAGTAAAGGTCAACATGGGGTCACGGTTACCCAAGGCTAATTTCCAATACCCAAGGAGTCAATAACTGAAAAAAGTTTGAAAATCGGCTGTTTACTTCTGGAGATATGGTGCTGCAAAGATTAACTAATTAAAGCTTTGAATTACCGTAATTTGACACCTGATGACGTCACAGTAACAAAAATGTGTTTTTCATGCTAATAAATTTGATTAGGTACACGATGGTAGGTAACTTATCCCAATCCAATGCCTTTTAACGAAAACCCTATTAGAACATACGTATATCCTCCATCTCTCAATTCAAACAGCAGTCTTTGACTTGTAAAAGTCCATCATGTGGTTCAGGAGTTACGAGTTTTTCAAATATTAGATGGATTATCTGTGGGTGGGCAAATATTTCTTGTAACATCAATGCCAACGTATTCCTACATGTAGTCAGACGTTGTTGTTCATTATCGTTCGACTTTCGCGATTCTCGCTCTGCGCTCAGTGCTTTTTCACCAAATATCTAACAAAAGAGGGCGCTGTTGGGAAAACTCCAAGATTTCTCGCCACATCACACAAACGGAGATTCACACATTTGCGTGCATTTCAGCATTATGTATGTACTGTACATCGTGCAAACGTGTGGGTCAACAGGTGCGCTTTAATGTCCTTTTCGATCAGATTTTAAGGTAAAAATGTTGTTATCTCTGTGGAAAAGTTTAAGCGGGATTAACATTCTACAACCTGAAACCAAAATTATGCTGAAATGATTAGTAGTTTTGAAAACATGAATAAGACAAGATATTATGAAATATTCAACTTCCGATTTGAGCCGGAAGTCAAGGTCAAAAGGGGTCATGCTTTGTGTAGTGTTTGTTGAAGTTATAACGACCTATCCGATAATGTATAGATTGTAAAAATCCAACATGTCGTTCATACGTTATGAATTTTTACAAATATTAAATTATGATTTATTGTAATTCAATACCTGATGATGTCATCATAACATCATCAAGTTTGTGTCATCTTGATATTAAGGTTCAGTTGTCTGATGAGTTTCAATGTTCAATTCTATTTCAATCTTGAGTTATTCCGTAGATAAGCTCAAAAATGACTATTATTAAGAAAAAACAACGAAGGTGAACTTCGACCTAGGGTAACGACCCGGAAGTTAAGGTCGTATAATTTTGGCGTTAACTTTTTAAATGTTGCCCCAGTCTTGATCTATCAGATGTCCAACTATGAACGTCATAGCCTTCATATTCATAAAGATACAGCAAAAATCAAAAATTGTCATTTTTCAACTTTAAAAACCTTGTAATTCAACACCTGATGACGTCATCATGATGTCATAAAGTTTGTGCCGTCTTCATATTGAGGTTCAATTGTCTGATGAGTTTCAATGTTCAATTCAATTTCAATCTTGAGTTAAGCTGCAGAGAAGAGTTCGGCGGAAGGAAGAAGAAGATGGAGAAGAAAAAAAACCAGAACAAAAACAAAGAGGTGTTCGTGCTCATATTGCACGAACACCTAAAAACAGAACAATAACAAGGAGGTCTTCGTGCTTGTATTGCACGAACACCTAATAAGTCTCCACAGATATGGAAATGAAAATAATGGGGAAAAAATGGAAATATTTGTTGCGTGGTTGTTTGTTTGTTTGTGTGAAGTTTAAATTTGGCTGTTGAAATGTAGTTTTCTATGAGGAAAAGTTTCATATTTCAATGATGTGTTCTTAGAACAAATGTGCTTAGTTGGCCTACTGGTGATATATATTTAATCCCCCTGTAGACTGTGTAAGTCTCGAACGTATTTGAACATCCGGGACCATGTTGGTCCCAACCATATTGAGCTTTTGTGATTCCGTTTCTTAGTTTAACATAGTTTATGGCTATAAACATTATATCATAATCTTGTTGAGAAAGTAAAATTTATCCATGAAATATATGAAAGTAAAATAATTTTAACCAATCAACAAAGAAAAACCCAAGAATAAGAGATGACCTTTGTTTCATGTCACTTGTAATCTCTATGAATTGTGCCCAACTGATGTTCATGTTATCATTAAACCTATGTAATAATAGCACAAATTCGGGCATAATTAGCAAATGGGGTTTCTAAAAAAAAAAGTATCCTTGTCCCAAGTTTTAATTTTGTGTAACTGTTATCTTATTTGTAACTTATTTGTATTATTTATAAATTGAAATTGCATTTATAATAAATTGCTATGGGTATTTTATTTTTCAAGAATTTTGTACAAATAGAATTTAAAAAGAAGATTTCAGTTTAATAGATGTTAAATTTGCATCGGAATAAAGAATATTATATTTGGTTTTACCCGTACACCGATGTGTGTAAAGCACTGTATACTCAGTACTTTCCCCCGAGTCCTGTGAAAAAAATCACAGGCATATTACTTGGGTGGGATTCGAATGCACGACCTTTGCCATTCTAGAGCAGATGTCTTACAAACTAGACCACCGAGATTGCCCGGTAGCTAGAGGCAGTTCGAATCCTATATTTTAGCAGCGGGGACCGCGACAATTTAATAGATGTTAAATTTTCTTTGGGGATAAAGAATATTATATTTGGTTTTACCCTTACACCGATGTGTGTAAAGCACTGTATACTCAGTACTTTCCCGAGTCCTGTAATTTTTTTTCACAGGACTCAGGAAAGTACTGAGTATACAGTGCTTTACACACATTTGCACAGTCTATCCTTGATAACATTTTTCCTATGAGTCAACCAACCATTCAACCACGCTGGTTGTGTCTGGTTGGACATCTTAGCACAGCACTATCTGTGCATTGTGCATTCACCACATGACATCAGATTGCAGTCTGGTATTGTGCATCTATCATTCACAAAACCATGTAGATGATATTGAAAGGTCAGACAGTAGCAGGTTACACAATCAAGGTCTGATTAATGGCTGGCAGTTTTAGTTTCAGAGCACATGTATTTCCAATATTTGTCAAATATCAAAGTCAGTTTGAATAAAAGAGTAACAATAGAGGGAAAGATCGGTATCAAAAAAGAAAAATAAACAATGCACATTGTAGTTTTATTTTCACTGTGGACTAATGTTTTATGGTGTTATTGACAGTAACCTCTTGTCATTTGCTTGGTTTTTTACATTTTACTGTACTTATAGGTAACATTTATTTGTTCAGGAGTTTTGGTCATTCATTGTGCTTTTTTATTTCTTAATATTATTGTTTGTGTGAAGTGCTTTTGGCGCCTTTTTAGGCGGATTCTGCGCTATATAAGATCTTTTAAGATCTTTTAAGATCTTTTATTATTATTATTATTATTATTATTATTAATCATGGCGCCGGTCGATGGCGACGTGTTGGCTCGCACTCTGTTATTTTTCCTGCTTTTTACTTTTATTCTTAACAGTAATGTGTTTGCATTATATCAGTATAGTAGAGAAGAGCTTTATAATATTCGTAGTGCTAACCGTGGATTAATATGCCAACAGACATTCGCGGATGATGACATTTCGCGGACTATTCTAGTGAACGAGGAAATTAAAGATGGCAGATCACGATCTCATACAAGAGGTCGATGCAGGAAGAGAGGTAAGTGAGGTGGACTGTTGGTTAAATCCAGACAACGTGGCATTCGTCCTGCAGTTCCTAAGTTGATTCTTTCAAATGTGCAGCGTCTCTTCAATAAGATGGATGAATTAAACATTCGTATTCGTACCCAGAGAGACTTTTCGGACTGCTGTGGTTTTCTTTTTACTGAAACATGGTTGGACAACTCTCACCCAAATTCAGCTATGGAACCCCCCGGATTTAGCATTTACAGGCAGGATCGATCACCGGACATTACGGGTAAGAGGCAAGGGGGCGGCGTTGGCTTCTTGATCAACAACTCATGGTGTAGCGACGTTAAAATCTTGTCTTCAAGCTGCGAGCCTGATCTTGAGCAAGTTAATATTAGATGTCGGCCATTTTACTTGCCGCATGAATTTAGCTGTGTGATCATGACTGTAGTGTACATACACCCTCGAGCTAACGTAGATACAGCCATTAAGGATCTTAGTACTGTAATCTCTAGTTATGAATCTTCCTACCCAGATGCCTTGACTATTGTGGGCGAAGATTTCAATCAGGCTAGTCTTCGCAAACAACAACTGAAGTATTATCAACAAGTGACATGCCCAACCCGAGGAACAAAAACCCTGGACCATCTGTATTGCCAGTACAAAGGGGCATTCAAGTCTATTGAACGCCCACAGCTGGGCAATTCAGACCACTCAGTGGTGCTACTCCTGCTGGCTTACAAGCAACAACTTAAACGTTCCAAGCCTGTGATTAAAACCACTCGCCATTGGTCCAAGCCATCTGTTGATAAGCTGCGTGGATGTTTTGAGGTCACTGATTGGGACGTTTTTAAGGACAACACAGCTGACCTCGACGAGTACACTGATGCAGTGATCGGGTACATAAAGTTCTGTGAAGAATTGTGTATACCAACAAAGACTATTACTCAATACCCCAATTCCAAACCTTGGTTCAATAACAGTATTCGCGCTAAAGTGCGTGCAAAGGATCTTGCCTATAAACAGAAATCTGTGGACCCGGTTGCCTACAAAATGGCAAAGTACGACTTGAAGAAGAGCATCAGTGCTGCTAAACGTAAATATCGTCAGCGTTTAGAGGAAAATTTGAACAGTAACAACAGTCGGGATCTCTGGGCTGGTATTCAGAATATTACCAATTACAAGAAAAGTGCGCCAACCATAGATTCTGATGACGTCACATTGCCTAATCGTCTGAATAAGTTCTATGCTCGCTTTGACCACAACAATGCAGAGTCTAGATCATGTAGTGCAGCAGCAGCTGATGTTTCAGACCATGAGCCACCGTTCGTGGTACACCCTGAGGATGTCATGCGAGTTTTATCAGGCCTGAACGTACGGAAAGCTGCAGGACCTGACAAGGTCACACCACGCCTTTTACGAAGCTGTTCACGTCAACTCGCCGATATTCTGGCCGGTATCTTCAACTGGTCGCTCAGCTTAGCCAGATTGCCCAACACTTTCAGGACTGGATCATCGTTCCAGTGCCAAAAAAGAAACTGATCAGTTCCCTGAATGATTATAGGCCTGTGGCTTTGACGTCACAGATTGCGAAGTGTTTTGAGCGTCTAGTGATGAACTTCACGAAATCTCTACTGCCGTGTGATCTGGATCCGTGTCAATTTGCTTATCGGACAAATCGATGTGTTGAAGACGCTGTAAATTACTGCTTGCATTTTGTCTTGAAGTATCTTGAACCTGGAAGACCAACTGCATCAAAATTTGCTCGTATTTTATTCATTGATTATTCGTCAGCTTTCAACACCATAATTCCTGAAAAACTTTACAAGAAACTGATTGATCTTAATTTACCGAACTCTTTATGTAAGTGGCTTCTAGATTTTTTATTGGAGCGTAGACAAGTTGTCAGAATCGGTTCTAGTTTATCGAAACCAATTGTTGTGAGCACCGGGACACCACAAGGCTGTTGTCTCTCTCCTTTACTGTACAGTTTATTCACACACGATTGCAAAGTGGAGGATGCTTCTAACGTAATGGTAAAATTTGCTGATGATACCACAATATGTGGTTTAATAAGTAATGGTGATGAAACTGGTTATCGACGTGAAGTATGTTCCATTGAAAAATGGTGTGAATCAAACAATCTCATCTTAAATGTTGACAAAACTAAAGAAATGATCATTGATTTCCGTAGAAATAAGGGTCAGGTTGAACCTATTGTCATTAATGGTAGAAATGTGGAAATTGTGGATTGTTTTAAATTTCTTGGTACATTCATAATGAACACTCTGTCTTGGTCAAATCAAGTATCTGATAATCTGAAGAAAGCCCAACAACGTTTGTACTTTTTACGTAGACTAAAATCCTTTGGTGTAAACAGACATATTCTGATTAATTTTTATAGATGTGTAATCAAATCTTGCCTGACAAGTTCTATCATTGTCTGGTTCAATGTCACTCCCAAGTGCGAAATTTATAAACTAAATAGAGTGGCTAAAAATGCATCTTACATAACTGGAGTTAAATTGGATGACATGAAGACAATCTATGAAAAGAGAATGAATAAGTGTGTGGATAATATAGTCCAGGATATTTATCACCCAGTTAATGAGTTCTTCCAGCTGATGCCTTCAGGACGAAGGATGTGATCAATTTGTGCAAAAACTGACCGTCTTAAGAATAGTTTTATACCATCGGCCGTGCAGGTTTTAATGGAAATTTTTTTAAAGTTAGTGGAAATGTAAATTCAGGTTATTTTTATTGTATTAATTGTGTCAATACTGTTCTTTATTGTATTGTATGTTAAGAATTCTATAGTTTTTTATGATGTTGTGAGACCAATATTTTAAATTCCTGTGATTGTTTTTAATCATTGGCTGAATAAACCATTCTATTCTATTCTATTCTATTACATAACCCAAGTTCATTGTACAATGAAAAAGTATCGACCCCTTGCACCGTCAGTGTCAAGTATGAGGTCAGTTTGTATAAAAGAGTAACAATAGAGAGAAAGATTGGTATAAGAAACAGAAACAAAACAATGTACATGTACATAACCTAACTTCACAGTCAGTAAGAAAAACTGGTAAATAGGAAAAGGTAAAATTAATGCATGATATACTTACAGTTACTTCATCACCCTGTGACAGCACACTCATACAGGCGAGTATGTAGCCCTTAGCACCAGCGTTAGCATCCTCTGCATTGGACAGGAGCAGCCATTTGTTGAGTATACAGTGGCTATTTGCCTCAAGTTACCGATCAGGGCATCGCTACGAAGTTTGCGGGAATTGTATACCTACAATGGGGAATCAAAGGAACAAGATCATTCCTCGTGGCCGAGCGGTTTACCGAGCGGTTTAGTGCATCAGACTCAAGTTCTGGTTGCTGGAAGTCATCAGGATGAGGGTTGGAATCCCGGTCATAACTTGTGTGTCCTTGAGCAAGACACTTAAATGTAATTGCTTCTCTTCACCCAGGGGTACAAATGGGTACCTGTGAGGGCAGAGATGGTTCTTGTGATTGATTTAGCTCGGTGCACTACATTGGCAGCAAAGGGCTGTATAATCCCCAGGGAGCTGAGATGGTTTAAGGATTGAAATAAAGGACTCAGTGACCAGGGGTAATCATGCGCAATGATTATTCTTTGGAGTTGCGCTATTTAAGAGTTGATATTATTATTATTAAAAAATCATACCGGTACATCAGTGTAAAAACTATGTAGCTCAACTTTGAAAGAAAATTGTCTTTTGTACCAGAGGGGCCCCTTGTACAATTGTTTTAATGCTACATACGAAGTGTGGACCTGAGAACAAAAGAGGTCCACACAATGTTGGGACTTGAAACACTATGTGGACTTACACACTCCACACAGTGTTTTTTTACAGTGCTGAAGAATAGGATTTTCCTTAAGGTACAGAACAAAGGAATGTCCACATAGTGACTGCAACACAGGGCTGGGTGAGTTGTGTGTACATCTAAGACTGTTTTAACAAGATAAAATGTTTTTGTTTCAAACATGCATGTTAAGTAAGCTACTTACCACAGTCTAGATGTTTACACACAATTGTTTTTCCCCTTGATTGTAGATTAACGTCTTTCAAGGCAATGGGAGTTTTTGCGAAAAAAAACAAAAATCCAGACTTCAGGACAGATCCTGACCAATCACAGCCCTGGTTCCATTAACTCGTTATGTAGAAATTTACCCATCATCAAATAGTTCGGCTGGACTTGCATGGATGTTGTAGAAGAATACATGTAAAATATACAAAAAAAACAAATGAAGATTAAGATGATGATTAAAGGGTCTGTATTCGTTTGGTAATAACTCTGAAAATTAATGGCAATAAAAATTTACTTGGTAATAAGTACAGCAGCTTTGGATAGTATAATGCATTTTGAGAAACTTTTTATCCCCAAATATTTGAATCTGAGAAACGTTGCTGCAGTAAAATTTATCAGATGGTGTATTTGAATTGCAGATTATTCTTCCTGCGTGGACATAACCGCTCCAGATTTTCGGCAATATTTCAAAAAATCTACCACCTTTTTAAATGATATTTCCACAGGTTAGTTTTATAGTATATATCTACAACTATGTAGGATTGAAACAAACAGTGGGTTCCAATTACCAAACGTATACAATCCCTTTAACGTCTTACTTAACACATGTTCTAAGTATAAATGTTGCAAGGCTTTGATTATAAGTTCACAGCACAGGCAAAATTAACCCTCCTACTCTTGATAACATTTACCATTGAGTTGAAGAACCATTTGAAATCATTCAACTGCACGGGTTGTGCCACCATGGTGGCACAACTGTCCACAGAACTTATTGTGTACAATTTGCATCTGAGTACATGCATTCACCACATGATATCATATTGCAGGCTGGCATAGGTTATCTATCATTCAAAACCACAGGGGATGATAATGGACCGACAGTAGGAGGGTTGACTGCATACTGTGTACATGCGATCCTCACATGATATCATATTGCAGGCTGGCATAGTTCACCTATCATTTAAAACCACAGTGGTCTATATTAAGCAGTCAGACAGTAGGGGGGTTGACTGCATACTGTGTACAGTATGCAATCCTCACATATCATATTGCATGCTTGCATAGTTTACCTATCATTCAAAACCACAGATGGAGTACAATGTAGTAAACAGTATGAGGTTTTTAACTTAGTCAGCTCATGATTAACTAGCAGCACAACATGTAAAGTCGAGATGAAGAAGTCAGGGTACTACATACCTCGTCCCAATATGGTTTGTTCGTAGACTTCTTAACTCTAGTCATCTTAGTCTGGTTAGAGACAGTCACTTTACATCAGGATGGTAGTTGCCGCCAGCCAGTTGCCGAGCCTCCCACACCTTGATACGAACTTGGAAGTCCTGTGGCTTCTTCGAGAGCTTGCCTCGACTTTCTTTTTCTTACGCATTCCAGTACTGTATATAGGACACACAAGGACAGCGCAAATGTCTCCTTTTAAAATTTGTAACTAACACTTTAATAAATTATATCGTAGCAGGGCAAATGGATAAAAACATAAAGGTCCCCAAAATAAGGAAGTTTTTTCTTCTTGGTCTGAAGATAAACTTGCTGGACTTCCAGGGTGTAACATTTCAAGAGGATCGACCGACTTCTACATCACTGCTACATTTACAGAGCTGCCAATATTTGCATCTTGCAATCAGGGAGATTCTGTACAACAATCAAGGAGATGTTTAGAACTACATTCAACATAACAGGGACAAAGTCTCCATAATCAGGGAGATTTTCAAATTTTTTCATCATCAGAACATGGAAAGATTGGTTTATTTTCAGGGAACTTTCTGCAGAATCAGGGAGAGTTGGCAGCTCTGCATTTTAGAATTTAACAATGTGCTAGGAGCATATTCTAGCATACAAACATAATTTGTTTTAAAATATGCTATAGAATCTTGGAGCTTAACTTGAACAGTCCGTATTTAAACTGGAATTTGTTTTCAAGCTGATTAAAAAAACATTGTTTTAACTTGAAGCATGTCAGTAGTTTACAATGTCTGCTTGTGTGAAATATGATTACTTAATTACAGGATGTAAACTTTAAGGATAAAGAACAATCCATGATTTACGTACATTTATGTACAAAAATGTGGATAATGGTAACAAAACGTTGGGGTTCTCAACAGGAAATGATTTTTTGTTAAGAATTGCAGATATTTTGTACAAATCCATTAAAACGTTGCTCTCAAAACTTGGTGTATGACAACGACACAGATAAAACAATGAAAGGTCTCATATTATTGACACCAGTCATAAGAGTGAGTGTGTACCCGTTGACATCCGTATATATGGTAGACCTGAATTTGAATTATCTTATCACAGTTGAAACACAAAATAACTTTAATATTTAATGTCCGAATTAAATAAACAAATTTTAAGTGTGTGCCTCTTTTAGAGAAGTTTTCGACAATGAAAAAGTGACTTTGAGGAAAGACATTTAGAATCCTGGTATCATACACATAGGAGTCATAAACAAATTGACAAATTTAAACAAAACGGACAGTCTTTGATACGATTTCTATCCACAGACGGAACAGTAGGGTTTAAACACTGAGAAACACCGCACTGGATGGTTGGCCAGAAACAAAACAAGATGTTCAGCCAAATAAGAGCGTAGGCCTACTGGTCATTCAGAGACTAAATGACTGTTGAAGACAAACTGATATTTCAAAACAATAGAATGATAATACCAAAGTCATTGAGAAAGTTTATGTTGGGTAAAATCCATCAGAGTCATCAAGGCATTGAAAAAAGCGAAAACTTATCCAGAAATGTAAATGTAATGTACTTGCCAGGCATGTTAGCACAGATCCAAGAAATGGTTGAAAGTGCTCAACTGGTAATGAATTTCACAAATGATGTCACAAACAAAATCAAGCAGGCTATGGCAAAAAATGCGAACAGATTTAGTTGAAGTCAATGGCTACGGTTTCCTCATTGTTGTCTACTATTCGAGCTATTTTGAGATTAATCAGCTGAACAGTAGTATTATAATATAGAGGTGCAAAGAACACTAGAAGTAAATTCTGATATCCCTCAGTACGTAAGTGTAACTTTCCATCAGTTCAGCCAACATTGGCAATTCAAAATACCCACAAAGTAAAGGAAAAGCGGAAAAACTGTTGGAATTGCTAAGCATTAGCAGCTAAATCAGAAAGGCTAAATTAGACCTAAATCTAACTCTACTTGATTATAGAAACACACCAATCCCAGGAATCGGTAAAACACAGGTACAAATGTAGAAGAGTAGAAGAACAAATAGCGTTGCCAATCAAAAAACACTCTTAAAGCCAGATATTGTAACAGGTGTGACTGAGAAACTATAAAACAACAAAAACAGCAACAAAAGAAACTCTAGAACCACTACACAAAGATGAAAGTGTAGGCCTGTCATGTGGTTGGATAACATGTGGAAACTAACTGTTATTGTTGATAAAAGATCACAGTAGTTGAGAAAGCTGGTGGATCAGTGTTCACCAGAAACTGAAAAGACCAGAAACAGTCCAAAATGAATTACTCACAAGGCTTAAGATTGGGAACTATCCTATAGACAGTACAAGCAGCAAGGAGACTAGTACTAAGGAAACAAAACAATCCCGAACAAAAGGAATGGTCTCTATAAAACCAGGTCTGGGAGACTCTGTAAACCACCAGATAAATTAACACTGTATTATCATCAGTACAATTAAATGTCTGTTATGTCAAAGTTTAATTGTGTTCAATAATTGTTGTAACACACGAAAATGTGTAGTTGACTATATATACAGGAATTTTATTATATACTCCTGAGCTGAATTTCCAAACAGAGGAGTAGAAGAAAACTGAATCGTGCCACAGTGCACAAATAACACTGGGCTATAACCAGACATTTAAGTAAAGAACAGGAGAATAACTAAATGTGACAGGCTCAAAATCGTCAAGTCAGGAAAACAGCTTAATGATGTCGATGCAATGTTTAATTCCCATTTTTCCATAGTGGAAACCGCAAGCAGCCAGCGCTGTACACAAAATTAATAAAATTATTAACCATTCACCAAGGAATGTTTTCGATCTATAAAAACTCGTCAATATTGGAATAAAGCTGTCACCTTGCAATTACAGAAATCGAGTGCAAATGATAGCCAACAGCGTATACCAATAGTGGCACCAGATATACTTGGTCTGAATCAAGCTACACCAGTAATGCACCAAATGAACTTTGTGGTGTACCCACAAAGAGCAAGGATCAGAGCGTATAGATTTTTGTGTACAATGGGTTCATCAGGGTCAAGAAGTGTAACTTGACTCCGTCAAGCTGGGATGTGTTACATCAAAAAAAATTAAGATGACGTCACAGTGATGTTATCACGTGCTACATATGACGTCACCTTAAAAATTATTTTTTGTCAAGGCTTCATCTGCATAATAACATTTTTGATTGAGCTGAACGTTTGCATGTACTAAAAATGTTTGCACATAGGCTAGATGATATCAATTTGACCTTAACTTCTGGTTGAAATCGGACGTAATTAAAGACCACGTATATGTATTGACCAACATTTAAACTCTATGTGGCTGGCTATACGCGCCATGGATCATAAGGTTCAAAGTCAACGGATCCTATTTGGTTTTAAGCTGTTAGAATAGTTGCCACATTTAAAAAAATCATATCTCCTGAACAACATAAGCTATTTTTAAGGGCTTAAACTACATTATTTTAAGTTGCAGGGACATTTTGACCTTGTCTTCCAGTAGAAACCGGAAGTTGAAGTGAAAAAAAGTATTCTGGCCCTCGTTTTGAGGTCTCCAAACAATTTGATCTGGAATTCGAACATGGTTTCTCTTTATGAGATAAAGCTGGCTCTCCACATTTAAAGAGTGACAATGTCATTATTTTCAACAGCACACTCTCATGACAAGTTTTAAATTAAATGTACTTTTTTGCCGAAAATCTATTGCAAGTTCAAAAGGGCTAAAATCTTAGCATATTTATACTAATGAATATAGTTCAAAAGATTTGAATTAGTGAAAATAGAACTTTAATTAATAATGTGCTTGCATGGAGGAAGGAAGAGAAGGAGCTCGAACGAGCTTCATATCAAAGACACAGACTTTCTTGCCGCGGTCGTTAAAACAGCTGTGGGTAAACAAAGCGTGAATTCCGTGAAGGGCCCAAGCCAGACACAAGCCGTGGGAAGAGATGGGGGGAACAACATCGCTCCACCAAACTGAATATACAAAGGATCCCCTAAAATTGATTGAGCTTTCGGAAAAGGTTGGAAAGCCCATAAAATCACACAAATGTAAACCCATATTTCTCATAATATTTCCTTCATCAATAAAGACAAATATCCCCAGATGAGTAGGACACCCTCGCTTGAGGATAAATCTATGTCCTTCCATTATTTCGTCGTTTATACCTTCTGAGACATGGCGGCGTGATGATGTCAATGCATTAAGGGTGCACCCCACTAAATTAACTCCCATAGCATACAGTGCAAAATGCTAAATGTTCAAAAATTTAAAAAATTAAAAACTTAGAAGTCTCACAGCTTTTTAAAGTAAAGGGAAAATTATCCATTGACTCTTGAACTTTTTTATCCTCTGCTCAAATTGATATGGGGAGTCCCAAGGCCAGTCGAGTCATTCTCCCTCCAAATAAAAACACCCCTGCACCGGTGTAATTTTCCAAACGTCCGAGCATCAATCTTGAAAATTGTCCCTACACCTCACGGCAAGTAGGACAATTTCTTTCAGGGCCCATGTCAATGTCATCCAAAATAAATCAATGCTATGTATGCATCGTTTTACAATTATTATGTGCAGAGATGAGATTGTATGAAAATGAAATCATCAAGTAATAAACCACAAGGAAAAACTGACCCGGGTTTTTAAAATAATTTTGGGTTGATCAAAGAAAAAATTTCTAGAGCGGGATTTGAACCATTGACCCTTGGATTAACATGCCGGCGCTCTTTCAACCGAACTATCTGATAGGTTGGGTGTGATAACATAAAATTGAATATCATTAAAATTGTAGAATTTGTTGTTCTACCAAATCCTGAAAAATACAAAAAGCGAACATTTTAGCGCTCAATGTTTCTTGCATTTTTGTCGCACGCAAAGTGACAAAGACTACAGGCCTGAAAACGACGTCTGTGTGTGTAGTGTGTGCGTGCGTTGTGTACTGTGTAATCATGCGTTGTATTTTGTGTGGCGTGATGCGGTCAGCGTTTCGCGGTGCATTCGAGTGATTTCTTTTACGTTTATATATCTGTCGGATCGTGTAACCACATTCACGCAGGAAAAAGAGACAATGAAAGGTTATGACGATAACCTTTAATCAAAATTGGATAATTATCAAATGTCTTTATTATTTTGATTATTATTATTATTATAATTAGATTTTTGGAAAATTTTACTTCATAGAGAAAAAACGTACTGTCGTATTTTCATTGAAAAATCGTACTAAAAAATACAACAAAATCGTACTGGTTGGCAGGTCTGCTCTTTGCGTTATTTTAACGACTGACACACAGTGGTTCAAAGATATAAGACTCAGGATTCAATGTTCAACTACTCTTTGATAAAGAAAGTTTAGATGAAAAGTGTGTGACATTGTTGTGAAGTTGGCTTCAAAACTGAGACGATGGGACCGATAGTTGAAGGACAAAAGACTTTCGCAATACCTTATACAGTTTTGTAAATACATACAGTCAACCCTTGTTATAAACAGCAATGTTATAAAGAGATTCTGTTTATAACAAGTACATTTTGGAATTCCGAATCTCACTTTTACTTTGTGTTTCTTTGTTTTGCTGTCCTCTTCAAAAAAGGAAATTTTGGCCAGTTCCAGCGGTCTTGTAATAACAAGAGTCGACTGTATATATATCTGTGGACACTTTCTCTGTCACTTCAGTTGAGTCCAAATCTATGTCTCAAGTAACATGGGTCAAGTCGTGTCAGAGTCAAACAAGTAACTTACATTTGTTAAAAGTCATTAGAATTAGATATGAAAAAAAAGAAGTCCCGTGTTTTATTTTCTGCACCAAACTTTATGGCTACTAGCTGTGCTTTATATTTTCCCTAAACTAACTGAGCAAATGTGTAACTTGTCCATTTTAAGTCCAGTGCGAACAGCCCACAAAAATTCCACCCAGGTAACTTAACTGAGTCCAATGGGTAGTTTAACCGGCCGCCTTCTGCTCAGGTAAACCTGGTCAAAGTAACCGAGCCAAAAAGTCCACTGCGGACGCATCGTCCCGGTAAAACCGGCCAGTAAAATACCACGTCCATTTTGCTGCACAGCCATGATCACATGACACAATTCATGTGAGAGAACTGCGACAAGCAAGTACTGGTGATGTACTAATGTTGTTGTCGAGGCGGCGTACAGAACTTAGAAATTCCGCCCCTTTGCTTGCATTGTTTTTTTTTACTTGCTGTGCTTCTCTCCAACCATTCTTTACAAGCTATTAATCCAATGTGAATGCAGCTTAAGCCTCACAAGTCACGAGTCCTCAGTGTCAAGTCTGAGTCATGATAGTCAAGGCCAAGTCCAATCCTTTTTGCCAATGTGACTCGAGTCTAGTCCAAGACACCAAACTCATGACACTGGTAGCACGGACTGTATCCTCTGTAGGAGGTGCTCGGAATCAATTCCTACCTGGTATATATCACCATCTCAGTCTTGATCTTCTTATGGAAATGATCCACAGGTTGATCATCAAAGTTGGACGTGGTGTCAGCAATGATGGTCTGTATCTTCTTCATCTCGGCTTCAAGGGTCTACGGTTGGGTAGAAGAGAAAAATCCACACTCAATTTTGTTTGATTTTCTATCGTTTCTTTTTTGTGTGCGACACAATTATTTTTCTTGAGAAAATAGAATTACCTGTTGCAAATTGCTTACCAACCAAAATGACCTGTCGTATAAATGCAAACATTGTTAATGGCCTGACGTTTCGACCCTAGTAGAGTCTTTCTCCAAGGCTAAATGGCAACACAACAGACACAAACAAATAAGAGTTTGTGTGTCAGGCCTTATACTATTATTTTCTCTCTTTTTTTCTTTTTATGTTTTTGTTGTAGTGAATGGTAATACACAACATTTAATAATACACAACATTTATTAGGCGCTTAATACGGACGTTTCTAAGCGCACCATTGTTTGACTACAACTTTTTTCCTGCAACGTATGTGGAGCTACGTTTGAAGTATGAGGCCTATTCATTTAAAGCACCATGCAATGGTTTACAAGGTGCTGTGGCACAATATATGCTGCCGATCAGACCAGGAACACCAGGGCGAACCCCTTCTCTTTACGATAAGTGCACTGGGTTCTTTTACGTGCATTACACAACACACGGGACCAACGGCTTTAAGTCCCATCCGAAGGACGAAGCATGTGGTTAAGTGTCTTGCTTAAGGACACAAGTGTCACGACTGGGATTCGAACCCACACTCTGCTGATCAGAAACACCAGAGCTTGAGTTCGGTGAGAAACTACAACCTGTGACCACAACTGCCAAAACATATTTGTTTACTTGAAACATTTTGTATTATCTTTAAATATAAACTTTAAAATATAAGTCTAATCAAAGATTATCTATTGGGTGCAGAGTTGAGATCTGTCATGACTGAAGCAGTTCATTCATTGCTGAAATCAGTCAAATTAACATGAAATCTGGCTTCTAACAGTTTGAAAAAAGACGATCGAAGATCGCCTTGATTTTTTCTACCAATGTACTGGTAGTGCACACAGGCAACTTTTGCAACACAGGCACGTGATCAATATCCAAATTAGGTCTCCTATGTTTACCCAGCGCTGTGTGTAATGGTCTATACCGCCTCTTTGCAACTGCAAACCTCCTTGGATTGTATTTGCACAGTTTCTGAACCAACTGAAACACTGCAAAGATTGACGTCATGCACAAGTTTGCCATTCAACTTTTCTTGCTTCTTCCAAAGTTCAAATACCTTTCTGTATTTCTCCCTTTCTTCGTTGAGTTCCTTGACTTTTCCTCTCATACTCTTTGTGAGCTTTCTGTTCATCCTCACTCCACTCCTCTGGATCATTGGCCATGAAGCTTGGTACAGGCACATCCTACCGAAGAAAACAAAAAGATCATGATTGATTCTAAGTTGTTATTTTTTAACACCACAGACCTGGGCTCAATTTCATATAGTTGTTAATACTGGTAAACAAACTTTTGATAGTTGTTTAATACTGGGCCCAATTTCATAGAGCTGCTTAAGCACAAAAAGTAGTTAAGCACAACAAAGTTACGCTTACCAGAATAAGGTTACCATCCAAACTACCATGTCACATGTACAATTTGTGACTGGTATCCTGCTCATTTCTGCTTAGCAGACAATTGTTAAGCAATATTTTCTGCTTAAGCAGCTCTATGAAATTGGGCCCTGGTAAACAAACTTTTGAGCTTACGCTAAGCAGATGAATGGCTATACTTTTCTATGAAATCAACTCTTCTTTTTAAACTCCATTTATACAAAATTCTTGGAAAAAATATATACCCACAGTAGTTTGTTATACATACAATCCCAACTTTTATATAATACAAATAGTTTGTTAAAATTAACATTGAAACAAAATCTAAACTTGGGACGAGGACCCATTTGGCAATCATGCCAAATTCTTCGCGACCATTACATAGATTTAAGGACAACATGAACATCAGTTGGGCAAACTTCTTAATTATTTACAAGTAACCGGAAATGTAGCTCAGGGATTTGAGACAACCACCCCCCCCCATGCCAAAAAACACTCAATACTCAAAACTGAGTTTGTTTGCTCATCAGAGATGAGAATAAGAGCTTCCAATTAATACCTAACTAGGGCCCACATTACGGGAAAGCTCCATTAAGGAATTTCAGAGTTTGGCCACAAAAACTCGGAAAGTATACATCCTTTTAACCAGTGGGTATGTTTACATTGAATTACTTTGGTTATTAAACTTAATGGATGAGCAGTTAAACTGTCTGGGGCAGTCAGCAGCCCTAGTGGTTTGTGCATAATCCAATTAAGTCCACTGTTTGGAAAATGAATCACATGGAGATAACAGGTGTTAGTTGTCAGGGATGAAAAGGATGTTTTATTCTAGCCTCTTTCTTATATGGAGCTTTAATGCATAAAGTGAGTATTTCAAGGTAGGTTAATAGATTGGTTTTTGTCACCGTAATGCTGATTTATAGGCAAAATTATAAAGAAAGACACAATATGAAAGTTTCAGCTGAATATAGTGTCTACTTGGTGAGAAAACAGCACAAAACTGTCAGGGTATTTTCCACAAGAATGTCAAATCCATTCACAATATTAGCGAGGTGTTAGTGGGTACCAACTGCATCTCTGGCTGCAGCATACACAAACGGACACCAACCCTCAGAAATCTGAGAAACGATTTATGCATGAATCGTATCAAATGTTTTTGGGTGAAAAATTATCCAAACCATTACTTCAAAGGGAATCCTTTCTCAAAATAGTTTATACTATCAACAGCTGCAGTGCTTCTCACCAAGTAAGTTTTTATGGTAATAAATTTGTTGAGTACAAAGCAATATATGACCCTACCTTTAATCATCCCTTTTCACTAATTCCGAGAACTGATTGATATTTGAACCACAGTTTTCTAGTGATTCTTGATTTTCAGCTTCAAATAATGGAGTTAGAACTTCATAAGTGTGAACTCCAAACACAATTCAGAGGCTCAGTTGGCAGCAGCAGAGATGAATACCTGTTCAAAAATTTTAGAAAAGTTGTTGCATGCGAAGTACTGTGCATGCTATGCTTGATTTGTATAATAATTTAACGGATGCTGTTAATCAAGATCCTTCCCAGATTTCTATAGGTGTCTTTCTGGACTTAAAAAAGGCGTTTGATACTGTCAATCATGATTTTTTGTTAAATAAACTCCATTATTATGGGATTATAAATGGTTTAGTAGCTATCTCAAGTATGTGACACTGAATGGAGTAAATTCCATCCGGCAAGGTATCAATTGTGGTGTCCCCAAGGTTCCACACTGGGGCCATTGTTATTTCTAATTTATGTTAATGATTTGCCATTGTGTTGTTCCAAACCCATTTTAGGAATGACTTGAATGAATTAGCTTTGGGGGTCAACAGAGATTTGTTGGTTTTTAGAGCTAATAGGTTGAAAGTGCATCCAGATAAAAGTCATTTTATTTGTTATTCTTCCAGACAAAGGAACGGTTCTTACCTAATATATCGTTATTCTTGGAAAATTGTTCTCTAAAAAGGTTTCTGGTACAAGATTTCTGGGTCTTGAAACTGATAAAAATTTGCTCTGGAAGGAACAGATTTCGTATGTTTGTAACAAAATATCCAAAGCTAACTATATTCTTAATAAAACCAAGAGTCTCATGAGGATTAAAGATAGGTGGTTTGTTTAGAATTTACCCATCCTTATTTGACAGGATTATTTCACTTCAAAAGAAATGCATTAGGAATGCCTGCCATGTTAAATACAATGCACATACTTCACCTCTTTGTTTTAAGTTTAAAATCCTCAAGTTCGAGGAAGTTTATAATGTTCAGATTGTTTCACACTATTATGATTATTTTCATAAATTGCTTCCTGAAAATTTAAGCAATGATTTATTTTTTCCTTTAAACCAAGATATACATTCTTATACAAATTGCATTGTCAATTCTCTTCCTCCTATTTTGAGACATGATTTGACAAATTTGTCTAAACAATTGTTTATGAAGCATTTAAAGGAATTTTATTTTGACAAGTACAAGAATTTCGTTTGTACTAACCTTAATTGCTTTTCTTGCCCATAGGAGCTTGGCATTATTTATTCTTAGTTTAATAGTATTATATTGTATTGTGATTTTTTGCAACTGATATGAATTGTTTACTCTTAACCGCATCTACCTTTTTGTAATTTGACAGCAGTCTTGGGTGCTCCACTACAGAAGGCCTTGTCCTTCTCTCGGATGACACCCCCATTCATACGTATTTATTCAATATTGTGTAACTCGGTTTTGTCTATTTTTTATTTAGTCTATCACCTTGTATGAATTGATATAATTTGTTGTATGAATGGAAATAAAACAAACAAACAAACAAACAAGAGTGAATTTCTATTGTTATTGCAATTCGAAGTATATACACATTTTCAAGAACAATGGATTTTATGTGGTGAACTCTGAAGCCACCTAGGCGCAGATTCATAGAGCTTGCTTAAAGCAGACAATAGTGTTAACAAATTACTGCTGAGCCAAAAATAGCAGGAAACCAGTCATAAATGGTACATATCACATGGTATTTTGGCTGCTAACCTATTTCTGGTAAGCACTATTCTATTTTGTTTGCTTGAGCAGCTTTTATGAAATTGGGCTTCGCTTGTGTTTGGGAATTTTTGCATTACCTTGGTGCTATTTCCCTTTGGCTGTACCTCCACTATCTCTTACCTTGCCTACAAAAATCAAAAACATGAACATTTTATCAATACAACATTTTCTCAAATACAAAACTCATAAATTTACACATTTTAATTTGTTTGAGCCCTCAAACGTTAAAATTTGTCAGGCCATTAATATTGTTTCCCAAAATGACAAATATTTTATGGTGGCGAGTCAGATTTTTAGTTTCACAATATCATAGGTTGGACGTTGCAAATATCTCATAATTTGTGAAAAGTATCATAGTGTTCACAGAGATTTTCTCAACACAGTAACTGTCAGTGCAAACATGTAAAAATCTCGCTTGCACAAAAATATGCTCCGTGCAAAAACGTATCTCGGCGTAAGTAATATTTTAAGAGATACAACGTTTTGGCACTGACATGATGAAACAATTGGCTTTTCAATAATTTGCTTTAAAGTAAATAGACGAGGTAATGTGAAGCCTCACAGTTGATAAGTAATTTTGGTTTTTGAAAACTATGCCAGAAAGGTGAATAAAATAACTGAACGTAGTTGACGTACAGCCATCTCAGCAACTTCAATGCTTCTCATCTTGGTGACAAAGGTCAGCTCATCCACCTCCCTTTTGTCTTTTCTCCCATAGGGTAGTTACCAACCTCCAAGTTCATGTGAAATGCCTGCAATGAATGTTAAAAGTCATGTCACTACCTTCTCCCATCTATTACTCATTTTTACTGAATCGTAATAATAACTAGTTTTTGTATAGTGCTTTATCTACGGGCATCTCAAAGCGCATCAGTATTTATTTCCAGACAGGTTTTTGAAGTTTGTTCACTATGAGATCCATTTATGTAACACTGCCAGAAAGGATTGACATTTTTCATTGTTTCTCATGTTGACATACTACAGTGTATATACATTTTGTAAAACAAAACAGAATTTCTATTTCAATTGTGTTTTTTAAGGCATTTTTACTGAAAAATTACAGACAAAAATCAACAATAGTAGCCATGTATGGATGTATTGTGATGACTATACAAAAATGATAGGTCTCTTAAGAGTTCAAGATCAATCTAAGCTCTTTTTGAAATCAAGCTCAGGCTAATCACTCCTTCTGTCCAAGCCCAAAGTCTTGCTCCTACCCAGGCTAATCACTCCCTTTCCCTTATCCCAAAGTCTTGCTCCTACTCTCAGGCTAATCACTCCTTTTGCCTTATCCCAAAGTCTTCCTCCTACCCCCAGGCTAATCACTCCCTTTCCCTTATCCCAAAGTCTTGCTCCTACTCTCAGGCTACTCACTCCTTTTGCCTAATCCCAAAGTCTTCCTCTTACCCCCAGGCTGATCACTCCCTTTCCCTTATCCCAAAGTCTTGCTCCTACTCTCAGGCTAGTCACTCCTTTTGCCTAATCCCAAAGTCTTGCTCCTACACCCAGGCTAATCACTCCTTTTGCCTAATCCCAAAGTCTTGCTCCTACCCCCAGGCTAATCACTCCTTTTGCCTAATCCCAAGGTCTTGCTCCTACACCCAGGCTAATCACTCCTTTTGCCTAATCCCAAAGTCTTGCTCCTACCCCCAGGCTAATCACTCCTTTTGCCTAATCCCAAAGTCTTGTTCCTATCCCCAGGCTAATCACTCCTTTTGCCTAATCCCAAAGTCTTGCTCCTACCCCCAGGCTAATCACTCATTTTGCCTAATCCCAAGGTCTTGCTCCTACACCCAGGCTAATCACTCCTTTTGCCTAATCCCAAAGTCTTGCTCCTACCCCCAGGCTATAATCACTCCTTTTGCCTTTATCTCAAGGTCTTACTCCTACCTTGATGCTTCTTCATTTGACCAGCATGGAGTCCCAGCATTCATTTTTTGATCACCTCTCTCAGGTAAGTCTTGGACAGGTCACCCAGTTCCATATTGGCACGCAGCTACATAAACCATAGAGACAGTAATAATTTGGGAGGCTAATCTTCCTTACTCACAGTTGAGAAGCTGAATTGCAAAGGATATATGCGGTTACGTGTCCGAGCCGAAGGCATGCAAGGGCGCCTTTTGGCAGCCAGCCACATTGACCCATATATGACCACAGAGCACAACCACAGATCAAAAGCGGAGGGCGATCGTGGCATATGAGAGAACCAATGTAAAACTCTATTGACATATCGTCATGTCAGTGCAAAAACATTGTATCAACTAAAATAGCACTTACGATATGCGCCAGTTTAAAATTGTCACAATGTCGTATCTCGCTTAAAATAGCCCGGATGTACACACCAAACATGTACGCACTGAGATACAATGTTTTTGCACATAGCATTTTCTTGCGCGATAAGGCATTTTTGCAAAATCCAGATACAACATTTTTGCACTGACACAACGATATGGCCTTAGCCGGGAATTGAACCAGGGCCACAGTGGTGAGAGGCGAGAACTTCATGCACTAGCCACTCATGCCACCCTAAGGTTTTAGATATGCAGCATACTATTTAAACATAATAAGAACAACTTAGAATATCATTCTTGTTAATAATAATAATAATAATAATTTATTCATTTATTATGCGCAAGTTTCATACAAATATGTACAGATGCGCATTACAATAGTAAAAAAGTACAGATGTTAACAGAAATTTAAGAATATTTAAAAATGGAATAAACACAGAGAAATACAAGAACAATAGTTAAAGACAATCAACAGAAATTATACATCAGCCGGCCAAAGGCTGCAAAAAACCCCTAATAAAAAGCCTGCCGAAATAAATGGGTCTTTAGCAACGTTTTGAAGCTACCTGTATTATTGGCGATCCTGATGGCATGAGGGGGAAGTCAGTCTTGGGTGACAACTAATATTTCTTTAATTCTACCTTACCTCTTGAACGTTAGCTTCCCCCTGGAACCTTAGCTTCCCCCATGGCCTGTGGTCGTTGCTGTTCCGCGGAGTCAAGATTAAACTCATCATGTCCGAGCTGTTCTCTGTCTGGTGAGTTCTCATTCTCTTTCATCATATTCTGGATCTAAGAGAGGCAAGATTAGAAATTATAAATTGTATGATGTAAGCAAAACCCTATTTCATAGAGCAAAATAATATGGTGGTTTGCACATTTTTTCTGCTAAGCAAATATTAGCAGGGAACCAGTCACAAACAATACACTTTACATGGTATTTTGGCCGGTAACCTGATTCTGCTAAGCAATATTTTTCGATGATAAGCAATTTTGTTTGCTTTTAACAGCTTTATTAAATTGGACCATAAGAGCTTTTTTTTGTGAAACAATTTCTGACTAAGTCGAAACACACTTACAAAACATTGCGGGGTAAAATATGTTTTGCGTTTATATTTGCATATGACCTATTGATTCAATTCACCTGAAGTCATCACCCTTGATAAAGATAGGTTTCGCCAATTTAGGAGACAGATTCTTTGATCCCCATGTATGACTGTGCAGTGAGCAGTTTTAGGCGACGCTTGCACGGTTAGACTTAGACATGCACCAAATCTTTACATGCAATAAGTTAAATCTCCTCACTTTCAAAGCTCTTCATGGCCTATCTCCTGACTATATTTCTGATCTTCTGCATAAATATATTCCTGTTCATCCTCTCTGTTCTGCTGGCCAATCCCTACCGACGCAAACTACTTTTTCCAAAAAATTCTATGATCAGAGAGCCTTCAACTTCGTTATGGAATGACTTACCTCTCCATATTCACCAAGCTGACTCTCTTCTGATTTTCAAGCGACTTTTAAAGACTCATTTGTTTGAATCTGTATTTTTGTAACAAATTGCTTTATATATTTCACTTAATTGTTTTATGTTGTGTGTTGCACATAAAGGCTCCTGCATTATGCACTATATAAATGTCTTGTATTATTATTATTATTGTTTGACTCACAAAATGAAACACCATAGCTGCCAGTAGCTGCACGTGACATCAGTGCAAGGAGTTTGTAGTATTTATAAGGAGAGAATTATAAACTTACCGTTCTTCTCAGCTCTCTGATGTCACCAAGCAGACCTGTTTTGAGCTCAGCATACTGGTTGTCTTCCTCTCCCAAAGCCTGATGATTAAATAAAGAGACAAGTTTGATCATCAACTCATTGAAAGCAAACAGATAAGTGGCCAGGGGCCACTTTCATAACCTTGCCAGTCACAAAAAAATTGCTTAATAGCAGGTTTCCAGGGCCCCAATTTCATAGAGCTGATAAAACAAAAAAGTCTGCATAACAAAGTTCTGCTAAGCAAAAGTAAGCAGGACACCAGTCCAAATACGGTATGTGTGAAATGGTATTTGGCCAGTAACCTTATTCTAGCAGCAAAATGGTTTTGTGCATTGCTAGTTTTTTTGTGCTTAAGCAGTTTTATGAAACTCTGCCATAGCTATTAAATGTCACATGATGTACAGTCTTTGTTAATTGGTTACCGATATCATCTTCTCAACAAAGTGAGAAACTATTTTGGTGACTGTAAACTTTCACCAAAGTAAGTGATGCAGGGGTGAGAGTCATGTCTGAAACCATGCTCCAAATTTTAGGAGGTACAATGAAATGATGGCATTTCCACCTGTTTTGGTAACCCTAGAAGTTATAGATTCAAAGGAGCTTTTTGGAACAGTATCCTCACCACAAAAGAAGTAGATACAAAAGCAGGATTTATTTATTTATGGAGAAAGAAACAGCTACTTTTTTTCACTAGACAGACATGAAAAAGTCTGAATTCAGATAAAAGTCTGAATTTTCTCAACCCTGGTGATGTTAAAAGCTTTTCATGGTATGGATAGTATTCTTGATAGTAAAACTTGCAGGTACAACCATGTGTAAAACTCTTTTGGGAGGAGTGTTGGCTCTGAGAAAAGCTGTTGGTTGGTTTCAACGTTTTGAAGAGAGTTCTCTGCTCGTCTTCAAGAGAAGATGTCTCCTTCTTTTGAAGACGAGCAGGGTACACTGTAGGAAACTTCCAGACCATACCAACAGCTCTTTTCAGAGCCACTGATACCTCCAAAAACAGCTTTACACATAGTTTGAAATTTCAAAAGACTTAAAATCAGACATTGTTGTTGTTTTTACCTCCTTTTCTTTGACTTTCATCCAGGTTGGGTCAGCTTTAAGGGTTGGGGTCGGAGTCATGTTGATCTCATCTCTCTCGATGGCCAGCTCAACACCTGTTTTCTGTAGGGGCAGCAGGGAATCACAGAAGACGTTGAAGAGATGATACAACATTTGTTATACCAATATTTGTTTTGGTCGCCCATCACTAGGCCCTGTTACGGCCACTTGAGGTAAGGGCTAATCATTGGTAGAAAACTAATTCCAAGATGCTCATCAGGTTGGCTTAATGGTATCTTGCCCTGCCTTCCACTTCTTCGGACACTGGTTTGAATCCCGCCTCAGACTGAAGCCATTATGTGGAATTTTTGTTACTCCATAGGGACTTAAAAAAATGATTATGTGGGAAATGAGACATGGTTCACTCTCTGTTGACCCTAGGACCCATCCTTCCCACTCCTGTACTTGTTTCAAACCAACACAGTTCCATAAATGGTAAAAAAACAAACTAAAGGCTGTATATTTTGAAAACATTCATTTTCAAGAACAATGGGCCATTCCAACAGCTTTGTTCTGCGTACTGCATCTCCTTGGAACACCTTGCCTGGTGCATCTTTTCCTCCATCCTAAAATCTAGACTGTTTTAAGAGGATTATCAATTCCTTCCTTCGTCTTCCCTGAGTCGTTTTCATCTTATATAATTTTTTCTTGTAGCCCCTTACCAAGAGTGACTTTTAGCTTTGTTTAGGGCAAATTTTCATTACAAAAAAATAAATTTAAACAAATAAATTAGTAAAAGAGATGAACCTACTAAATTCACAAACTTTTCTTCACAAATTAAAAGAAAAATGCCCCTCATCATTCGGACTTGTACAAATGATTGTGCTACAAAACCGAGTCAAATTTCATAGCCCTGCTAAGCAGAAAATATTGCTAAACAATTTGCTGCTGAGCAAAAATGAGCAGGATACCTGTCACAGCTGTGAAATGGTATTTTGGCTGGTAACCTTATTCTGTTAAGCATATTTTGTTGTGCTTAGCTTCTTGTTATGCTTAAGCAGCTCTATGAATTTGGGCCCTGTTTAGTATGATTAGTCTGCACAAACATTCTTGTCTCAGACTGTTCTTCTTGCTCACCTGTGGCCCTTGGATATCAGGCACAGATCTTGACAGAGGGGCTGACATTGCCTCGTTCCATTCCAGCAAAGCGCTCACTTCATCTTCTCGCTTACGGGTGGCATGAAGCATTGCATTGTGGGAGCGAGCTGAAACTGCAAAGCAAAATATCATATCATAAAATAACCCTGTTAGTGATGTGGGGTACCCAGAATAACCGGGTACCGGTCTCCAGAGAAATATCAACCATGCTTAAGAATTTATGTATTTTTTCATTATAGATCTTGTGTAGCTGTAGATCTTGTGTAGCTATAGATCTTGTGTTGCTGTAGATCTTGTGTAGCCGTCAACATCCCCACTTTGATGGTCAATTCATCATGGGAAAAGCACACAGGTACACCATTTATGTTGAAAATTCTTACCAGCTTTAACCATTAATTTGTTTATCAGTTCCACAGGGTTCCACCTAGGATTTTTTCAAAACTATGGGGCAGTCTGGACCCAAATTTTAACAAAACACGATGAATTGAAACAAGGACTTTGAAATGTTTTTTAACATGACATTTTCTGTTGGGTTTTAAAAGTCCTGCTTGCAAACTGGAAAACTGTTATTTTATGATTTGTGTGAATTCGCGTGTATCGGCCTGCAATTCGCACAAATCGGACCGATGTGCTAGTTTGTGTATGGGGAGAACCCTGGGTCCAATAATGCTTCACCGCAATTATTTGTAACAAAAAATTAAAATTAAAATTTTGAATACTTGGAGTGAAATATTTAGCTTCATTATGCGGTAAGTTTATAAAAAGCAAAAACAAAATATTCCTGACGCTTACAGACACCGACTCCACTCATCAACCGATCAGACCCGGCTTTCTGTTCCCAGAACAAGAAGGCCAGGATAGCTCATTCAACGTGGCTGCCCCTCATCTGTGGAATGAGCCTGTCTGAGAGAAGCGATCTCGATGCCTATATTAAAATGTCTCCTTAAGACATTCTTGTTCCAAGATCAATCCTTATTTTTATGTTTCCTTTTCTGTTTATTTTCTTGTTTCATGTAAAGCGCTCTGTTCTTTGTATAGTGCTATATAAATGCTCTGTATTATTAGGTGTTCATGCAATACAAGCCGAACACCTCTTGTTATTGTTCTGGGGTTTTTTTTCGGGTTTTTTTTCTTCTCCATCTTCTTCTTCCCTAGAACTCTTCTCTACAGCATAACTCAACATTGAAACTGAATTGAACCTTGAAACTCATCAGACAATTGAACCTCAATATGAGGACGGCACAGTTGTCATGACGTCATGATGACATTATCAGGTGTCGAATTACAACGTTTTGAAAGTTGAAAAATGACCATTTGCTGTATCTCATTGAATATAAAAGCTATGATGTTCATAATTGGGCATGTGATAGATCAAGACTGGGGCTACATTTCACAAGTTAACGTCAAAATCGTATGACCTTTTCTTCGAGGTCATGCCCCTAGGTCGAAGTTTGCCTTTGGGGTTTTTTTTCTTGAAAAACATCATTTTCGGGCTTATTTACGGCATAACTCAAGATTGAAATTGAATTTTACATTGAAACTCTTGATTTGAACCTGAATATCAAGACGACACAAACTTGATAATGTCATGATGACGTCATCAGGTATTGAATTACATCAAATCAAAGTTTAATATTTGAAATAAAATCATAACTCATGAACGACATGTTGGATTTTTACAATCTATACATCATCGGAAAGTTCGATAAAGGTTCAACAAACGCTACACAGAAAGTGACCCCATTTGACCTTGACTTCCAGTTCAACCCGGAAATTTAAAATTTCATAAAATTCGTATCTCAAAAAGTACTTATCATTTCAGCATAAATTTTGCATCAGGTTGTAGAACATTGAGCCTGCTCAAACTTTTGCACAGAAATAACAACATTTTGACATTTACATCTTGTCTTATAACCACCGGCATTAAAGCGCACGTTTGTGTTGACCCACTTTGATAACACGAGATAGTGTAATAGCACGTGTACAGATACATGCACATTGAACGTGTAGTTCAGTTTACATCAACTACATGTAGGAATACATTTAGCATCGCTGTATATTGCGCACCCCGGCATAAAGATAATCCATCTAATACTTGAAAAATTTGTAACTCCTGAACAACACATTGGATATTTACAATCCATACATCATCTGAAAGGTCTTAATAAACTGAACACGCGCTACACAAAGTGTGACCCTGTTTGACCTTGAATTCCGGTTCAAACCGGAAGTAGAAATTTAGTATTAAAAAAAATCTTAACTTCTGAACAACTCATTCAATTTTTACAACCTATCCATCATTGGGAAAGTATGTAACAACTTTAAAAAAGATATACAGAATGTGACCCCAATTGACCTTTACTTATTATTAAAATCGGATGATGAAATTTAATATTTGAAAAAAATCAGAATTCCTGAACCACACATTGGATTTTGATCATCTATACATCATTAGAAAGGGCTCCAAAGGTTTAAGAAACGCTACAAACTGTGACCTCATTTGACCTTGACTTCCAGTTCAAACTGGAAAGTGAAAGTTAATGTTTCAACAAATCTTAACTTCTAAACAACACATTTGATTTTTACAATCTTTACATTATTGGGAAAGTATGTAACAACTTAAGAAACAATACACAGAATGTGACCTCATTTGACCTTGACTTCCTGTTCAAACCGGAAGATGAAATTTAATACTTGAAAAAATCATAACTCTTGTACCACACAATGAATTTTTACAATCTTTACATCATCAGAAAGGTCTTTAAAATTTCAACAAGCGCTACACAAAATGTGAACCCATATGACCTTGACTTCCAGTTCAAACCGGAAGTTGAATTTGTGTAATGAACAAATCTAACTCATGAACCAGACGTTGGATTGATAAGGTAACTTGATGACACCAAATCATTCACTCATAATTTGATGACATTACTCTCGAACACCTTGTTTTGGTAACTAACAAAAACTGAAGCTCTATAGTTATTATTAAAAAAATTATTTTCCGCTTGATTGGCCTAACATGTTGTTTTGTACCAATGCAAGCTAAACACTGGTGCTTTATTCATCAAATGCATCCCGATGATCACCAATCATTACTCGTGGTTTTGATAGCATCAGCTGAACAATAGCTACGTCTGTGGGGAGGTTCAACAGATATAATCCAAAGAATCACACTCACTTCCATGTATAGCATGACAGCACGCCATCCAGAGCTCCACAGGTCAGAATTGACTGAGTATCCGTGGAGAGACAAACCTGCTGCACACCCCCCTTCAAGAAGCTGTGAGCGGAGACCACCATGGGTTGATCTAGAGCCCCGACACCACGTATCTGTACACGGCCGCCGGGGGGCAGCTGAGGCAAGCCACTTCTGGTGATGGGAAATGGTGAGGGTAACCTCCTGGGAGCTCATGGCCTTGGAATTCTCCTTCCGCGCTGTTCCGATTTCACAAAGCACTAAGATTGATCTTAACTTTGTATCAATCTTAATTGCTAAGCAAAGTGTGATGTCACAATACAAATTACCCTGTCCCTGTTTGTACCCCGTTTCGTTTATTTTTTTCCTGTCCCGTATCATTTATTAGACCCTTTTATTTTTCCTTTCCCGTATTATTTCCCCAGACGACATAGCCCTGCTTGCCAATAATCTAAAAGACGCAGAAGAGTTGTTACATCTCGTAGAAGCCTCTGCACTAACTGTTGGACTAGGAATGAACGCCAAGAAGACCAAGGCTATGGTGTACAACTAAGCCCCATCTGCAATTAATACTCTGGATGGAAGTGACCTGGAAATTGTCCAGGACTTCAAATACTTAGGAGCTTGGATTGCCAGCAGTGAAAAGGATTTTAACATCAGGAAAGCACAGGCATGGAAAGCCTGTAACAGAATGGACAAAATCTGGAAGAGTAAATTGCCAAGGGACCTAAAGATCAAGCTATTTATCACCACTGTAGAATCAGTTCTAACATATGGAGCAGAGGCATGGACATTGACATCAAAGCTGAAAAAGGCCCTAGATGAATGCTATACTCGCCCACTACGGAAAGTACTCAATGTCCCATGGCAAACACACACCACCAATAAGGACTTGTATGGGAAAATTGAGCCAATTTCGGAAAGGCTGAGCAGTAGGAGACTGAGATTTGCAGGACACTGTGCAAGGAATAGGGATGAAGCTGCCTCCAGGGTTCTACTATGGCAACCCAAACATGGAAAACAATCAAGAGGCCAGCCCCCCAAAGATTACATCAAACTCCTAGCAGAGGCAGCAGGTTTAAGTGGACAAGACATCAAGAACTGCATGCTGGATAGGGTGGTTTGGAGAGCTATCACTAAAGTCCGACCTTTTGAGTCGCATTAAGCAAGTAAGCATTATCCCCTGCTTGCGCACTTGTACGTGTTTTTGCAATGCTCTTTGTTTTGTGCAAATTCCTGTACTGCGGGTCCCGCTAGACAGGTAAACTGGGCAGTTAACACACCTGAATACCTGCTACGCATAACAATGTGCACTGTTGATGATCTGATCATAGTGCAAGGGGGTGATGCGTTGCACAATGACCACGTGACGACAGTAAAGTTGCGATGACATCATCAGATCACATCAAGACATCAGTGTTAAATTAGTGTTAGTTTTACTGTCAACTGCCACTATTATAAAAACAAAATACAATATTCAGGAAACACCCATCAAATTGCTTTATTGGAAATCGTTAATGTTTCACCAATGAAAGTAACTGCGGAAGTGTCAAAATATCGTTAATGTTAAAACTTAAAGAATAAGCCAATAAGCCAAAGACTTTAAGAAATTTAAAAACCCATCTGGTTAAACATGCTAGCGTAATATAAAAACAGTTTGAAATTGAAAAAAAGCCAAAGATTTTTAAGAAATTTAAAACCCACCTGGTTAAACGTGCTAGCGTAATAATAAAAAACAGTTTGAAATTGAAAAATTGTGTTTGTGTTTTATCTCCTTAAACATGTTAGCAGAATTTGTTCAGGTGTGTTTTATTCAGTTTGTCATATTTGCTTCCTGGCATTTCTAAGGCGTGTTTTATTCAGTTTGTCATAACTAATTACAAAGAAAAAATTGTGTGTAGGGGGGGGGATAACAAAAGAGGTGTAGATGCCGCGAGGTTTTAAAATAGTAATTAAAGTCCCCATGCGTAAACTTTTAAGGCGTGTTTTATTCGGTTTTCATAATTTGCTTGAGGATGGATGCATGTCCCGAAAAATGGAGCTGTGTGTTGGGGGAGGGGATGCCCTCGTCCCGCCGTAAAAAATAAAAGGTGCCGTTCCCCCGTCCCCCTGCCACTTCCTCTCCCCGTCTTACGTGCTCTATACCCGCGCCTCCGTGCCTGCATGCCTCCTTTCCCCGTGATCCCGTGCGTTGGCATTGTTCTTTGCTTGCACTGTACGCACGCTTGGCCCATAGCAACAGTTCTTTGCTTGCACTGTACGCACGCGCGGCCCTTACCAACAGTTCTTTGCTTGCACTGTATACGCGCGCGCTGCCCATAGCAACAGTGAAAACTGAGCACAAAAACCCATACTTTTTGGTGGTTTTTTGCTCATAAATCGGTCAATTCTGAACGGATTTTGTTCAAAAATAGAGGAGTGTCAAGACGAAGTCAACTCCTTTCTTCCGTGTAAATTTGGCGAGGTTTGATGCCGGATCCAGGGAGGAGATCCAATAACATACACACACACACACACGTTTGTAAATCCTGCTTACCGAGGACTTCTCTTTGTTCTCCCATTGTTTGGACATAGTTTTTTTTTGCGATGTCCCCATTGGGTTTGTACACAAAAACAAAGCGAGGACGTCCTCGCTCTGTCAAAAACCCGGATCCCTTTTGTTAAAGTCCTCAGTTTGAATGGATAGACACGCTCACACACACACAGACACCATTCGGCTATTTATAAGGAGATAATAACTAGTTCTTATATAGCGAACAGGAGACGATGAAGAAATGTTCAGTTTTAGACGTGAAGGAAAACACCCCAAATGGGGAACACCCAATGCATAAGGTAGGAGCTGAAAAACCAATCAACATCTCTGGTCTGAGGAGTGTTGAACCAGGGTCCACAGAGGTGAAAGGCAGGGAAAGAAACTACTAAAACCATAGCAACATTGGTATTGAAATATACCTCTTCTATTCATCTTATTATCTATTTTATCAAACGGTAAAAAAGTACAAGGCCCAAATTCATGGCACTGCTTACTGCGGAATTTGCTAATGGAAAATAGAATCACGCGCTATTCGGGGAGCTGTAAGAGCCAAATTCTGTGGTACGCAGCACCATGAAACTGGGCCCAGTAATTCAGTATTCCAAGTGTTCTTCTTGATGTCAAGTTCAAGTTTCAAATCCTGAATCCAAAGCCTCAAAATATGAAGTGAGTGTGTTTCAACAAGTCGTTAAACATTTACTTTTTTTTAATCAACTGTACGTCATTTTGTGAGAAAAGTCACAACTGAAGTTGAGTTTACTGAACCTACCTTGAGCCAAGTTGCTGGGAATGTCAAACTGGGCACATTTGTTAGCCCCGGGTCCGGCATCAGGTGCTGTGCTTGATGTGAGTAGTACTTTGACGGCTCCATGCTTCTCTTCTGTATTAGAGCAAATAGTCTGGACAAGCCCCTCAATTGCTAGACAGAAATATACCAAATTCAACGATTAATCAAATGCCTTGGTACACAGAAATCTATTTAAAGGACACAGGCTGTGGCAGTAACGTAATTATTAAGAAAAAATTATTATTTTCAATCTGAAAGGTTAGTGATAATAAAGTTCATACCAGTACCAATCCTCCAGAGAAATATTTCCGTCTGAAGTATTGATCAAGTCAAAAACATTTACCAATGCTTATTTTGATTTTCGCCATTGAGATAACACTATTGTGTTATGTAACATCATGTCGTCATCCTGCAGAACTCCTTCTTGTCATTGTTATTATTATTACCTTAAATATATTTTTGTTGTTATTATTATCATTATCATTATTTTGGTACAACGTATTCCTCTTTAAGTTAAATTCTTAATATTTGTTTGTTTGCTGTAAATTTTATTGGATTTGTCAGTGGGTATTTCAATACAAGCCTCATTTTGGCTTCTGAAAATGCCCCCATATTGCTCCTAAGCTCCTAATCCTTCTCATTATTATTTTTTTTTTTCAATCAGTTGATTGTCTTTGATTTAAATAATTGTTCCAAGTTTTATTATTTTAATTTCACTTTCACCAATATGGAAATAAATGACTGAACTGAATTGAATTGAACTGAGCCTGATGCAAATGTGCAAAAAACCCTGACAAAACATGAAACGGCTTTTGTTTTCTTTGTATATTACAGGAACAACACATCTAATCAGAGAATCAATTGCCGAAGCATCTATCTTTTTGAATTAGCAACGGTCAGATGTAAGTGCTCATGCACAAACTGCTACACTCTTAAAATAAGATGAAGTGAAGAGCTTAGATTTACGTGTCTGGCCGAGAATCTTGAATCCAGATGAAGGTCGTGCATCCACCACAAAGACGTGTCCATCGTCTGCTCCAGTGAAGAGATACCTGCCTGCCCTCCTCATCAAACACAAGCTGTTGGACGGGAGACTGGTGCATGTGAGGCCTCTGGACAATACAAGGGTTCTCTAGATTGCTCAGATCCAGGAGGAAGACATGGCCAGTCAGTGTCCCTGCAGCAACAGTATGGGACGATGGGCTGCTAGCAAGACATGATGTCTGAGGAAGTGAACAAAGTACATGTGGGTCTTTCTGTTCCAGAAAAGTGTTCCATTGTATGTATAGTTATAATCTACAGATATGATTATTTGTTTTTTACCCTTACACCGATGTGTGTAAAGCACTGTATACTCAGTACTTTCCCGAGTCCTGCGAAAAATTCCATAGGCATGGACACACATCGGTGAAGGGTAAAAACCAAGTAATATTCTTTATCTATGATGCAAATTTATCATCTATCAAACTATAGGTATTACTTGAAATAGAGTCAACTTGTGTATGTTTATCAATACACTATGACTCAACAAAGTCATTTGACTTAGAGAGTCACTGGATGGGAATATGCCCCTTTTTATCTTTTTATTTATCATTTTGTTACTTTTATAAGATAAAACCTTTGTGAACTTTTTCTTTTTCATAACTTGACAAAGCAATGTCTGAATTATTTCATCAGATGTCTGAACAACACAATTGGGGTCAAATATTACCTTAGTGCACCGATACTTTACATAGTTGCAAGTTTTAAGGTGAAACCTTTGTTGCGGAATAGACCCCTTGCATAGGCAGCCACCGCTCAGGTCAAACAATTGAAATGTGTACATTTTATACACCACAACTCTCGGCCAATGATAGGTCTTCCTTTGTGTTTGAGCTTGTGATGTCATATGCAAGCGGTGTCTATTGAAAAACTTGTACACGTTGAGTGCAATGGTTTCATAAAGAACTGTGTAAGTGTTTTGCGTATCAAAAATGAGAAAACTTGAACGACTATATTTTTCTATGAAATCAAATTAAAATTCTATTTATTTATATAATACAATTAATTTGTTAAAATTAACATTGAAACAAAATTAAAACTTGGGACGAGGATGCTTTTTTAGAAATTCCATTTGCTAATCATGCCTGAATTTGTGCGACCATTACATAGGTTTAATGATAACACGCCCCAGTTTGGGCAAAATTCTTAATTGTTTACAAGTAACCGTAAACGAAGGTCAAGTCTTATTCTCAGGTTTTCTTTGTTGATTTGTTAAATTGATTATATTTTATATATTTCATGGCAAAATTTTACTTTCCCAACAATATGATATAATTTTTGTAGCTATAAACTAGGTTAAACCATAGTATTTGAAGAAACAGAAATCGTGCACACGTTAAATTCATTATGGATGGGACCGACTCGGTCCCGGAAGTTCAAATACGCGTGAGACTTGAACAGTCTATAAGAAGTTTGTATGCCTGAGAGGCATCTGACTTACAGGTTTCTCCAGGGAGAGGCTGCAGGCTAGCTTATTGTCCCCCATGCTCCAGACCTGAACCTCACCATTGTCTCTCACAGACTGCATTGAAATAATCACATCACAGCATCAAGAATACATCAAATGGTCAAACTTATTTCTCAAACTTCTTTGAAAGACTACAACAAAAATAGTATGAACAGAGGAAGACCTCCCTACATTTCCTTCAAAACTTGTTCTTTTAATTATTTAATTAATTTATTACCCGCTTTTGATTTTGTTAAGGAATTATATTTTAATGTATTCAATTCAATTCACACTTATATCTGTAACGCATTTACCCAATAAATACAATTAAATGTTTGGTATACAGGAGTACAAAAAAATACAAATGGAGAAAATGTTTAATGTATGACAAAGGTAATGCAAGGTGTGATTATGAAATCTTACCACACAGTGTTGTGTGCCAGGGGCCATCATTGCAACAGCAATAAAGTCACCATTGTGGGTGTCAATTAGGTGCTGGGCAGTGCCTGGGTTGGCGTAGTCATACAAGAACAAACAACCCTGTCAGACAACAACAACAAAAACATAAGAAAAGACTATTCATAAATACCTTGGAGAGTTTAAATGCATTCTGATTGGTTGAAACATGAGTATGTGGTAGTGTTTCACCGGTCTTAAATCACTGATAAAGATTTAAAGAGTTGTTCAATATCGGTTGGCTAACGCATGTTCAGGGCTCATAGCCAATAGGCGTGTTGGCGCACAAGCTTGCGCGGGCACTAGGAACGCATAACGCAATCAAAACATACTGTTATTCAATGTAAATCTATTAGTATTTGCGCATATATGCACAACTGTTGAGCGTCAAGGGTCAAGTCAGACTGGAATTGACTGAAATAAAACAGTCCGAATTAGTTGAGTTACAATTTATTTGACTAAATTTGAATCAACTCGACTGTATGAGATAAATTTAACACAATTAAAATGGAGTTGTCTTGACTAAATTTATCTCAATTTGGTTAATATTTGATTGTTTTTTACGATGGTTTGGATTAGATTTGATTAAGAAGGGACTAGTTTGGTTTACATTCCACCATTTTTTGTTGGTACGTTTGATTTGATTCAGTTAGATTGAATACCTTTGGACTACCGATGGCAAGCCTGCTGTAGCCCGGAGACCAACCAAGTGACGAGATAGCAGAGCCACTATTCCAGCTATCGGAGACCTGCACCACACTATGGTTAACATCCAAGCATCGTAGGATCGTCTCCACCAGCAAAGAGTCCCTCACGATGCAGGGCCCTCCCTGATTGCAAGACTCTTGCCCGCAGATGCTTTAGTTTCTTCCCCTGAAAATATTTTTAAAAAGCACCCTTAAAAATACTGTGTCTTCTGGGCCAAATTTCATAGAGTTGCTTCAGCACAAAAACTAGATAAGCACAATAAAATTATGCTTTACAGAATAGAGTTACAAGCCAAAAAATACCATTCCACATGTACCTTTTGTGGCTTGTATCCTGCTTATTTTTTGCTAAGCAGAAAATTTCTTAGCAATATAAGCTGCCTAAGAAGCTCTATGACCCTCTTAACCCTCTTTCTGTTAGCGGTCCGTCTCCTCATTAAGTCTCTTTTACAGATACTTTCATCATACGTAGAGGGCGCTGTTTGTAGCTGCCACCCCATTTAAAACCTGTGCTGTATCTCAGTTTTAAAATCGTGTTTTATCTTCGGCTCTTTTTGCCATCTAAGTTTAATTTTGATGCAACAATACTACTTTGCTGCTCGTGATGTGAACTGGTGATGTATTTCTTTTATTATCCCATGTGTTTGTGGTGTTTTTGGTTTTTTTAATAATCTGCTACAAGTCTGAACTGTGTTTTCTCCAATTCAAGATGGCTGCCATACAGATCTGGATCGGCCTGCTATTACTATTCTCACCACACCATCACTTTCAGGCAAGGAATTTTACAGTTGTGACTGATATTAACTCTTACATGTATGTTCTGCCCTCAAGACATTTTATAAATCCATGCAACACGTTTCAGCCTCACTCCATTTTGGTATGTGTATCAACAGCCTTAACACTAACAAGGAGATTGTGTCCTACTGGATTTCACTCAACCAAAGTTCCATCCATGAAATGGTCGAAGCATGGACTAACTTGTCTCCTCAGTCCCGGGTATGACCCCCCCTTTGGATATTACCATTTTCATGGATGTCTCAGTAAACCCTGGACCAACAGGGTATCCATGGACAATGACTTGAATAGTGTGCAAACAAACAAGACAATCACATAAATACAACCATGTCATCAACTTTTTGCTCTTCGAAAAACTGCTCGAAATTCCATTCAACCAGAAATACTGAATGGAATTCTTCTTCGGTTTAGAGGTAAAAGAGCTGGCCGTCACACTTATGTTTCAAATAATCAACATTTCACGGATAACTTGCACAATATAATTCCTGTGGTGCAACCCCAATACAGACTCAAACAATATAAAGCTCTCAACCCTTGTCAAAGTGACCGGTCGGTCCTTATTAACACTCGGTTGCTACATCTTCAACCCTGCCTACCATCCATCATGTTATTCAATGCACAATCTCTGAGCAACAAGTTCAGTGATTTTGAAGCTACGATTGAATCTCAGCAGAAAGATAGAGTTCTGCATTTGATTGCCAGAGACATATATGTGTGTGTTCTCTACTCACCACCTTGTTCACAGTATCAAAAAAGCTCAGTGATCACATCATAGCTGTGGTTGATGAAATACGCACCTTATCTGAAAACGCATCATTTATCATTAGGGGTGATTTCAATGACCTGGACACTGATATGTTAGAACATACTCTCTTGGCACAAGTTGTCAACACATTCACCAGGGGTTCTTCAAATTTAGATAAAATACTGACAGATCTCGATGACAACTACCATAATCCCGATATTTCAGTCCCCATCTTTACCAGTGACCATGCAGTCGTGACATACCATCCTCACCACGCTATCCGGCCAAAGAAATCAACTAAGGTTTCATTACGACCTTTTCGCGATTTCTCTGTTCACACTTTTGGCCAGTGGATAACGCAAATGGATTGGTCAACGTTTAGTGAATCTGATGATCCAAATGCAATGGCTGAGGTTTTTCGAGAGCTGATCAACAGTCAATATAGGCAATGCTTTGAGCTTGTCACAATTAAACGGCGACTTAACAATAAACCCTGGTTCAATAATCAAATTCGCAGGCTTATATTACAACGTGACTCGTCCTTCAAATGTGGAAATGCTTCCTACAGGAGCCTTCGTAATAAACTCCAAAGAATGATCAAATCTGCTAAGGCAAACTTCTACAAGCGTAAGACAGAACAATTAAAAACATCAGAGCCAAGTGAATGGCATCAACAAATTCGACATCTTACTGGAATGAAAAAACAATCTCCATATTTCTCTCAATGCGACAAATCACCACTTGAGATAGCTAACGAAGTGAACTCGCACTTTGCTAAGATTTGTACAGATTTACCACCTCTCAACATTTCTGCACTTACGCCTTATTTGCCAGCTCCATCACCACCTCCTGTGATTGAGCGACATCTTGTGTATGCTCGACTTCGTAACCTGAATATTTCCAAAGCCAGTCATCCAGCGGACTGCCCAACAAGACTCTTGAGGGAATTTGCATTGAGATATCAGAACCATACTATTATTTCAATTCATGTCTAAAATCGGGATGTTTTCCAAAAATCTGGAAAAACTTATCAGTCCGACCTATTCCCAAGACCACCCCTCTCACTGGGTATCATGAACTTCGACCGATATCCATAACCTCTGTCATTGCTTGTGTTTTCAAAGGATTTCTAGCAGACAGGGTGATGATGGACATCCAACATACCATTGACCCTCAGCAATATGGAAACATGAAAGCAGCTCAACCTTACATTATCTTATCAGCATGCTTGACACGATTCACAGAGGTGTTGATGTGGCTGGACATTTTGCTAATGTGTGTGCTGTAGATTTCAGCAAAGCTTTTGATCATATAAATTAAATCAATGATTGAGAAATTGATACACCTTGGCGTTGATCGTGCTGTTTACCCACAATTTGCAGTTTCCTTTCGGAGTGCTCACAAACTGCTCGATACCAAGGAGCAACGTCATCCCAATGCTGCCTCACTTGTGGTGTGCCACAAGGTACGAAACTGGGCCCAATCATTTTCTTGGCTATGGTCAATGATGCAGCTGCCACCCTTGACAATCGCTGGAAGTATGTCGATGATCTGAGCTTTGTTGAAATCCTACCCAAACATGGACGTTCAAATTTACAATCTCACATTGATTCACTTGTTGATTGGTGTTATGTGAATGACATGACACCAAATCCATTAAAATCCATTAAAATGTAAATCTATGCAAATTTCTTTTCTTCGCAATCCGCCACCTGCCATTAAATTTAAGATTAACGATATCGAACTAGATGTTGTCCCATCCATTAAAGGCATCGTACACGTTTGGTAATTACTCAAAATATATATTAGCATAAAAACTGACTTGGTATTGAGCAACAGAGAGCTGTTGATAGTATAAAACATTGAGAAACGACTCCCTCTGAAGTAACATAGTTTTAGAGAAAGAGGTAATTTCTCACTAAAATAATAAAAACTTCTTGCAAGAATTTGTTATTATTCTATCGAAAGCACACAAATTTGTACAACAAGGGTGTTTTTTCTTTCATCATTTTCTTGCAACTTCGATGACCAATTGAGCCCAAATTTTCACAGGCTTGTTATTTTATGCATATGTTGGGATACACCAAGTGAGAACACTGGTCTTTGACAATTTCCAAACGTGTACGATGCCTTTAAATTACTAGGTGTAATTATTCAAAGTGACCTAAAGTGGGGCCAACAGGTTAAACACCTTGTGAGTAGTGCCTCTCGACGATGGTACATAATTAGTAAACTTAGGAAAAATGGTGTTAAAACTGATGATCTCGTTTCTATTTACAAGATGTACATTCGTCCTATGCTTGAATTTGGAGCGCCTGTATGGTCGTCTGGTTTAACTTGTTCACAGGCTCAAAATATCGAGCGCATCCAGAAAAGGGCTTTACGTATCATCGCTTATCCCAATAAATTGCCATACAATGATTTGCTTAATCTTCTTAATGTCAAACTTCTCTCATACAGACGTAATCAATTAGTCTCACAATTTGCCAAATCCTGCCTTTCATCAGACA
Organism: Plazaster borealis; assembly: GCA_021014325.1. NCBI lineage: Eukaryota > Metazoa > Echinodermata > Asteroidea > Forcipulatida > Labidiasteridae > Plazaster > Plazaster borealis. The sequence continues at coordinate 7,850,391 of CM037456.1, read as the reverse complement.
AACACCGCCATTTATTTCCACAAACTAGAAAAACAGCATCAGGTCGTAACCTCAGAAATTCTCAGCAACTAGATATTCCCAAAATCAGAACTTCTAGATACAAACAGTCATCCATTCCTTATATGATTAGCCTCTTAAATGCAGCCCCACTAATTGTGCATAATTTTTAATACTTAATTCTTGTCCCCCGCTTTTTATTGTAATATATATTTTATGTTTTTATACCTAATTTTTCTCTATTACTTATTTTAATTTACTTAACTTTTTTTCGATGTCACTCTTTGTAAACTAAATATTTTTAGTCTCCGGACTTGTTGTTTGGTATTTTTAATAAAATTGACTGAAATGAAAAAAAAAGAAGTGAAACGTATGTCCGCAGAAGGTCTCTCACTTACTGTACCTCAAGTCTGCACCTCCACTCGCAAGCACCCACTTTGCCACATTTTCTCACCCTTTGGCTGTATTTGTTCCAAAGGTCAATACTGTGAGATATTCAAATAGCTTTTTCCCTTGTACTACTTCACTTTGGAACTCCTTACTTGTATCTTGCTTTCCTGACATTTTACAATCTACTCCAGTTCAAGAGGAATGTGAACAGAACCTTCTGTCTCTTTAAATTGTCTTGACTTTTTTGCAGCCTTCACCTTAAGTGCTTGTATGGGGCAAATTTTCATAAAGAATTATTAACCCCTGTGTGCTCATTAGTGAGTTTTTTTTATAGACTGTATGAGGTCAAATAATGATTTTATGAACCAAAGTATGCAGGTGTGACATTTCATTCTTATCAGTATACCGAGTATACCGATTGAAACATGTAGTTTTTAAAACACCAGTTGTTTTCAGAGCCAGCACTGCTCTTGATGCTTCTATTGTGCTACCATCAGTCGGATTAGTTGAGGGCCGGGGATTAAAACTCATGGACTTACCATCAGGCACAGTGAACAACTTCTGAAGAAGTTCATCAGCAGTATTCATCCTGGACACAAACCCAACCGCTTTATCTCCAGGGTTATACAGGACGCTGATAACTTGCGTCTCGTGTTAAACTTAAGCAGCTGGCCCCACTGGCACCCACAGTAGATGTCCCCTGTTGATGTCCAGCACAAGGAGGCCGGCACCACCTTCTTGTGGTTCTCATCAAAGTTGGAATCAAAGGTCTCTACATGTTCCCCGACGAGGCCTGCTACGGCTGCCTTGTCTATATTGATATTGAAGGGTCCCATACAAGAGCCAGGTCTGTCTGGGAGGCCGTCTTTTAAAGTGGATTGATTTCCTGTTTCATCACCATAGGGAAGTCCTGTTTTGCTGTAGGGTTAATAATTGGAGAGTTGGTCAATTTCAGATGCTTGAGGTTTGTGCCCCCCAGGGAGTTGAGAAAGTTTGAGGAATGGTCTAAAAGTATCCCTGATGAAAATGGACAATAAAGTTGTAAAGAACTTTGATCGAGATACCAGGATATGTGCGCTATATAAGAACCAGGCCACTGAGGCCGTGCATGGCCTCTGTTACTCTGGTCTTGGCCTTAATGCCCTTTCAAAACTTTCCCATAGACTTTTAGATTTTTCCAATGGAAGTGCCCTTTGCAAAATGAAAATGGCATTGCCCTCTCAAAGATGAAATTCCAGGCCTGACATGCAGTACATCACTGACCTTGGAATTAGGGAGTAGAGCTTGTCAGCTTGCTCGATGGTCCACACTGTGAGCTGATTGGGACCAATGACACTCAGTCTATGCCAGTCAGTAGGATTGAAGGAGATATGAGTGGCCTGGAGTGCCCACATAGACTTACTGCACAGAAGCTTGCCCGTTTCTCAGTTCCTAATTAAATGAAAATTAACACTTAGGGTTACATGTTTGTGTTACTGCATTCAACACACATCCTCTTCAAGATCTGCGGTTCCATCACAACGTTTTCATAATGAACGTATTTAAAGAAAAGTAAATATAGCGAGGTATCAAGTTAATTTGGTTTTACCCTTAAACTAAAGTGTGATAAGCACTGTATACTCAGTACTTTCAGAGTCCTGCGGGAAAAAATCTACAAGCTGCTCAGGTGGGATTCAAACCCTTGTCCCCCGCATTCTAGAACAGATGTCTTAAAGGCACTGGACACGTTTTTGGTAATTTTCAAAGACCAGTATTTTCACTTGGTGTATCCCAACATATGAACAAAATAACAAACCTGTTATTACATAAATTCAAAGCTATCAAGTTATAACTGCTCAAAGCCTAAATACAAATATGTGTCCTTGACTAGCAATGTAATACCCTCCTGATGTAATACAGATTCAACTTCAAATTGACATATAGGTGAAGAAAAAGGAGAACAATAAACAAATTTAAAACAATGATTTAAATCAAGGACAATCGGGAACTGAATGAGAAAAAATCAATAATGAAAACAATAGATAATGACATAAAAATAATACGGAGCAAACCAATATGGGGGCATTTTCAGAAGCCAAAAGGAGGCTTGTACTGAAATGCCCAATGACAAATACAAAACGGAACAAATTACAGCATAAACAAAAGCAAAAAACAAACGAATTTTAATATTTTAACTCAAAGAGGAATACCTTGAACAAAAATTAAAATGATGATAATAAAACTAAAACGAAGGTGGTAATAACAACAATGACTAGAAGGAGTTTTGAAGAGGGACGACATGAATATTATATAACTCCACAGTTTGGTAACAAGGCAGGATTGCATAAAAGAAAGGAAACTAAGCTGAGTACATGTATTTGGAAACCAGCAGTGTTTTAAAAGTAGCCTTGAACCAACAAAGATTACCAACCAAAATTCCATTTAGTTTACAATGTTGGGCTGGTGCCCCACTAATTTTTAACTTACATGTAGTAAAGCAGTTCTGCTAAACAGTTTTATGAAATTGAGCCCTGCTCAACAGCTGATTTTGGACTTACTATGCAATTTCCATTTCATAGAACTGCTAACCATAAGTGCGGGGAAAAACACCTTATTTTTTTGTGTGTGCTTAAGTAAACAGGCATTTTTGCTTACCATGAACTCTATGAAATTGGCCCCAGATGGATTCAAGTAAATAAAAATGCCTGCTTCCTGATGTACAAGTTTTGCTTACTGAGGCTTCCACAAATAGATGAACACTTACCAAAGAGATAGCATGAAATCAGGAATTGCTGAGCAGGTATGGATGGGTATGGGAAAAGAATAGGGCACTGTACTCAGGGAGAGTTGGCAGCTCTGTGGTGGCATTCCTGGCACCTGATTTCATTTCAATTTCACAGAGCTGCTTAACAGCCGATTTTGTGCTTACTCAGTTATTGCACGAGTTTCCATTTCATAGCACTGCTAACTGTGAGCAGACGAAAAGGCATGTTAACAGTGCTTACTGTATGAAAATGAATGACGTAACGATGCAAATCCATGGTGAACGCGCAAGCTGGCCGCCTAATTTTCTTGCTATTAACCTGTGAAATACTATTACGCTAAAAACAATTCTGAAAATTTGCTTACCGTTTAAGCAGCACTATGAAATTGGCCCCAGGGCTATGGTAGCGTAAGCGCAGAATTTGGTGGTGAGCAGTGCCATGAAATTGGGCCCTGGTCTCTGGAGGGGATGCCTACCAAGCACTAATTTTTACACAAGTTCTTATTTTTTTCAAATAAGAGTGTTGACCTGTCATATTTTGTTATAACATTTAAAAGTTTAAAAAATAATTAGTCCGACTCATAGTTCTTTTTTTTATTAATATCAATGTCAGTCTAGCCTAAATAATAATATTCTTGCAGGTTGCAATAAATAATCGAATAGTGAGATCTTTCAAGATATTGGTGTGATTTTTCTTTTGATTTTGGTTTTTTACTATCGACATGTATTTGGCAGCGTCAAGCCAGCACCAGATTCAGCACCGGATTCAGCGTCAAGCTAGCACCAGATACAGCCTCACATTCATGCGCACACAAATTACTACGGTGTCTCAACAAGGCCATTCACAATATTTGTATAATACCAAAAAGCCATTCAGAGTCAGAAAATAGTAATACTTAAAGGAACATTACAGAATTGGTTTTTGCTAACAAAACAGTGTAAGCACTTTATAATCCACCACTGATACATAAACTGACAAACCTGTAGAAGTTTGAGATCGATCGGCCATCTGGGTCACAAGAAAATAGTGAAAAACCGATTACACATTTGCATGTGTTATACATGCATGAATAAAACGCTCTTTGATGAGCGAAACTCCAATCAGAAATTAGTTTTATTTATTTCTCATCAAATATGGCATTTCAGACAGAAATATTTCTAGGGATGTTTTTACTATCATTATCATTAGACCGTGTAAGTTTTATGTATATCTGTGATCTTAAAGAAAATTTTAATTACCAGGGCCCAATTTCATGGCACTGCTTACCAAATAATTCTGGGCTTAGGTGCAGTGTAACGTGCGTATTTCTATGGGACGCAGCTGGGCGTAAGCGCAGAATTCCACTGTAAGCAGTGCCATGAAATTGGGCCCAGTTCTGTAAAGTTCCTTTACTCTACGAGATTATTTCACCCAGAAATGGATGAGATTAAAGAAATTATCCCACTAGCGTAATCAGACAGATTGAACTATGTGTAACGTAAATGCTCAATATATAACAAAAATAATAGAGCATTTCATCTTTGACGGAGACTCATATTATAAGGGTGCACCCCACTAAATATGGAGAAAACAGAGCGTCGAGCTCATGAATATTTTGTAGGCCCTCAAAATATCCTACATTAGACAGATTTGAGAGCCCAATAAAAGGGGTAGAGTGTAAAAATGTTGCCCAATTGTAACCTGGGGGTTGTTGACTTCCAACTTGAGGTATTTTGGATGACATAGGCCCTGAAAAAAATGGGCCTATTTGCCGAGAGGTGTAGGGACATTTTTCAAGATTGATGCTCGGACGTTTGGAGAATTACACCGGTGTAGGGGTGTTTTTATTTGGAGGGAGAATAACTCGACGGGACCAGGGACTCCCCATATTAAATTGAGCAGAAAATAAAAGTTCAAGAGTCAACTAATAATTTTCCCTTTACTGTAAAAAGCTGTGAGACTTTTAAGTATTTTTCGTGTATTTTTGAATATTTAGCCTTTTGCACTGAATGCTATGGGAGTTGATTTAGTGGGGTGAACCCATAAAGCTCGCTGAGGGTATTATTCAATAGTAACATGGCGCGTAACTTCAAGAATCCTTATCTCAATAGAGACTCGGCAGAATGTTTCCAAATTTTAATATTTTTGAACTCATAATATACTCTACAGGCCTACAAAATTACAGGGTGGCTCACGGTGTCTTTCTTATTTTACTGGCCATGGGGCTAGGACGGTCCAGTAACTTCGATGCTCGGGCTCGGACCATTCGGACTAGCGTTGTACTTGTAATTGTATGCAATTTCATTTGCAAAATGCAATTTTGTCGTCAGCAACCGGCTTTAGGAAACATACGGAGAAATTAAACAAATGTTGGTCAAAAAACAAACAATATTTAACAAACAGCCAACCAATAAATCCCTCTCATATTGAACAATTTATTTAAATGGGGTGGAATTTAAAAGAAAAAGGCTAAATTTACCTAGACGATATATCTCTAAGTCGGCCCACTCGTCGTCTGTCACGCTTTCTTTCAACAACGATCTTCGCTGATGATTTTGCAGCATGCAGTATACAATTACAGCAAGCGCTTGTTACAATTTAGACTGGTCCTCTGTCTTCATCCTGGAAGTGCGTTGTCAGATATTCCAGTGAGGAATGTCACCCCCCCCCCCCCCTCCACCCTAGACTGGTCCCCTGTCTTTATCACTACAACCTGCCTGATATGGGGCAGAGGGTCGCCCCCCCCCCAATGTTCCCATACTATAACACACTGTAACACACTATTTTCCTCTTATATAGAACTCCCCCACTCCCCCCTAAAATCCTCAAAAGAATTCCTGAGATTCGGAGCACACAGTGAGGACACAATAGGGGGTGGGGGTACACCATGCCCCATGAGCTGTGACGTCAGATGTTCGGGCTATGTCCCCCCCTAAAATATTTTTGTTTTCTTGAGGGCGCTGTTTCAGAAAACGTAAAAGACTTTTCCTGTTTGTAGTCAGCACCAAATTAAAAAAAACTTTGAAAAACATGAACGGAATCCCAAAGGCCTCGTGTCATTACCTCTATTTCAATGTTTTCATTGTAAAATCGTGAATTATTATTTATTTTGTTCACAGATGTCTTTCGCCCCTGGTTACGGGCCTGCATTATAGGGCCTATGGGCGACCCAATTAGCCCTGATTAGCTCAGCACAGCAAACAATTGCATCATTAAAGCCCGTTTGCGAATTTACTAGACCTGTACAAAAATTTATTTGAAAAGTAGTCATCATAAAATCATGAAATCTTATAGTTTTTCTTCATATTTCTTCATTAGATCCAAAACCATGATTCATAGGTGCCCAAATTTAATTGGTTCACGAATTAGCTCAGCCCAACTAATTGAATATTAATGCATACTATAGCCCGTGTGCGAATCACTATAAAACTACCTATTTTGAGAAACTTTTCACTTCAAAGTACTGCGGTTATGGAAATATACATCACTTTTTATCCCCCAACATTTTAATCTGAGAATCGTTGAGCTTGTCAGCTGTCACTTGATAAATATAATAATAAATACAATGCACAATCAAATTATTCAAAGGCGTCCTCAAAAGATTTCTAACTATTATCATACAATGATATTCCATTATGTTTGAGAACCACGTGCAACCACTAAGTGGAGACTGAATACAATAATTATGACTAACACAATTTATATTGGTCTGCTGGATGCAAGGCCACTTTCCACTCTATGAACTCCCTAACACGTCATCCATGTTCTACTTTAAGCTCAGGAAGTTCCTAGTTTCTATAAAGGAATCAACATCCACGAAGCTTTCCACACACTGAGCATTACCTTCCAATATTGCCCATTGTGAGTCACAAAAGGCACACATCAGTTTTCAATCCCATTTTGATGAGTCTACTTTATTCACTGAGCTGATGGCCGCCAATAACGTGTGTATAATAAAACGAACACCAAACCAACCTTATAAGTTTTATACTTTTTGGCAGTATGGTGGTTTATCCAACCCTTCTTTCGGGCCGGTACAATTGGTGAAGTTCTACTTGCTCCATGGCTGATGTGTTGCAGCATTGAACTTGCGGGAAAGAATTCATCAAACTTCTTTGAGTTGATTTTCACGGACACTGCATCAGCCTTTCGGCTTGACTTTGCGTTCTACAAAACGTGTGGACGGACTGGACAAACACCCATACCTATTGACGAACAAGATTTATTCTGATGTGATGTATCACCAGCAACAGGAATTGAATGTAGGCCAAAGATCGTCATGCGTGTGGTTCATTTTCATCCTCAGTGCATAGATAAGGATAAGATGCAATGATGAAAATGATAATCTTTGCGGAAATCTAAGTGTCACGATATCGACATTTTGTGGAGCTTATACAGCTGCAGCAAATGATCTCCTAAAAAGGATAGAGCAGGAGGCACATGCGTCATGATATACCTTCGAGACCGACAAGATTCCAAAATTTGAGATAAAAATAGCTTCAAGGATCAACAGCCAACTTAAACTTGCTACTCAAAATAACCACAAGAGTTAAGATTTCTTTAGCGACAAAATGAACGCCAACAACTTTAGGTGAATCGCTCATGTATTTCGATGTTGATAGCAGCGCTAAGGTAATTTAGTGTATCCTTTGTAGTTATTAATTTGTTACCTGTGTGGTACGTGAATGTGTGATTTGATTGATTGGCGGGAAAACTTCACGAGAGAGTCAGTCATTTCAAGATGATGAACACGGGGGAGAATGTGAGAGGTCTGATCGCGGATATCGGGGTCAAGCTCGTGTGCCTCTCCGTCCTCGCCGGACAGTCTGCCTTTCTGGATCACGTCCTAATCCACTACGGTAAGGGAACGGGGTTTCAGCGTGGCTTCGAATGGATCATCATCGATACACTAGTTTTGATATTCTGGATTGCAGCATTTATCGTGTCCAGACGGCAAGCTGGCCAACCGGTCTACCCACTGCCGAAGACACAGCGAGATTTCTTCCACGAATTCCCATTTGCCTACGCATGTTGGCTCATCTATGCCTGCGTCTTCGTAGCCAAGATCATCCGCATCATTCACAACATTGATCTAACCGGTGTGCATGAAGGTTTATTCAGCCCTATTGTTCTAAAGATAGCGGTATCACTGTCCGCCGTTTTGTTTCTCTTGCTTGCGTACAGCCACCATGAAGACGTCAAGAAGGAGGAATATAGACTTCAAGTTCAGAAGCTTGGCACCATGGCTGGCTTGGCTATGTTGGACAGCGCCGATCTCCTTGATATGATCGTGACGGGTGATGAAAAACACATCCTACCGTATCATGTTCGCTCGGCTGTGGTCGCCTTCGGCTGCATATGCTTCGTCTTACCGGCCATCCCGCTCTTCGCGCTCCGCGTCCTCGCCTCGAAGCAGCCCCGCTACCCAAGCCAGCCTCGGCCTAAGCCCAAGAAGAAGAAGAAAGACGGACGGAATACCCGCGGCGAGCGGGACGACCCACCAGAAGAGGACAGCCACTGGGAGGGAGCCTTCCTCCTTAAGTCAGTTCTCTTTCTACTGCTCGTCGACATCCCGTTCTTCGCCATCAGATTCAACCTGTGGTTCCAGCAGGGAATGGAGGCGTCCGTGTTCCTTACGAAGAACCTTTTTATGGTGGTCCGTGCGGGATTGGATCTGATCGGTGAGATGCCGCAATGCACAAAGCCGAGGGAGAAACGCGACAGACCACTGCTTGAGCTCGGTATGGTGGTCCGTATCAACAAGTAATCGGGCCGGCCCACTACTGTCGATCAATTACATAATGTAAAATACAAAAGTTGTAAAACTTGCCACAATTTCTCTAAGTATAGTGTAAATTCAATAACTGTAAGCACAAGTTGTCAGCTAAATAGATGACGCTAATTTAGACAAGTTGATGGAAAAGGTGCATTATGAAAAAGTGGTACTCTGAAAGCGCGAACTATAAAATCCTGTGTTTTCTAGCGTTTTACAAAAGAGCTGGGGGAACGATATAAACTATTTTTAAAAAATACTTAATGAGTAAAACCTGTAAATAAAAAGTACAAATGGCATTACTATCAATATACATTACTGAAGTCAACTTTAAATTGATGCTGTAATACTATAGGCCCAGGCAGGCACTGAGTGTGGATTACCGGTATCTTAAAAGTTGTTGTTTACTTTTTAGAGACTAGATTTCTAATGGAAAGTATTTGCAACTCACGATAGAGTTGGATGATTATTATTAAGGAGACGAAATTGATTGTTTTTGTTTAGCTGAAAGCTGATGAAATATTGGTACTTCCGTCTTTGAAATATTTGAAATATATTGCTTAATTAATGATGGTGTATGTCAGAGCTGAAAACATTTGTATCTTGCAATCAGGGAGATTTTATACAAACAAATTACATTCAACGTAAAGTTTCCATAATCAGGGAGATTGTCAAATTTGTTCATCAGAACATGGAAAGATTGGTTTATTTTCAGGTAACTTTCTGCAGAATCAGGAAGAGTTGGCAGCTCTGGTATGTGCTTTATTAAACACAATGGATCAGCTTATTTATAGCATGTCCATGCCCGCGGGGCTCGATTTCACAAAGAGCTCAGATTGATTTTGAAGTGCGAAATAATCTTAACTGCTAACTTCAAACAAAGTGTGATGTCACTATACAAATCACTATTGTTATACTGACAACTCATCTTAGTGCTTTGAGAAATCGAGCCCATGTCCCATTACTGTTGAGCTCTTTGCCCCCCCCCCCCAAGATCAGTTTTAAAACGCATTCTTGACAATAAGATGGTTTTAATTTCCCATCACACTGTTGATAGAGAGTTCTGCAAGAACCCCCTTCTCCCCATATGCAAAGCTGTCAACATTTGCATTTTGTGATCAGGGAGATTTTGTACAACAATCGGGGAGATATTTAGAATTTCATTCAACCTAACAGGGGAACAGTTTCCATATTTAGGGAGATTTTCAATTTGTTTCATCAGAACTTGGGAAAAATAGGTTTATTTTTAGGGAACTTTCTGCAGAATCGGGGAAAGTTGGCAGCTCTGTACGTGGAGGTGGTGATGGCAGGGGGTAATTAGGCACGAGGATAGACACAGGTTCCGGACAATGACCATCCCCTCCTTATGTATCCTGAAACAAAATTATGTTCAACAATAATTATCAGTGTGATGTAAAAGTTGACCTGGGAAAGAGAGGTAAAAAAAAACCTTGGAGGATGCAGGTAATTTGGAAACCGACGGAAGCATTTTAAGGCCGCCAGTTTGATATCGTCGTTTCCATTGGCAACTATTTTAACTGCCTTGGAACAGGCTTGAAATAATGTGGTTTCGGGGTCACAACAATTTGGGGTTTTGGGAAATCACAAAGTTGTGGTTTAGTGTGTAGGGATCCCATGCCAACATTTTGACAAACTAATGACAATGCGAAGCGCTATAGATGACAACGCACATGTCTCACACTTTTTGTTGTAATTGAAGACTAGTCCATAAGGGAAAGACTAGTCCATAAAGGGATTTCATAACATTACTCCAACAATTAAGCGCTCCTTAAACTTAATCCCCTCGAGATTGAGATAAGAACAGGATTTCTAGCATGTGCTGATCCAACCAGGGTAAACTAGGTGTGGGTGGGGGACTTATGGGCTTTAAAATAGGGGGAAATGAGTCATGGGGTTTTTAAATTGATGGATTGCAGAGTACCCATCCGTTACAATAACAACATGGGGGCTGGAATTATGAGGTTGCACTGCAAAAAACACTTTTCGGTGTTACCAGAGGACTACACCAATTTGGTGTAATTTTAACACTTTTGGTGTTATCATTTACACCCATATGGGTGTGTCAGTACACCATGGGTGTAAAGAATAACACCAATGTGTTAAAATAACACCCACAATTTTAACACCGGTGAAAATTCTTGGTGTTGTCCTCCAGTAACACCGTGGGTGTTAAATTTAACACCCCAGTTTTTGCTGTGTGAAGATGTTAGGACAAAGTGTATTGGCCTCATACGTCAGCCATCTTCTTATTGTTCTTTCTCCCTCCTTTTTTCTCTCTCCATCCTATAGACCAATTGCATTTGACGTCACACTCTCAAAAAGGAGGCAGATCATTGGACGATAGCTGTTCTCTGTGCGTAAAAACGTGCGCGTGACCTCAGCATATCTGTCGCGTTTCGCGTTAGGCAAGGGGGGTCTATTGATTTCATAGATATAGAAAGATTTTCTTTGTATAATTTGCAAAAAAATAAATAAACAAAAATAAAGTAACAAACAGAATTTACTTGGTTTTATGGTTTTACATAATTTGTACTTATTCCTTAATTGTTTGTCATTTGTGCTTATAACAGGGCCCTATTTCATAGAGCTGCTTAAGCACAACAAGTAGCTATAAGCGCAACACAATTATGCTTACCAGAATAAGGTAACCAGCTAAAAAATATTCCACATAAGTACATACTGTGACTGGTATCATGCTCTTTTTTTGCTTAGCAGAAAAATGGGCCTTGGGTCCAATTTCATAAAGCTGCTTTAGCAGACACTATTGCTCTTAACAGTTTTCTGCTTAGCAAAAATGAGCTGGATACCAGTGACAGGTGTTAAATGTGACACAGCGTTTGGTAACCTTAATATGGTAAGCATATTATTAATCTGGTAAGCATAATAATGTTGTGCTTAGCAACTTTTGGTGCCTAAGCAGCTTTATGAAATTGGGACTTGTTTGAGACTACATGGGTTACTTTTTCAAGATCAGGGGCGGATTGCAATAAAACAGTCTTAGCAAGTGATCTAAGACCAGTCAGTTATATACAGCTATCTGCCTTAGAGGGTCTTAGCTTAGTCAGTCGTAAAGCCTGTTGCAATAAGCCGGTCTTAGAAGTCGGTGAACAATAGTGAAATACATGTACGAACAAGCATTCCTAAGCTTGGTTAGAAAAGGATGGCCACCATTATCCATAGCACACTGAGACAGTGACAATGGCTTTGAAAGGAAAACAAAGATCAAACATTAGGCGACAATGGAGGGAAAACAAAAAGCCTGGGACAAAAATACAGATCGAGTAAATACTATCAATATACGGTCTCGTCATAGGGCTCTTTGCATTAAATCATCATCAACTAACAGATGTAGCGCCATGTTCAAAAACAACTTAAAGACCGATCATAGCCAGCTCAGCACAGGCTTAAGGTTTAAGACTGGCTTAAAATATAGACTGTGGTATTGCAATCAGTCAATAATTGAAGACTGTCTAAGCGTGACTCAAGCTAGCTGGCTATAGCACACAGACCGGTTTAAGACCACTTGGTGCAATCCGCCCCAGAATACTTTGTATTGCAAACTAGAAAAACTCCAAGACACGCCTTTAATTGGCCATTGAATTTATTAATGTTTGACCCACAGCACACATTATGCATAAATATTTACAATAAATAAATTGTTTCACTTCTAGAAATTTACAACCACTGGTTAATAGTCTCATGCATAAAATGTCTCAATTTACAGATGGAAAAATTATATTTAACACATGAAGGATTACAAAAACTATAACTATACAGAAGACTTCAGCTGTTGAGTTTAGAGAACATGTGTAACATTGGTAATTGTCAAAGACCAGTATGCATGCACACTTGATGTGACCCAACATACACATGAAATAACAAACATGTGAAAGTTTAAGCCCAATCAATTGGAGTCACAAGAAAAAAGTGAAGAAAAAACCTTAAATGTTTTCACTGTTTTCAAAAAAAATAGTTTTGGACTTGCAAGATCAAAACCAATTGTTTTACTCATTTCTCAAAAACTATTGCATTTCAAGCAGAAATATTTCAAAGGGAGTTTCCCACAATGACCATCTTTATACCATGTAAGCTGTTAGTAAATCTGTGAACAGTTAAATTTTTACTCTTACCAATGTTATGCATACCCCAAAAGAGTACTGCAAAATGTCAAGACAGGCTGGATGACCTAATAATAATAATAATTATCTGCAGTTCTTGTAATAGCGCTTTATCAGATTCTGAGGGCGTCCCTTGTTATTTAGAAATCAATAAAAGTATGTCGAAAAATTTGAATCTCCAAAGGTTGCCTACAGTGACTTTTGAATCTCCAAAGGTTGCCTACAGTGACTTTTTGAAGTTTGAATGCTGGCCTTAATACGGCCAGAGATGCGGTTGGTACCCGCTGTCACCTTGCTAAACATGGATGGATTCGATGTTCTTGATGAAAATATTGTTGCATTTTTTGGGGGGCTGTTTTCTCAACAAGTAGACACTGTATTTCAACTGAGACTTTCACAGGTGATTTTTATTGTATCTGGTTTTTTGAAAATGTTGCCTTTAAATCAGCATTATGTTGACAACAAAAAGCAAACGACAACCCTACCTTGAATTAAACCACTTTGTGCATTTAGAATTAAGAGTGACTTCTCCAGGCAATTTGTATATGGATCTATGGTATGATTTCATTGCTTAATTAATGATACTGTATGTCAGAGCTGCCAACATTTGCATCTTGCAATCAGGGAGATTTTGTACAACAATCGGGGAGATATTTAGAATTACATTCAACATAATAGGGAAAAAGTTTCCATAATCAGGGAGATTGTCAAATTTGTTCATCAGAACATGGAAAGATTGGTTTATTTTCAGGTAACTTTTTTGCAGAATCAGGAAGAGTTGGCAGTTCTGGTATGTGCTTTAACACAATGGATAGGAACAGCTCTTTATGCACACAGCCTTCCACAGCATGGGTGTCCCAACCCATGCAAAATTGTATCCACCTATTATTGAATACACATGCAACTACATACATCAAATAGTGACTCTACTAACTGGGCCAAACTTTGTAAGAGCTGCTTCAGCAGAAAATGTTGCTTAAAAATTTTCTGCAAAGCAAAAATTAGCAATAAACTAACCAAATACAAAAATATGTTGAGTGGTATTTCGGCTGGTAACCTTGTTCTGGAAGGCAACATTGTTTTGTGCTTAGTGACTTTATATGCTTAAGCAGCTCTTCGAAATTGCGCCCTGGGTTGGCCCAATTTTGTAGAGCTGCCTAAGCAGCAAATAGTGCTTAACATTTTTCTGCTAAGCAAAAATGAGCGGGATACTAGTCACAGATGAAACATGCGGAATGGTATTTTAAATCACCTTATTCTGGTAAGCCTACTTTTTGTGCTTAAGCAACTCTATGAAATCGGACCCCTGGTGTGAATAGCATACCACAAGATAATACTTCAACAACTGAAATGAATTATTTCTGGCATGCATATGATAAGCAATCCGCGTACATAGTGGCAATTATTAACACATTTCTTAAGGACATACATCTCAAATTAATGCTAAGATTTTCAAAGGTAAATGATGTGAAGGGAGATCCTCATTAACCTTAAATAAAATGGCATGTCTTTCCTTTGCGATATTACAAAACCCAAAATTATTCTGCTCATCTGAAACTCTGGTCATACCAGAATAAATTCAAATCTTGAAAAATAACAGAAAAATGAAGTACAGAGCTGGACTTTTAAAAATAAACTACAAAAGAAACCAAAGCAGTACTGAAATTTGCTTCGTCTTCAGAATGAATGCATTTAAATGGTCTCTCTAACTCAGTTCCATTCCCCATTTGACCCCTGACCTTATGACCCTTCAACCTCTTACCCAATCAGCGCTATCTGTACTCATAGCTTCCCCTGTAGCCATAATCCTGTGACCCATGGGTCTGGTACCCGTACCCCTCCTGCACAGGCCTGCCATATTCATCCACAGCTGGTCCTCCGTAGACCTCCAGGGGCTGGCCATACTCGTCAATGGCCTGACTGCCGGGGACGTACGCGACGCGCGAGTCCGGTCGGAACTCTTGGCTGTATCTAAGATAGCAATGAAAGAAGCAGAGTATTCAGCGGTGGATGTAATTTATGTGTCTAATTTAAGTGAATTTCGACGTCAATCTGATAGCTTAACCCCCAATTTTTGGTAAACAAGCGACATTAAACCCTATAGTAGTATTAGTACACAGTTGGTATAGTTATCAATGGCCCTTAACAATTTTGCCATATGAACCCAAACCTTCCAGGGTCCTTCAAAACCAACTGGAGGATATGGATAATTTTGGAGGATTGAAGTACGTTTTGGCATCAATAAATATTTGATCTGGAAATCAATAAATGTATGTCAACAAATTTGAATCTCGAAACATCGCCTGCAGGCAACTTTTTGAAATTTCTGTCACGTCTGTTTGTGAATGCTGCGGCCAGAGATGCGGTTGGTACCCGCTGTCACCTCGCTAAATGAGGATGGCATCACGTTCATGATGAAAATACTGGGTTTTTGCCATTTTCTCAACAAAGTGGGCACCGTATTCAAGTGAACATTTCACAGGTGACTTCTATTGTATCTTTCTTGATAATTCTGCCTATAAATCAGCATTACGTTGACAAAGACCACACAATTACCCTGCCATTTTAATTATCTGCAAGTTTTAAATAAACCACAAGATGAGGTAAGGTACCAACCTGTTTCCATACATAGCAGAGCCAGGAGATCCCATGTAATCTCCATTCTGTACATTGCCATAGTCATCGACATAATCAGGAGTTACTACACCATCATACATCTCGCCATCATCGTAACCTGAACGGAAAAAACAAAACCATGAAACACTATGAGCATTATTATCATTTGAATGGCGGGGGGGAAACAACCAATGGCATGCCCGGCTACTGCCTTGTGTCCCCATTGCTTTGAAGTGCCCTTTTCAGATGCAAATTGCGATGTTCCCTTCAAGAAGAAGAAAGCTTGAGGCCATCTACTAACTTCCTCACACAGCACACGTTATTTTTGAATTATGCATATTGAATCACAGTAAGGACTGTGACCAAGCCAAGGGTGTGCCATTTGCATCCACGGGTATACAAAACCACCATCTTTAAAGGTATCGTACACGTTTGGTAATGACTAAAAACAAATGTTAGCATAAAAACTTACATGGTAACAACAGGGCTCGAATTTGGGGGAAAATTCCACAAGACCGCAGGACTTGTAGCTCAAAATGTTTACTGGACCAGAATTTATTTTACAAGACCAGACTCTTAACGAGAAAGAACTTTCTACAAAGTTAAACATGTAAATTAATTTCATTTGAACAAGCACTAAGCCAAGATTTATCTCATTTGTCTTGTGCAAGTTGTGGGTAAGTATATTTTGATACTCAACGGACTTGTATTTACCAGACTCAAGGTCAACATTTGAACATCATTTCTTTCTGTTGTTAAAGATATTACACAGTGAGGTATAATTAATCAATTGAAAAACACAAGACTGCCGGACTTGTCCAGTCATGAGTTTACTGGCCCGGGGCTAAAATCACTGGCCACGGGCCTGCGGTCCAGTGTCAAATTCGAGCCCTGAACAAGCAACGGAGAACTGTTGATAGTATAAAACATTGTAGGAAACGACTCCCTCTGAAGTAACGTAGTTTTTGAGAAAGGGGTAATTTCTCACTAAAATAGTAAAAACTTCTTGCAAGAACTTTTTATTCCTATCTGAAAGCACACAAATTTGTACAACAAGGGGTTTTTTCTTTCATCATTTTCTTGCAACTTCGATGACCAATTGAGCCCAAATTTTCACAGGCTTGTTATTTTATGCAAATGTTAAGATACACCAAGTGAGAACACTGGTCTTTGACAATTTCCAAACGTGTTCAGTGCCTTTAAGCATTCTGTCAAAAAATTCCTCATTGGCAAATATAAATGATTGTCGTGTCTCTAGGTGTTTAATCCCAGTAATCTTTAAGAATGAAACCCGCCTTTAGTATGTCTCTAGGCACCCTCGATCCCAATTATTAAATCAAGGTTTATTCGGATCGCTCTCTCCCCATGCCAGCCCAGACAAAGCTACACTGTCTTGTTCTGTGAATTCGTCCTTTTTGTAAGTCCTTCTGTGTTTTTGTTCTCGTGTTTATGTATTTTGTTTCAAACATTACCCTGTATATGCCAATGGTTGAGTGGGGGTCGTCGGCCCAGTGTTCTTCATGTTCATCCAATGAACCTTTTTCACTGTTTTTCTTTTCGATTTCTTTGAAAAGCATTCATCAAAACAAATAAATTATAAATAATTCCACTCATTTCTACTTTTGCATGAATACACCCACTTTCCCATTGGCACCTACATAGGGTCATCGATACAAGCCTTATGGGTTTCTAGATGGCCCTCCGCTCAATATGTATTATTTTCTTCAAAGCCGTTGATTTATGACTTGTTGTTGAGTGGAAAATTAATACACAAACAAACAAACAATCACAGCGTGCAACGATTGTCTACTATACCTTGTTGTCCATAGAAGAGATCAGGTCTATCCAGTATGTCGGATTCCTGTATGTAGGGACTGTACCCTTCATCTCCATACATCAACCCGTCGCTCTCGTCCATCTGCTGAGACTCAACCATCTCCAACCACTGTGAGTTGTGCCATCGGAACTTCTCCAGCTTGATCTTCTTGGCCCATTCTTCGTCAAATTCCTGTAGGGAAGTGGAGGCTCAAGTAAATACCTTTGATCGTGCAGATTCCAGTAATTTAGGCCAGGGCCTAATTTCATAAAGCTGCTTAGCAGAAAATACTGCTTAGCAAATATCTTTGCCAAGCAGAAAATGAGTGGAGCACCAGTCGCACCAATGTAAACTTTATGGAATATTGGCTGGTAACCTGTTTCTGCTAAGCAAGATTTTCCTGTGCTTAGCATTTTGTGTGCTTACAGTTACAGGCTTTATGAAATTGGGCCCAGGACGGATTTAAAGCTTCCTTAGCTAAGGCTGCAGATACTGGCTTCAGGAACATGGATGAGGCAATAATAATAACACACAGTTTTTATTGACCCCTTGCATGACGTGCAGCGCATTTTTACACGCTTCTATCCTGTCCGCCATTTTGGTGGTAAAAATGTACACAAAAGAATTGACTACCAAAATGGTGGAAGCAGTATAAGTGCATTGTGTGGAGGTGCATTTCGCATCATGGAAGAGGGTCAATATAGTGCTTTATCACACAAGAGGGCATCTCACAGCGCTCAGTAATTTTTCTACAAGGTATGCGGGGCTGTCTGAAATATAAGACCCAAGTATATTTACATAGCACCATGTAACAGTTTACAAGGTGCTGTGGCGCAATCTGCAGCCAACCATACCGCAAAACACCGGGGCAAACCCCTACTCTTAACGCCAAGTGTACTTGGTTCTTTACGCATTGCACAATACACAGGACCTACAGATTTACGGCCCATCCGAAGGATGAAGCAATCATGGTTAAGTGTCTTGCTTTAGGACATTAAGGACACAATTTTGCCAAGACCGGGACTCAAACCCACACTCTGCTGATTTGAAACACCACAGCTTGAGTCCAGTGTGCTTGACTGGTCGGCCATGACACGCCAAGGTACAAGGCTAATGACAGAAAACACAATAGGTGGTACCATTTATCTACCGTCAGGTTAGAAGTTTTTCCAATGGTTGTAATACTTTTTTTAAACTACCCATAAGTATTTAAACATGTGAATGGACATGCACGCTTATACTGAAAAAAAATTGAGTTGATTATAATTATTTATTTTTTAGTTATACTTAGATTTCATTAAAAAAATGGACAGAATAGGCAGTAACTTTTTCCATCAATTTTTTTAATTTCCACCTTTTGGTATACTTGGAGTTAAAGAATGCATTGCAATCTTTGCAAATGCGACTACTTACCGAGATGATGTCCAGCGTGTTATCGCAGACTTTGCGTATCTCAGGATTCTTATCATGCATGAGATCTATCAGGTACGCAGGGGCCTCTGAAAACTGCGGTTAAGGAATATCCTTGTTGGTGCAAGCCTAAAATTGCAGTCTGTTCGGCCAAAATACTCTTTGATTTATCACCTCTGAAATCAGTAAATGACCGAACCGCATGAGGGCACTTTCAACGGCGAATTTCCTAGCATCATATTTACAGTTTTGCATAAAAATACGGTAAAAATACTGTGAATTCACCTGGCGTCATCATCACAGTAATCTTGGTTCCGCCATTTTGGGATACACAGTGTAGTGCGAATTTTAGGTGACACAGCGTTTCAACATTTATGATTTGACTTCCAAAATAGTGAGCGTGGCAGCAGTCGCCACGTGTGACATGGATGCAAACGGTCAATACCACACTTGGGGGCAAAGCCATTTTTCAGAATTAACCCTCCTGTTTGACCATTCAATATCATCCACTGTGGTTTAGAATGATAGATCACTATGCCAGCCTGCAATATGATATCATGTGGTGATTGCATCTGCACAGTACACAGTCAACCTTCCTACTGTCTGAACATTCAATATCATCCACTGTGATTTTGAATGATAGATCACTGTGCCAGTCTGCAATATGATATCATGCCGCTGTGATTGCATCTGCACAGTACACAGTCATCCTTCCAACTGTCTGACCATTTAATATCATCCACTGTGGTTTTGATAAACTATGCCAGTCTACAATACACAGTCAACCCTCCTACTCTACTCAATATCATCCACTGTCGTTTCGAATGATACATGCACTTATGCCAGCCTGCAGCCAACGATCATGTGGTGAATGCAGTTGAATGGTTTCAAATGGTTAATCAATTTGCAGGAAAGATTTACCAAGAGTAGGAGGGTTAAAACATTAATAATTTGGATTTATATATCAAAAAACAACACAGGTTTGACAAAGGATACGAGTTTGTTTGATGATAACTTCCCTGGTCGCTTCATGGAACACCATTTGATAGAAGACGTAGACAATCTGACAAACTATCTCATCATCCTCTTGCTTTGCTGTAAACATAAAACCATTCCAAGTATTTGTAGTTAAAAACAAAATAGATGTAGATCAATCTAAAAAATCTATATTGTTTAACCCTTTTATTACCGAATTGTTTGGACATAAACAACCGCTGGTGACCGCATTGTTTGACCACTCAAGCGTGAAGCACACATTCTTACACAACAGAAAGTTTTCGTTCAAAGGCATTTTTAAAAACTCCATTATCTCCTTCAAGATATTGTTTTACAGCAAAATAAGTAATAAAAAAGTTCTTACTTACCAAAAACCCTTTCATATAATTTAAAAATCATTGAGATCGGACAAATTTTTTTGAAGTTCTTTGTCTTTCTTTCTTCAGTGTGATCTGTAAACTCAAACACTTTTTTGTACACAACCATATGGCGCTCCGTAGGTGTTAGGCATTTCGGATCTTTCAACTCCAATTTGAAGTGATTGCATAATAGCAACCTTATTTTTTTTTACCATCATTGGA
The DNA here is from genome assembly GCA_021014325.1 of Plazaster borealis. Lineage (NCBI taxonomy): Eukaryota > Metazoa > Echinodermata > Asteroidea > Forcipulatida > Labidiasteridae > Plazaster > Plazaster borealis. The sequence continues at coordinate 7,829,950 of CM037456.1, read as the reverse complement.
AAGATCCGATCTTTCTCTTTCCAATGATGGTAAGCTTGGGTATGGAGGGTGAACATGGACAAAACTAAAGCTTTATTTCAAATGGTCTTTGTGCTCAGGCTTGAGTGCTTTTTTGTGTGTAAGCTTGGTCGACTAAAGTCGCCGATGGTAAGGAAGAGGGGGTATGAGTGCAGTCGACTAAAGTTCCCTATGGTAAGGAAAGGGTTAACCTTTTTGCCTACCACAAGCCGATATAGAGAAAAAGCTGCCAAATTTTGCTTCTTGCAATCAGGGAGATTTTGTACAATAATCAGGGAGATATTTAGAATTACATTTAACATAAAAAGGGAAACAGTTTCCACAATCAGGGAGATTTTAAAACTTATTCATCAGAACATGGAAAGATTTGTTTTATTTTCAGGGAACCTTCTGCAGAATCGGGGGGAGTTGGCTGATAGGCAGTTGATACGCACACAAAAATAAATATTAAAAAAAAAATTCAAAAAGATCATAACTATAAAACCATTTAGAATACCCCAGATGCAAATAAGAAAAACATTCTGAGGACCTCGTTTCAATTCAGCGTGCTTAGGCCAAACTTCCAACATTTGGGTCAAGAATGCCCCCCAGATTTGAAAAACCCTGGAGAGAAACCCTGCATACATAATAAGTTGGTCTTAAGCAAACCAATATGGGAAATCTCTGGTTGGGAACATGTTAAAGTAAACAAATATATAAACTAGCATAAACAAATCAATTTTTATTGTCAAGTGTAAACGGAAACAAATTATAGGACGTTTGAGTGACTTGTTGACAACTCACCGTTGAGCAGTTCGATGAGACTATGTATGATTCCGGATTTAGCCAACATGGCCGCACAAGAGTCATCCATGGCAACCGTTCCAACCAACATGACTACTTCAAGAACCAAATCATCCTCAGCTGCACCTGAACAGTGAAAAATTAAGTCCAAAGTTTGAAGATGAAGGTAGGGTCATAGATTTGTTTTCTTCAACATAATACAAAAAAAGTCACATGTGAAAGTTTTGGCTTAATAAAGTTTTGGCCTAATAAAGTGTCTACTTGCTTAGAAAACAGAAAAAAAAATATCCTGGTATTTTCACAAGAACGTCAAAAACAAAAACCAACAAACCCTAAAGACCGGGTTAAGAAAACTGCACAGCGTATCATAGGTTTAAACTTGACATCCTTGGATATAGGGTTTGAAAGACAAATGCTTGTCAAGTTAAATTCTACAATGGAGGACCCGACTCACCCACTTTTTAATTGCTTTGTTTTTGTTAATCACTCTGGTATTAGACCCCGCCCACCACAAACAAACTCACTCTTCGTTTTCGTAAATCTTTTGTTCCTAACTCAATCCATCTGTATAATTCTATAATCAAGCGGAAGGCCTAAATAACATATCTCTCGCATAGACTGAAAAGGGTAGTATCTGCATTTGGGGGTTTTTAGTTCGCAATTTTTAAATTTGTATTAAAATCTTGAACTTTTAAGTTCACAATTGTATGTAATTGGAAGTTATAATTTCCTGTATATATGATATTCTCTTGTTATTGTCATTATTGTGGTTGTTGTTTTAATTATTTGTTTTGTGATTTTTTCTTTCCAATAGACTGTGCAAGTCTCGCGCTCATTCGAACTTCCGGGACCACCGTGGTCCCAACCATATGGAGTTTTACGTGGGCGAGATTTTGTTTCGTCAATTATTTTAGTTTAACGTAGTTTATGACTATGAAAATTACATATGTTGTTGGGAATGTAATACCTAGTGATAAAAAATATGAAAGTAAAATCAAATCAACAATATAACGAAGAAAGTCCGAGAATTAAACTTGACCTCAGCTTCCGGTTACTGCAAAAAATTAAGAATTTTGTGCTCACCTCCGATAACAAAACTTATGTAAACGCTTGTTTTGGATGCACGATAATAATTGCCAGATGCTGTATTTGCAACGCGAGGCCTTTTCACTGCAGTCTATGATTGTTGAGGCGTCAGCGTCCTCTATAAACTGCGCTAAGCGTTAATTTTACGCCGGTGTGACCTTCGCGAATCCGCGTAAGGGGTTTCTGAAAAGTTAAGATCAAATAAGCATCCTTGTCCCAGAGTTTTAATTATATTTAATTAATAATTAACACATTATATGTGTATTTATTATAAAAGCTAAAACTAATTTTATAAAAATTGTACTGAGTATTTCTGTTGTTCAGATTTTGTCATTTTAGATATAATTTAAAACACGGATTTGATTTCAGAAAAATATATGTTCTTCGTTTGACGTGTTTTCTCGTCCCGATACGCGCGAGACTTGCACAGTCTATTGCCAATGGAACTTAATTATCTGTATGTTTAATGCGGACAAAATAAAGAATTATATTCATATTCATATTCATATTCATATAAAGAAGAATCTATTTCTTACCTGGTTCTAATTTCTGTGTGATCCAGGGAACTAGTTTATATTCCTTAAGGATCAGTTCATAGTCGAGATCAGGTATCGTCAGATTGGCTAGAATCCCCAAAGCTTCAACGACCAACTCCTCATCGTCGGAGTTCTTGACCACACTGGCAATATCACTGATGTATTCCTGGTAATATAGAGTGGGAAGAATCAAAAGATTTAAAGGGTTTGTATACGTTTGGTAATTACTCATAAAATTATTGGAAATAAAAACTTACTTGGTAAGAAGTACAGCAGCTTCTGTTAGTTTAAAGCATTTGTAAAACATTTCACTTCGAAGTAATGTGGTTAAGGAAAAAGATATTAGTTTTTGTCAAAGGAAATTTGAATCTGAGAAGCATTTCTGTCAGAAACGTTTCTCAGATATTTTGTATTCCAATTGCAGATTATTCTTCCTGCGTGGATATAACCGCTCCAGATTTTCGGCAATATCTCAAAAACGCTACCACCTTATGAAAATGTTCACAGGTTGATTTTAATTTATATCTACAACTATATCGGATTGAAACAAACAGTGGGTTCCAATTACCAAACGTATACAATCCCTTTAAGTCGTCACATCAGCACAAATAATTGATTTTGTGATGACGCCATATCTTGCACGAGAGAAGCTCCCTGCAAAAAATGTTGCATCTCAGCGCCTTTAGGTTGAAATGATTCATGCGTGAATCGTTTCTCAGATTCAAATGTTTTTATTGATTTCTAATCAAAGGGGACATTTCAGACAAAACAATTTGCAGGATGCTTAATAGTACCATTACCATCTTTATAACAAGTAAGCTTTTGGATAGAAATGTCAGTACAAAACAATGACCCTTCCTGTAAATGGGCAGGGGCAAGACTGCTGAAGCATATGAAGAAGTTCTTCTCCGTACTGAATCTACCCACTTCAATATTCTTGACCAAACAACTTGAGGACATTTTCTTCCGCTAGATATTAACTGTTATACTCACAATGAACTGTGTCTTTGTTTGGCCGTCATGCTGCGAGATGTTCCGCACCATCTTCAGCAAAAGTGCGTCCTTGAAGCGTAGTGCACGGCGCATCAGGAGTCTGAGGCCATTCCCTTCGCAGATGAGCTGCGCATTGCGTTTGTTGCAGGCCAGGTTGATCCCCAGGGAGACCAGTTCCAGCTCGATGCTCTCTCCTTGACTCTCAAGAATCATCTTCATAACCTGTGGGCAAAAGTATCAAATTCCATTGACAATTTTTTATTAGCCCCACAGTGTTTATAGACAAGGCCGGCAGGCAGCAGCCAACTAGATGGCAGCCTACCAGCTGACAGCCTACTAGCTGGCTGTCTACTGGCTGTAAGCATACTGGATGGCTATCTACTGGCTGTCAGCATACTGGATGGCTATCAACTGGCTGGCAGCTTACTGGCTGTCAATGTACCGGCTGACTACTGACTATCTACTGGCTGGCTGCTTACTGGCTGTCAGCATACCGGCTGACTATCTACTGGCTGGCTGCTTACTGGCTGTCAGCATTCTGGCTGACTGTCAACTGGCTGGCTGCTTACATGCTGTCAGCAGACTGGATGGCTATCTACTGGCTGGCTGCTTACTGGCTGTCAGCATACTGGCTGACTATCACTGGCTGGCTGCTGCTTACTGTCTGTCGGCATACCGGCTGACTATCTACTTGCTGGCTGCTTACTGGCTGTCAGCATTCTGGCTGACTATCAACTGGCTGGCTGCTTACTGGCTGTCAGCATACCAGCTGACTATCTACTGGCTGGCTGCTAAGGGCTGTCAGTAAACTGGCTGGCTGCTAAGGGCTGTCAGTATACTGGCTGGCTGCGTACTGGCTGGCAGCATACTGGCTGGCTATCTACTGGCTGGCTAAAAGGGCTGTCAGTACACTGGCTGGCTGCTAAGGGTTGTCAGTATACTGGCTGGCAGCATGCTGGCTGGCTTCAAGCTAGCTGCCAACTAGTTGACAGTTTTATGTCCGGCCGCCTACTGGCTGGTTGTCTACTGGCTGGCTGCCTTATGGTTTGTGGCTGTGCACATCAAACAAACACTTTTGTCTGAATCAAAGTTCAGCATTTTTAAAGTTGGGATATTCAATTTTTTAAAATGGAAATATCATTAGCCTTTTATCAGCCTTATAGGAGGGCTCCTGAGCTATATTAGGGTGTACTAAAGTAGGAAAAACGATGACTTCTATTTCATTTAAGTTCTTCAATAAACGCTTTAGCATTTCTCACCATTGGTATGCAGTCAGTGTAGGTGAACATTGATTTAGCTTTGTCGTCCATACTGATGTGATATAAGACACACAGAACAATAAGACGATGGTTGTCATTGGCTGCAAAAGAAACCCACAAAAAACAAAAAACATGAATGAAAAAATATCATCACAATATAAAGATGCACACATGAAAAGATTATTTGAACCTTCTGAACTGTGAAGGGAAAAAGATTAAAGTTCTAAAATTTGAGAAATAGAGGTGTCAAAATATAGCATCCCCCAATGAATTGGACACCTTATCTTTTTTTCTCACACTGTTATTTTATTTTTCATTTTTTTTATGAGATATCGCCTTACTCACAAGGCCGGACAGCCACTTCAACGTGAGGGCTACACTTAACTGATTTGGGGCACGTTGCCACCTACTCCTAGGTCTGAAACAGGGTTAACCCCTTCACAGTCCGTAAGGATGTAGGCATGGGTATCATCAACTAGGAGCCTGGCTGGTAGAGCAGAATGCACTACCTTCCCAACTTTTTACAAAGCAATTATGGTTAAGTGGAGTGTCAAATAATTGTGGCATGTCAAGGCCAAGCTGTCTAGTGCAGCGGACTCCGGCACTGGTGTTTTCAGAATGTGGGTTAGGGTCCCTGTCATAAAAGTTGTGTCCATAATTACTTCGTCCTTCGGATGGCACGTAAAAGCCACAAGTAGCATGTGTTGTGTAATGCGCGTAACAGAACCCAGATACTTATTGCTAAGAGAACGGGTTTCCCCAGGTGTTTCTGGCATGGCTGAATCAGATTGTGCCGCAGCACCTTGCAGACCCTTACAAGGTGCTATTATAGAAATGGGTCTCATAATTTAAACTTAGCTCTGCATGCCTGTTATGAGCACTTTAAGATGTCTGTCGGGTGCGCTATGTAAGAACTTAGCACTATCTTTATTATTACTATATGGATGTACAAAGTGAGGACTTACCAAGAAGTCCTACAAGTTTTGGCATCAAACCAAGTTTGATCATCTTTCCTCGGAGGTCGGTATCAAAAGAAAGATTCAGCAACAATCGGAGGCTGATGTTCAGCAAATCCTGCTCACAAAATTCATGAAAAATAAGGGAAAAACCGTATTTTTTAATAATTAGAAAAACTAAACCAGGAAGAGTAAGTAGTTTTGCACTGGGAATAAAGTATTATACTTTGGTCCTACCCTACACCGAGGTGTGATAAGCACCAGGTCTGATGCTTTGTTCTTGATAGGGCAAGGGCACCAAGGGTTTCCTCTGTTGTGAAGGGCACCTCTATGAGGAAATTGTCAATTTCTAGTGGAACATTTCAAGAGGCACCACAATAATGATGGCCAGGAGCAATGGAGGCAATTGCCCTCGTTGCCTCCATAAAGCATTAGCCCCCACCCCCGCCGAGTCCTGCCGGGGAAAAAATCCAAGGGTGGAATTCGAACCCACAAAGTGTATGTTGAATTTTTAAATCATCTAAATCCTCAGATGTTAAGAATACCTAATGCTTATTAGTAAACACAAACACTAAAAGGATTTTTTTAAATTTTCCTGGATGAATTTTATGACTGCAAAATAATTGCTGAAAATTCTAACATTCTACAGGCAATATATTACCAAGGGTGTCACCTGCCTTTGATGTGGAATTTTAGAAGAAAAGGAAAGGTTCTGAGTACGCACCTCGTGGTCACATGGAATAAGCTTGGCCAACTTCTCGATAATTTGACGCTGTGCCTGAAATACAAAATTATCCAACTCTTAGCAATCAAGATGCTACATATCTTAATCCCAACTCCCATGGTCTTCTAATACTAATAATAATGATGTATTAATTGATAGTTGAAATAAAAAGTTGCATGATCCCTCTGCTGCCACCTCCCAAGTTGTATCGTAAAATCAGGTGTGCTCCCTTGCTTTACGGCAGTTACAGGCTGAATGGCTTCTGACTGGCAACCCCGAACAAGTATATTGACCAAATAGGGAGACCGCCAACATTAGGGTTAATCTTAGATATTTACAGACTCCTTTATAGACATAATTTAAATTAAATTTCTGAAGATTAGGTTCAACCAAGGGCTATGTATTTTGTGATGGCAATTTTGCCTCTTTCAGGAAAATCTGAAGGCGCACGGAGATCAGTGAAAAATCCTGATAAGCCACATGTTTGCAAAGGTTGAACAGACACTTGAACACTAAGGGCGCACTTGGACTACCAACAGTAAGATGAAAAAAAGGCAACTCACCATCTCTGACTTATTCTCTGAGAAGATGCTCAGTTTCTTGAGGAATGAAACCACCAGGATGAGGAGTTCGTAGTTGTCTCTGTCCAGCGTCTTGAGGAGTAGTGGGACGACGTTCTTATTCCTCATCTTCATCTCAACCTTGGTGTCTTCGGCCAAGTTCAGCAGAAGGTAATAAGAGACTGTGAGCAAGAAAACAATCAGGATGAAAGTGTTATCTAATAGTAATATTAATAATAATCTCCTGACGATGACTAGAGAAAGCTAGTCGAAACATTGAGACCAATTAAGAACTCACTCAGCGGCAAAGAAATTATTCACGAGAAGTCCCCCCGAACCACTAAGCGAAAGTAGTGGTCCCGACCGATTTCCTACTTTCCGTCCAGGTAGTAGTTAAGAAGCAGGAAAGTTTTTTCAGAACTTGGTAGTCTCCCGAATTCCGAAATCTACTCTGTGGCAGTAAAATAGTTTCCCGAATTCTGAAATCTACTCCACGGCAGCAGAATACATAGCAAGACAAGTTCTCAAAGTAGATATACCTGTGGTGTTACCGCAAACCGAATACAATAATAATAATAATAAGGCATTTATACTGCGCCATCTATCTAGTATACAAGACACTATTCCGGGGCGCAGCACATAACAAGCAACAATAGAGAAATATATAATAATATGAAGACAGAAATCATTTAATGAACAAATCAATACAGCAGAGTGTGGGTTTGAGTCCCGGTCTTGACACTTGTGTCCTTGAGCAAGACATTTTACTATTATTGCTTGGTCCTTCAGATGGGATGTAAAGCCAGAGGTCCTGTGTGTTGTGTAATGCTATAAAAGAACCCAGTGCACTTATCGTAAAGAGAACGGGTTCGCCCTGGTGTTCCTGGTTTGATTGGCTGCATAATGCGCCACAGCACCTTGTAAACCATTACATGGTGCTATGTAAAGGAATAGGTCTCATACTTTAAAAAAATGTAGCTCCAAAAACATTGCAGGAATTGTAGTGCTTAGAAACATAGTATTAAGCACAGTGTAAATGTACAGAATTATTATTATAATATTAATAACACATGCTAATTATATAGGGAGTTATACAAATAAGTCTTCAGCAAGTTCTTGAATAAGTGAAGAGAACTGACAGGTAAAGTGTTCCAAAGTTTAGGAGCCTGATCGCAATATGTTGATGATGTCCTTGGAATAGTTAAGAGGACCTTATCACAGGTGAACATAATAATATATTGTTCTGTACTGAGGCTCAACACCACTTTCCACCGACACCAAAACATTATCAATGGGTCTGGGTTTTGAGCTACCCTCTGCTGCTGGACTTTTTTTAATGAGATTGCAGCATTGCATTGCATGATTCTAAGCTTGATTCTAAATCAATAAGCCAAGGCTGACATTGTTTGGACTTGTGTTTTTACCTCTCAGTAGCTGCTCTTGTTTCTTCAGGAGACCGTGGTATTTCTTCATGTTCTTCTCGTAATCTTTCTTAGCCTGTGGACTTTCCTCTGGTGAGATTGGGGGTTAAGGATTCTATGACATGCAAAACAAAAAATAGGCTCAGAATTTCTGCAAGGTGTTTAGCCAAAACATATTGCTGATAAAATAAAAAACATTGCAGCACAGAAATTATCATAAAATAGAAACAGAGTATATCCTCTCTGTTGGATATGTAATGAAATAAATATTTTTAAAAATAATAAATTTAAAACAAAGTAAGGATATCAGCTTTTCTCTTCTTCTGCAATTCGTCTACCCACAGATCGTGTCGTTTGATCTCATGCTCCACAATAAACATCACGAGGGCGCCGATCTTGAAGTGCGCAATGACGCTGTGGAACTGGGAGAAGCTTGAGAAGCAGAAGAAGACGTAGACGATGTTGGTTGCCAACTCAACGCTTCGCTTCCAGTCCTCACGGAGGACTCGGGCAAGAGCCCCAAGAACGGTCTCTGAAACAGAAAGGAAGAAACAGAAAGTCATTATAGCTTTCACATTCTCTGGATTCTTTTGACAGTTTTATATAAAACCTACCTCAAGTTGACCATCATTCAAAATCATCAAAATAAGCCCTGGGCTCATTCTGGGACTGAACACTCCCAGCGGATGAAACTGTAACATCTAGGTACACTAACTTCAGATCACTTTGGAAATTATGGTGATACCAAGCCCAACCCGGGACTGAACATTCCCAAAAGCTGACCCTGTAACATCTTGGTGCACCAGCTGGAGATATCCTATGGGACTCAAGCACAGCAACTCGCCTGCTTGACATTCCACCATAGACCTTTATCATTCTGCCACCATTTTGGTCATGTTCCCTGTATCCAACAGCAGTAATGGATGTTAATATTCATTGTACAAAAAGAAACCAAACTATTTGCCTTTCCAGCCTCGGTTTGGTTACATTGATTTGAATGGGAGAGAATCAAGATGGCTGCCCCATGATAAAGGTCTATTGGTTTCAGAGTCTGATGGTGATGACCAGGGCCCAATTTCATAAAGCATGTAAGCACAACAACTTTTTAAGCACAGAAACTTCTTGCTTAGGAAAAATAGGTGACCAGCCAAAGACCATACAGTTACCATTGCTGTGACTGGTACCCTATCCATTTCTTGCTTAGCACAAAAAGTTGCTTAGCAGAATTTTCTGCTAAACAGCTTTATGAAATTGGGCCCCGCTCCCTAAACTTCAATGATCTTCGCAGCTTACCGTTCTGAAGAATCTCCTCCAGGTTGTCCGGATTCCGAGCGAGTTGAAGCAACAGTGCTGAGCCACGAACCTTCTCAGGTATGTCTTCATATAAGAGCTCGATATAATCCTCCACGTCGTTGATGTTTGCTTGCTCATCCAGCTTGTAAATGATGGGGGAAAAGTACGTGAGTTAGCTAATCAGGGTTGAGATTTGATGAATGTGAAAATTCATGAAGAATGGTTTGCGGGCCTGGCTTCCCCCTGGAATCTCTCAGATGTTACAATTTAGGAAATTTACAGACTCTTTGCATCACCAGAAGTACAGAGCTACAGGTGTGGACACAATGTGGACTAATTTCTTTCTACCAATGATGACTGTTTTACTTCTTTCAAGACAATTCAAAGGCTCAAGGAGATTTTTAGAAAATCCTGAAATCAGGACAACTCCTGAGAAATCACAAGCTTGCAGCTTCAGAAATATTAGTGCATCATCATAATATCTGCCTTATGATAAGAGTTTTGGCATCGAGTCCTTAAACTGGTACGATTCAGGCCGAGAAAGAACGAGTGTAGATCACAGCAATTTCTAAACACATGATTTAAAAATTACCTCTGTTCCTTCATACGGTGGAGGGTCTTTCAATCGTCCCGTCATGACACCCTTCTTGGACCCGGCTGAAGTCAATCAAAACAAGTAAGAGACATATTGGATTAGAATGTACTCTAAGATCAAACGCTGAGCTACCACTCTACGGCGGAAAACCACGAATACAGTTACATACGGCCAGAGATCATTTGCATACACAGCTCCCGAACTCTGGAACCGGCTTGCAACACATGTTAGGAATGCGAACTCACTAGTTCTGTTCCAAGAGTTCACTTGAAACCCATCTGCTTAGCATGTGACTTTTTTAACCTTTCTCCTGCCAGTTGTTTCACTTCATCTTGTGAAATTGTTGTCATGCGATTTTGTATAATAATGTGTAGTTTAAGAATTGTTTATGTTCTTTAAATAAGTTTCATGCCTGTACAGCGCATTGGGGTCTTGCCATGGACGGAATGCGCTTTACAAGAATGATTAATTATTATGGGCACTGAAGGAGACCATTCTCTGGAATTCCTTGCCAGACGAGTTAAGGGACACAATTGATCTGTCATCATTCAAATGCGATCTCAAGACTCATCTTTTCAATCTTTCGTTTGAACCACAGTCATTTGCTAGCGACCAGCGCCTTTGAATGGTCCTCCAGATACTGTGCACCATATAAATTCTCCGTTATTATTATTATTATTATTACTTTATCTTAAGATATCACAAGTTAGAATCTTACCCAAACAGTATCCGTAGTGGATTTTTTCTACAAATTATAACATTAATAAATTATCCCTGATGCAATATTTTCACATAGATCTATTAAATTGTTTGCAGTACCCGCTGCTAAATACAGGATTTGAACAGGGCCCAATTTCATGGCTCTGGTTACCGCCGAATTCTGCGCTTACGATCTCATTTCTCCGCTTACTGTGCAGGCGCTGAATTTCTGCGCTAGCTGTGTAAGCGAGGAATGCCTAGTCACGTGGAGGATGCACACCCAGAAGCAAAAATTCCTTGCTAACCCGTGAAATACGCTTGACTTAAGCGCAGAATTCCCTGCTTCCGTAAGCGCCGATTCTATGCTTACGGTAAGCAGAGCCATGAAATTGGGTCTTGGCCTCGCGTTACCGTGCATGCTCGGTGATCTAGTAGTCAATATATCTGCTCTACAATGCGGGGGTCGTGTGTTCGAATCCAACCAAGTAGTATTCCTGCGGGTTTTTTCCTACAGGACCCAGGAAAACACCGAGTATTACAGTCAGAGCTGCCAACAATTGCATCTTGCAACCACGGAGATATTTAGACTTGCTGTCAACATAATCCGGACAAAGTTCCCATATTCAGTGAGATTTTCAAATCTGTTCATCAGATCATGGAAAAATTGGTTTACTTTCAGGGAACTTTCTGCAGAATCAGGGAGAGTTGGCAGCTCTGTACAGTGCATCACACATCAGTGTATGGTAAAACAAAAAATATAATTCTGTATCCCCGATGCAATCATTACCTAGTATCAATTTGATTTATCTTGTTCACTTGGCCGCCATATCCCCCCCACCCCCCCAAAAAAAAACCCACAAAAAACCCCAAACAACAACAACCCAAAGCATTATGAATCCGATTGTTCTGCTAACTGACCAGACGGAGCTGTTTCCTTCCTGTTCTGGAGGTAGTACAGTAGTTGTTCCACCTCGGGCAGCTTAGAGGGATGAATCAGCTTACATTTATCCACTACCTCCCTTGCCAAGACAGCAATGTCGGTGGCCGAGTTGAGGCTTCGCACTCGGATTCTGCAATTGCGAAGAAAAAAAACCACAAATACAAATTTTCATCGGATTTCCAAACTTTTAGAGAAAGTATTTACAATGCCTAGGCCTATATCATTATAGACTGAATATTAAAAATTGACATTGTGCAGAAAAAATACCAAAACAGATTAGTTCTAAACACTATGTTGGGACTTAGCCCTGGAGGCCTTTCACTTTCGTATAAATACTACAGTGACGTCCTGGATATGAGGGTCTTCTTCTGGGGTGGAAACAATTCTGAGCTCCATAATTCAAGTCTTACGTAAGAAGCTACTAATCTCACGGGATTAACACTCCATGGCAGCATACACTTTGTGGCGGTGGGTTTTTACTGTCAGATATTCCATATAAATCCGTCATTTTCTTTACATAATTCAGCTCTCAAAGTTTGCGTTTTGTTTGTTCTCTCCAACAATCCATGCTTGTTGCACATAGGTATACACTAGCGTGTTAAGCACAGGACGTTCATCTGAATTGAGAATTTACTGTTGTGTTCGTTATTGGCGCCCGCCAAAACACACACGTAAAGTTTATAGTTAGCAGAAAATGTTAAACGTTAAGAGATGAATTATTTCACAAGAAATGTACGCGGCCGTGGAATGTTAATCTGGTGAGATTAGTAGCTTCTTACATAGATTTACATTATGGAGCTCTGAAAAATTTCCGCCCCAGAAAAGGGACCCTCATATCTAGGACTCTGTATCTGTGTGCCTTGCATGGTTTTGCACCACGCTACCTCTAAGATATGCTTGCTGTATACAAGCCAGTGAGACCACTACGTTCCAGCAATAGTATTACCCTTGTGGTACCGTGTACCAAAAACAGTCAGATATTGTGATAGACATTTCAGAAAATCTGCTGCCACATTGTGGAATACTGTATTATTAATTATTACAGCACAGAGGAAGAGTCCTACATACATGTAGGGCTTTGTTGGGCCTGATTCTTGCTTAATTCTTACATTTTCTGGCATTCTTTCCTCTCCCCCAGCATTGGGTCACCAAGCTCCCCTAAGATGGTCGCCTCCAACTCATAGTTGACCACCAGGGCCTTCTCTGTTGGGTGCACATCAATACTTCCTCCCTTCACCTTCCTGTGAAAGAACAAACAAAACAAAAACAAATAAGTCACTGCGCCAGTAGAGTCGATACAGCGCCCTCTTGTGGCCCTCTTATGTACTTTGTCTGTACCGCCATCACACATTTTGGGGGAAAATCAAATGCTTTTCGACTCGCGAGTGTGAATTTTTATTTACATGTTAACAACTTGCTCGAAAACCATACTTTGTTGGGTTTCGTTAAAACAACTTTATAACAAGGATACGATCAACTGATCTGACTTAATGGGGACCAGACTGATTTACTCAGCGCGCCGAGCACAATCATTTTCTCTTTGCGCAGAGGGGCGAGATGCGCGATTTATGGCCTGTAGTGTAAAAACGATTTCACAAAACCTTGATTGCGCTTGGCGCGCTGAGTAAATCAGATCGAAAATTACACCGGGCAAAGAGATAGAACTGCATTGGTGTTAGGGCCAAGAGAAGAATACAAAGTGGATTGGCCCTATTTATTTATCTATATTTAAGGATACGAACGAAATTTTAATACATATATCCTACAGTGACCGGTTTTCGGGGTATTATAGCTTTTTCTTTGAATTAAAAAAAGAAAAAAGATGCCATATCAACTGATGCCCTAATTGGCTTCCTTTGTTTATAAGAAGTATGCAAACATACATTAAAACTTGATAGACATTGAAACTTTCACACCACGCACCGATCTTAGATGACTTCAATAGCGTCCCATTTGTTTCGAGTTTTATCTGTTTTCAAGGCAAACAAGAAAGTATGGTGTCCCGGTGAAGCCATACCTGAAAGAAACATCTGCAGTGACTACAAGTGTTCTGTGAGACTTTGTGTATGACTCTATAGCCAGCAGTTGTCTTCATTTTATTCAAAATATTTTAAATTTAATTTCAAAAATTACCATGGTAATTTGCAAAAACTTTAAAAATAAAAAATAAAAAAGTGTAAATAATTCTTGGCTTTCAAATCTGATTTTTATTTAGTTTTGTGTCGTTTTATGTTTCTTAACATTTATAAAAAGCATACAAATAAACAGTGATAATTGAATCAACAATCCGATGTTTAAATTTTGACATTAATAATAATGACATGAGGGTTACAAATTCTCCAGACTATTAGAAAATGATATAAGGCAAATGGCTTCTTTAAGCCTCTGTATTTTTCCCCCAGAAGGCTCAGCAGAATGTTCAGTCACATGATTTGATCATCGTGAATTGTGAATTGAAAAAGTGTTTGATGAAACTTTTTCGGTGGGCAATTTTTTTTTTATGGCCCCGACAGTATGACATATTTTTGTACCTTGTAGAAATGCCTAAAATACCAGAACTTTTTGCATTTACAAGTGCAACTAACCAGTGAAGCCTTACATGTTTCTAAGTTTTGGTCGAAGGAGAGGAGACTCTTTGCTTGGCAAGTCAAACCACAAAAATTGTATCTAGGGACTGTTTACATCGCGCGCAGAGAGGTAAAAGATTAGCCCCGATTTCAGGGGCACCCCGAATACAGGACCTCCTACGATAAATATGGGGCTAGGCCTACATTAAAAGTAAAACCGTGCGCAATCTGCAGATTGTGCAAATCCAAAGACACCTCCAGACGGCCTCTCCCCGTCGCCTCCAATCCTCTTGCCATCAGCCCCATACATTACTCAGTTTTCGCAAGAGCAACAGACAGGCTATTTTGATTGGTAAAAAAAGCGTAGGCGAGTCCTGCCGGTCTCTGCCCCATTCCCACAGTGTGAAATGAGACATCCACGGTCATTCATTGACTAACTGTCGGCACTGTTTCTAGACAAAAACTCGAGGTTACTCACCTTTTCAGATATCTTGCATCTTCAGTCTGCATGGCCATGTCTGCACCTTAAGTAAATTTGAAAGATCAAGGCATGGCTTGGTGACAAAACGACGATTTTTCAACTTGCCTCCCTGGGTTTTTCTTGCAAGATACAGACACCGGCTTGCGGAATGCTCAACCCTACCAATCTCCCTCGAACTCAGGCAGGGTCTGATGTACCGCCCATTAGTAATATTTTCGATTATGGAATTTTTTGAATACGAGGTTGTAATGCACTTTTCACAGTTATCCGTGCGAAGCAGTTCGTATTTTGTTTACGGTCCCCCAGTATACTGCCCTCAATGTTTAGATAACAACTTTCTAACATTAAAGGCATCGTACACGTTTGGTAATTGTCAAAGACCAGTGTTCTCATTTGGTGTATCCCAACATATGCATAAAATAACAAGCCTGTGAAAATTTGGGCTCAATTGGTCATCGAAGTTGCAAGAAAATGATGAAAGAAAAAACACCCTTGTTGTACAAATTTGTGTGCTTTCAGATAGGCGGGAATAAAAACTTCCTGCAAGAAGTTTTTATTATTTTTAGTGAGAAATTACCTTCTCAAAAACTACATTACTTCAGAGGGAGTCGTTTCTCACAATGTTTTATACTATCAACAGCTCTCTGTTGCTCGTTACCAAGTCAGTTTTTATGCTAATATATATTTTGAGTAATTACCAAACGTGTTCAGTGCCTTTAAAGTTGGATTACGTTTTTGATTAATTATTCTTACTTCAACATTTAAACTTGTTATTGCAGTAAACTGTCTCACTAGGGTACAGAAAAACAATAAAAAAAATATCTTTAGAAGCCTTTTTTGTAAAGGTTTGGTTATTTTTTTTAAACAAGTTTTGATTACAGGGGGTCAAGGAAGAAGGCACAATGAAGCTAATTTATTAGAATTATAAAAACGTTAAAACAAGCATTCTCGAAAATTGGAAGTATTAGTCAAAGTGATTAAATAGAACAATTTTCAAATATGAAAGTTTTATTTTTTTGTAACCACATCTTTAAAGGCATCGTACACGTTTGGAAATTATTGTCAAAGACCAGTGTTCTCACTTGGTGTATCCCAACATATGCATAAAATAACAAGCCTGTGAAAATTTGGGCTCAATTAGTCATCGAAGTTGCAAGAAAATGATAAAAGAAAAAACACCCTTGTTGTACAAATTTGTGTGGTTTCAGATATAGGAATAAAAACTTCCTGCAAGAAGTTTTTATTATTTTTAATGAGAAATTACCTCTTTCTCAAAAACTACATTACTTCAGAGGGAGTCGTTTCCTACAATGTTTTATACTATCAACAGCTCTCCGTTGCTTGTTACTAAGTAAGTTTTTATGCTAATATATATTTTGAGTAATTACCAAACGTGTTCAGTGCCTTTAAAGTTGGATTACGTTTTTAATTAATTACTCTTACTTCAACATTTAAACTTGTTATTGCAGTAAACTGTCTCACTAGGGTACAGAAAAACAATTTAAAAAAATATCCTTAGAAGCCTTTTTTGTAAAGGTTTGGTTATTTTTTTTTAACAAGTTTTGATTACAGGGGGTCAAGGAAGAAGGCACAATGAAGCTAATTTATTAGAATTATAAAAACGTTAAAACAAGCATTCTCGAAAATTGGAAGTATTAGTCAAAGTGATTAAATAGAACAATTTTCAAATATGAAAGTTTTATTTTTTTGTAACCACATCTTTAAAGGCATCGTACACGTTTGGAAATTATTGTCAAAGACCAGTGTTCTCACTTGGTGTATCCCAACATATGCATAAAATAACAAGCCTGTGAAAATTTGGGCTCAATTAGTCATCGAAGTTGCAAGAAAATGTTAAAAGAAAAAACACCCTTGTTGTACAAATTTGTGTGGTTTCAGATACAGGAATAAAAACTTCCTGCAAGAAGTTTTTATTATTTTTAATGAGAAATTACCTCTTTCTCAAAAACTACATTACTTCAGAGGGAGTCGTTTTCTACAATGTTTTATACTATCAACAGCTCCCCGTTGCTTGTTACCAAGTAAGTTTTTATACTAATATATATTTTGAGTCATTACCAAACGTGTACGATACCTTTAAAGTGAAAGTTAACCCGTTAAATATAAAGGGCGCCCTCCCTATCAATCATGCAAATAAGGAGACGCTTTCGATTGCTAAGGGTAAACTGGTGCCTCGACGTCGTACTGCTTGACTACTTCTAACAAGTTTCGGGTACCAGTAGGTTTTCAAGACAACATTTCTGAAATCCACCTGTTGTGATCGTTTAAGACACGACGGAAAATAATCGTAAAAAGGATCAGAAGCAGCAGAAACTAAGCACACATGAGGATTTGATAGATGATGATGTACTCCTGGGATTAGGTAAGTTTTATAGTCTTAATATTCTCAATATTGATATTTCCAGTGTGTATTAAAAACAACAAAAACAGTAGCATACCATTATTTTTCTACCAATTCTCAACGGCAGCATGATGTACATGATGTACATGTACGTACGTGAGGGCCGTGAGGGCCCAACTGTCAGTGTCAGTGTCACTGACGGTTGAGTTGGTTTACTCAAAAACCGTGTGTTTTGATGATTTTATAACACTCACTAAAACACTCACTTGCGTTTGAACTTCACTACCACTGAGGGAATGAGACTGAAATGATGGGCTGAATCGAGTTTTACTATTATTATTTATTAATTATTTAAACATTTGAGGGGTGGGCCTTTTGCTTGGGTGGGGATGATTACTCACCATTGCATTGTTTGTATTCATTGTTAAGACTGTGTAACTTGTAAGTCGGTGTCAAATGAATGCAGATGTAAATAACCTTTGTATGATACTATGGGCGGGGCTGTCGGCAAATAGAGACTTCCAACCATCATAGATTATGTTAAATTCACAAGTGTTATATGTTGTTATTCTTGTTTACATTATTTTTATATTTTTTTTAATTGTTTTTATTTATTTATTTATTATTTTATTTTTATTTTGTATTGATTGATTGATTTATATTTAATTGATTTGTTTCTGTATTTATTTATCTGTTTACTTCTTTGTTTAATTTGTTATAAATTTATTTGGTCATTCAAATTTTTCCCTCTCCTTGCCTTACTGTCTTGCTAAAAATTATTTATTGCTTATTTATACTTATAGAATATTACATTTTGTATACTGTATGTTTGTTTTTTGAGAAATGGCCGAATAAATAATAATAATAATAAATTGTTTTTATCGGTTAGGCCTAGTTCTCAAATTAATTTAAAACTAAAAAATATCGCTATACATTTTCAGGGGTTATTTTTTATGGTCATATTTATCATATATTGTATTGACTTTTTTGCAGAGGTTTTTATTATTGCTTAAGAAGGTAATGATTCAAACTCTTGAGAAAAAACCTCCCAATTGTCAGATGGTTGTTGTAAATTATGGAAACTTTTTAAAGGAAACCTGTAAATTTGGGTGTGTCCTTGAAAGTTAAATGTTAACTGTATCCCGTGTAATGCCCCGCCCTTCTGGCTTCTGACTGGCACCCCAGAAAAGTATACAAAATAGGGAGACATAGGGCTAGATAGCTCAGTTGGTAGAGCGCCGGCATGTTGATCCGGAGGTGGTTGGTTCAAATCGCGCTCAAGTCAATTTTTCTTTGTTCAACCCCAAGTTACATCAGTTTTGTCAGTGTTTATTCACAAATGCATTCAGCAAAAGCTTGAAAGTTGGCAGGAACCATAACATCGGGTCTTGGGGTTGAGGTTTCAATAGCACATGGTTTATCAGGCCAAATAATTTGTTACTACCATCATGATTGGTAGTTAAAATGAAACTTGTCACGAATTGCACTGTATTTTTGAGAACCCCCCCAAACCCCCCCCCCCAAAAAAAAACCCCCCAACCCACCATGTTAAGCCCGGTTCATACTTTATGCGAAAGCGAATGCAAAGCGAATTTTGGTGACACAATAATCGGCACGTTCTGTTTTTCCAATTGTGACGCAAGAAAACTCACTTCGCTTTCGCATGAAGTATAAACCTGGACTTTATTGAAAGATTTATAAACATAGTTCGAAAAACTATCAGGCTGTGTTTATGTAGCAGACAATGTATAAAATGCAAGTGAATGAATTTCCATTTGACTTCATTGACCTAAATTTCCTGAGGCAACTGTACTATCACTTAATATCAGACGTCATTTCCTGAAGCCAGTCTATTCATGACCCTGTTGTGGTAGCTTCAATGTAATGTTTACTCAGAGTTTTCTGATGTTGAATTAATTGTCATTATGATGAGAATTAATAAACCCAAAAACGAAACAGACATAAATTGTAAGTCACTGAACATTGTTTACACTAAAAGGTTATACAACAAAATAATTGAAATTTACTGGATAAGCTCAAGGTTAAAGTGATAAATTGATAGTAAATCTTGATACTTTACAAACATTCCAAGTACAACCACTTCCTGTGTACAATAGGCCTATAATTACACAATTCAATTCAATTTGTTTCTTTTAGGTTTATTGAACAACCAGGGAAACGATTTTTTTCAACCAGTAATTTTGTATCTAAGCAAAATTTAAGACTAAACATGTTTTGTAGTACACACGTCACTGAATGCTAATATTAAGTAGCAAATGATGACTTTTGAGTAGCAACAGAGACATTTTGTGTAGCATTTTGCTATGCTATACAGGGGCAGAGCTAAAATTTTACACTGGACCGCAGACCCGAAGCCAGTAGTTTTGGTGTCGGGCCAGTAAATTTTGACCGGACAAGTCCAGCGGTCTTGTACTCAATTCTATTGAGAAATGACATAATGAATTGTACTTTTAACACCCATAAAGCCAACTGAAATCAATCTTCTCCATGTCTTAGCGCTTGTTCAAATAGAAACAGTTTTGTGCATGTTAAACTGGGTCAGGAATTTTTTTCTTAAATAAGATTCTGGTCTTATAAGAAGAATTCTGGTCCAGTAAACATTTTGAGCTACAAGCCCCGTGGTCTTGTGGATTTTCCCCCCAAATTTGAGTCCTGAAAGGCAATTGTTCACTGACAACACAAATTTGCAGCTGACTGTTCAGGTGATCTGGGACACAAAATCTCAACCATCGACAAACAAAAACACAACGTCGAAACAAAAGTGGCTGGAGTTTAGCCAAGTTTATTATTAATGTTCAGGAACTATTCATCATGTACCTGAACAAAATGGATTTCCAAAGGCATTGTAAATTCATCAGCACCCGGCCAGCGCACACTCAAACAGGAAGGAAGCCTTTATTGTGAAAAATTCAACGGAAACCAAAAGAAAGACAAACCGCCATTGACAAGTTCAGTGAAAGTACACTATAGAATGACTTGTACTTCTAACAAAACAACAAATGGCACAAATGAACAGGAAATAAGTGTCATTGTCATTAAGTGATGATTTCTAACAATTTTTGTGTGTTCTAAATACATCTTGTAGGACCTTAACCAAACAATCCCACCGGTTGTATTCACTATGAATTATACAGTGTATGGTTGAAAGGGAGGGTATACCTTTGGTAATAAATTACTCCAAAAATTAATGACCATAAAAACTTACTTGGTAAAGAGTACTGGGGAGTTGTTCATGGTATAAAACATTGCTCTAGAAACAACCCCCTTTGAAGTAATGTAGTTTTAGAGAAAGAGGTAATTTTTTACCCTAAAATTTGAATCTGAGGAAGGCGTCAGGCACGAAGCCTCTCTAAGGAAAGAACACAATTCTATTCAACGATGGTGGTTTTTTTTTTTTCATTATTTTCTTGCAACTTCGGTGACCAATAGAGCCCAAATTTTCACAGGTCTGGTTTGTTATGTTATGCATATGTTGGGATACACCAAGTGGGGATGCTGGTCTTTGACAATTTCCAATAGCGACGTTCTGTTCTACTGTACTACAGGTATACACTAATTTTGAACTGCAATTTTGTGGCATATGTGATGACACACACACATTGTAGTGTTTAACTACTACTCTATTGTATTTAATCCCCTTGTGTTCACTTGGTTTTATCGACTCTATTCCAGTGACTATAAATCAACTCATCCAAGGTGATCAAGGATTAACTTTAAATATTTAAAAATGTCAATTGCATGTGACATTGCCCCGATGAAGTCCAATTAGAATTTGGGTGACATTTTATAATAGCGAATTAGTCACACAGTCACCTGTGCTTTGTGTTCGGTATGTCTTGTCTGTTACTACAATATAGTGCATTCATTATTTAAAGGGTACTTTTTCTTAAAAAGAAAAAAGAAAAGAACAACAAAAATCATAAGAAAACCTACATTCAAAGTTTTAAAAAACCAAATCATAAAAATCATAGTTCTGGGTGAATAGAAATGGTTTTCTTTATTCTTTTGAGGCTTGTAACCATCAAAGGCAAAAGATTGTTTTAATAGTCAAAATGTGAAAAATGAGAATGTAACTTTCGGTGTGTAAACACTCAACATGCCAACCTTGCCCACCAGGGCCCAATTTCATGGCTCCGCTTACCGTAAGCAAAGAATAGGCGCTTACGAAAGCAGGGTATTCGGCGCTTACGTCAAGCGTATTTCACGGGTTAGCAGGGAATTTTTGCTTGTGCATGTGCGAGGCATTCTACGCTTACACAGCTAGCGCAGAAATTCGGCGCTTGCTTGGTAAGCGGAGAATGGTGATCGCAAGCGCAGAAATCAGCGGTAAGCAGAGCCATGAAATTGGGCCCTGGACTTGGGGGAACTAGACATTGTTCAGTTGAGACTTGAGATGTTCAATTCTGTTCAAAGTTTCACACAATCTACATTGTACCTTTCAAAACTTCCTGCTTTCAGACCATTATATCATCCACTGATGTTTTTTAAATGATAGATTTAACTGCATGTGTGTCAGCCTGCAATATGATAGTCATGCAGGACTGATGCTTCATCAGTCATGTAAGGGCAGGGAGGGTTCTCCAGGATTTTTTAAAAACTGGGGGCATTCTTGACTGAAAGTTTTAAAGTTTGCTGGTCCGGGCACGCTGAATTGTAACAAGATCCTCGGAATGTTTTTTTTAATTGGCGACTATACAATCTGGGGCATTCTAAATGGTTTTTTCTTTTCTGATTTTTGTGAATTTGATCTGAAGTCAAACCCCCCCCCCCTCCCCCGAAAAAAAAAGAAAGTTGTTTGTATACACGTGTGTATCTGCTGCAATCCACGCGTATCGGCCAGCAATTTGCACGCATCAGCCCGATAAGCCAGCTTGTATTGGGAGAATCCTAGGCAAGGCATTTTTTCCCTTTTAGTAATAGGTTACCTCTAAGAGGGAAATGTACTGGAGCATTTCAATTGGCACCAAGGCAATGACAAGAGGCATGGAG
This sequence comes from Plazaster borealis, assembly GCA_021014325.1. Lineage (NCBI taxonomy): Eukaryota > Metazoa > Echinodermata > Asteroidea > Forcipulatida > Labidiasteridae > Plazaster > Plazaster borealis. Next base: position 7,807,667 of record CM037456.1, on the reverse strand, counting down.
GCAATTGCCTCTGTTGCCCCCATGAAGTATCAGGCATGATCGTGGTTATACACAATAGACTGTGCAAGTCTCGTGTGTATTCGATCATTGGGACCCGTTAAAAGTACTCAAGTTTTTTCCCTTCACGCGTTAAAGCAATGTACGTGGGACTAAAGTGGTCCTAAAAATGTCCGAATACACGCGGGACTTGCACTGTCTATATACACAGTACACAGTTTGTAGTGCATCTTTGTGCCACTATTTTACAGTCTGTGCATTCATTATGGAATGGTCAACTCACTGGAAAATAATCACGAAGACAAAACAAAGTAGGAAGCTTTTAAGGGGAGGTACTTGTAAACACTGGCTTTTTAAAGATTCCCCCCCCCCCATTTTGCTGTTTTTTTGAAAGCACAAACAATCTGTTATTGATCGTTTTAAAATTTAACGGGTTGTAATGGGTTTCCTCAACAGGTGTCTTTTCTGTTGGGAAAATAACATTCTCTGGTAAAGGGTGAAATGTTGTGAGACTTTCATTATAATGTAATTAGCTTTTAATTTTGAGGATAATTTAATAGGCAGTCTGCTAACTTTACAGTCGGGCAAACATTCTTGTCTTTGCAGATTTGTCTGGTGTCTGCCGTATAGTTACATTTAGGTCTTCCCTTTAGACTACTTCGGAAAACAGGTGACCATTTTAGCATGTGTGTGTCACTATTAGTGTTGCACGCTGTTTTTTGTTTTTGTTTTTTCTTTAAAGATGGGACTCATTCAAATGTCCGGAATTATTCATTTTTCCATGAAAAAGTACTTACCATGTTGATGTTATCGCCTTTCTCATTAGATAAGGAGGAAGTTTTGTTCTAGAAACCAAAACAAAAATGGGCCAAGTGTCGACCGGGTTGTTTATTCCAGTAAATTATTTAATTACGCTAGGTTTTAAATGCAGAATGTTTACGCTAGGTATCCATGGGGATGTGGTTTTGTTTCAGAATGAGATGGTGGGAACTTTTAACTCTCTTGGCAGTTATGAACTTTCCTTGAAGTCAATGACTGTACGACACCACGCAATTGTCACAAAATGCACATTTTAGTTGAACGAAGAAAAATGTCCAATTGCATTTTTAAAAGTTAACATTCTGCAACATTTTGTTCTACAAATGCCAGTAAACTTGAAAATATAATTTCACAGATTATCGGTTGCAAAGATGGGTACCTATGCCATGACTGAAGTACTTTTTATTTTAAATAACAGGTTGACTTCAAACATTTTAGCTTGAAACCTGGCTTTAATCAGTTCTAAAAAAAGATGGTCTGGAATTACACAGAGGCCACGGAGGCCATGGCCTCTGTTGTTAGTCTTGGCCTTGGTGCTCCTTCAAAACTTTCTCATAGACTTGAATAATACAAAAAAGCATTTATAAGGTGCTATACAAAGAACTGAGCGCCTAACAAAGGGAAGGAAACAAATGAACAAAACAAATACAAAAACAAGTCAAGAAGACCAAAATGAGGAGCAAGTTAGGATGGTTCTGGGAACAGAAGTGTTTTGAGGAGGCGTTTGAACACAGCCAATGACGCTGCTTCTCTTAGACTTGCTGGTAAGCGTGTTCCACATGCGCGGAATGGAAAGCCGGGTCAACTCCGAAGAGGAGCAGAGTCGATGACTGTATTCAAACTTTTAAATATGCGAGGGGGAAATTCATCAAGAAAATTTTACAAATAAAATTTGTGTAATTACCAAGAGGGAACACGCCTTCTAAACATCTGTGCTTGTAGATGCTTTTGTCCAATTGGAGAGTGAGTCATTTCAAAATGAGGACTACAGTGGAACGCCTGTCAAACTTGTCAAAGTTAAACGGGTTTCCCCCTCGACATGCTGGACTGTGTCAGACCTGTATCAACCTCATCCCCATGGTTTACTTTATTTCCAACCAACAATGTTTACAATAGTAAATCCTAGGAGGGAAACTCCTTACTTGGACCCTGATTGGACAAGACTGGTGTACAAAAGTCTAACGTAAACATGTTAAGTTGTACTCATTCAGTATTCACCATGTTCACAGCAGTCGACAGTGACTAACTACATGTAAAAAGAACTAAGTGCACTCTACCTCCATGCTGCTAACTTGGTCGGTATCTCAATGTTTATACTTGTAACGTTTGTTTTAACACCAACACCAAATGTTTACATTTGTCAAAACAGCCGGCCGGCAACCAATGTACAAACAGGCTATTAAATCTGGTACCGGACCACGAGACTATGACAAAGATGTGAATTTTAAAAAGCAGCCAGACTATTCTAATTTGCACATGTATCCAAAAAAATTGGATATGCAAATGATCCAATACCACGGTGAGAGCGCGGTCAACCTCGTACTGTTCGACACACCATGGGGACGAGGTTGGACCTGTATATTTCAAGAGTTTGGGACAACTTGCAGTAGAAGTCATTTTCGGGTCCAAGAAAACACATGTGCACACATACGTAGGGTGCCAGACTGGACTGCACATTGGGTTGTGCTACATTCGGACTAAAAATGTCATCTAGCAAGCACGTGACAAAAGAAATCTGGTCCCTCCGTGTCGTAACTCTCTCAATACACAGCTCTGGACTGTGCCTTGCTCTATGCATAATATAAAACATGATGTCATTGATGTCACTCGTGCACCCTGCTAAGGGGCGGAGTGACATAAAAAAAGGGGAGGAGGTACTTATCGTTTGCAAACCCCAAAACCCAATTGGACCTTAGGGGGATGATGAGGTCAAAAGAGTTTGTCCTCAATCCCAATGGATGTTACTAATTGGGAAAATTTACATTTTACATTTTCCAAAATAAGATTTAAAAACATTTAAAGGAAGTCAGTTTCAGGAGATAGTTTGGCAGCTTTTCCCTCCCAAATTTTATTGAGCCACAAAAAATAGGAATGGACGGAACACTGCAAAGGAAGCTTTGACAAAATGTGTAAGATAAAAAATATGGTCTGCTTTGGTCACTTTCCATTTGTGACAATTGTTTTATTTTTATTTTTTAGGGCAGTACTCATTCTGCAAGTTGGTTTTCACCAGCTGGATGTTTAGTATTATAACACCCCTTACAAAGATTCTGCCTTTTGATTGGTTTAGAGCGTGTCACATGATAAGTCTTATTTTTACTAGAAGGCAGTGCGAACGCGACATGCTATACATGTAGCAAACAAGGTACTAAACCCGTAGCAACCGATGTAGTATCCCATGGCAACCGATGTACTATCCCATGGCAACCGATGTACTACCCCATGGCAGCCCATGTACTATACCCATAGCAACAGCAGCTTCTTGGTTCCTTTACGTCTAGGCACAATATATGTATTGGGTGTTATAAAACAAATATTGACTGCTTTTACTTGTGCTATGGTGCTAACTATGACTCCCATGGTGATCCCCGAAGCGGTCTATTTTCTCTTGGAAAATAGAACTCGTCGAGGATCACCTCAGGCGTCGTAGTTTTAACAATAGCACTCGCAGAAGTCAATATTTGTATTACTAGTATGATATTTGCATTCATAGAACATATTTTGTGCGAGTTAAGTAGCTAATTCTGATTTTCCTGCTCTTTGCAGGATCAACGTTTCTGGGAAATTTGATACTTTGTTTTGCTGTTGTGTGCTAACTTTGAAAATGTTACAGTCCTTAAACAGCAGGAAATAATAGTTATTGTGTTTGTACATGAAGGTCCTAAATTACAGTGCTTATCTAATTAGTTGTTGCTTTTAAAAGAAAAAAACCCAAAACACCTAAATTCATAATGGATTAATTAAAGAACTTCTTTGAAGGAGAAAGTATTGTTTTTCTTGCAACAGTTTGTCTATGAAAACAGATAGCTATAGTTTATATATGGTTCCTTTTTGTGTCAGGAACTCAAACAGCGCCCTCACTGAGTTTAAGAAAGACGTCTCATTGGCTGAGAGTTTTGCGTGGCACATACACACGTGCGCATGATAGACCTGATGCTTCGATTTGGAAAGGGCAAGGGCAACAAGGCATTTTTTCCTTGGTAAAGGGCACTTCTGTGAGGAAATTTAAAATTTGATTTGAACGTTTCAAGGGCATCAAGGCAATGACCAGCAGCAACGGAGGCAATTGCCTAAGTTGCCTTCCTGAAGTACTTGGCCTGGCATTACCATTGTTTGACCTCAGCGATGGCGGCATGCAAGGGGTCTGACACAGTTTTTCTCCCTAAAGTTATTTATCCTTCAAAAACTAAAAAACTGTCTATATTTGTTTATTTTAATTTTATTTTCATCAATATATGGAAACGAATGTTGAATAAATTGAATTGAATTGAAATTCAAAAAAGGTTCCTTGTAAATTAAAATCCTGTAAATTTGTTTCAGAGATTTATTTGTAAACAATATTCTACAACACATGCCCTGACTCATCACAGTTTTACAGTTTCTCTCCCGATCTCGTCCCCCCCCCCCCCGCAAATACGCACTCCAAAATAAACCCCATTAGATGTTAATCCACTCCCACATTGTGAACACTAAGAATTCGTAACCATGCACATTGTGATAACCTTTTCTTCTACACCCAGCATCAAGTCTTACTGATAGAGTCAATTTCAGTATCATCCAAACTCGTTAAAGAACAAGTTCTGGGGAGTGTTATCACTAACGCCCAGTTTTGTTCCTACACCCCTCTGAACAGTGTAAAGTGTTGACCCACAGTTTGTTCCGCTAGTGAGAACAGCTGGGGGTGTGAAGGGGTTTATGGAACAAGACAGGGGTTCATGAGTTGGTTGGGATGCTCCTGTGTGGGACAAACTCGTTAGCGAACTGAAGTACATGAAACGATGCTGATTCAATGTGACGCTTGCATTCAGTTAACGAAAATGAAGTATCATAATACATCACACTGTTTGGTGTAAAATTGATGTTTCCGCCTATAAGATATTGTCTAATTGTTACAACGACACTAAACAATTAGTTATGTTTCTTTCTATTTATGTGATGATGTAAATGTGCATGTTCAACTACACACATATAGGTACTAAAAAAGAAGATGTGACTAGTGATTAATAAAGTTTCATGATGGTTTAGTATATATATGTACTTTGATTAGGTAAAATTCAATTAGCCTTTTCCATTAAATATGCTGATTAAATTCGCCCATGCATACAGACACTATTGGTTGGCAAATGCCATAGAGTTGTGCACTAGGCAGACGCACAAACGCATATGCGTCACGCTACTATCAGCCACCATAGAAATGGCGCAATGTTCCCTCATTTTGCCCACCAGCAGTAGTGTTAGTGCGCAAGTGGGAAGGGTCTGTTGGGCATGCATTAATGGCTGATACACTATCACAAATGAGTCAATGTTCAATTTAAATTTAAATTGTTAAAAACCAAAGATTATATATCGCCCAAGGCTCAAGATGGGTTTCTGGAACTCTTTATTATTGGAATTTGAAATACGCACTTCAGCAAGTAACTGTTTTGTTATAATTATCATTGATAGCAATGGTCATTGTCTGCACTGATCTATTGTTGCATCAAAAGAGTTGCTTGCTGAAATGGCGTCCAGTGAACATTTCACATTTTAAGCCCCAGTTCCCCATCTTGCATCTTCGGCGCTCTATTATCTTTGTTAAAAAGTTAAACCAATGCTTGCTGAAGGAGTCAACAATCTCCAAAGTTCACAAACTTACCTTGAAATGGTTCTGGACTCACTATTATCGGACCCTGCATTTAAGAAGTGTTGAGGTTGTCATCAAGGTATGCAGCGTGGTGGCTGGTGGAGTGGGGGGGGGGGGGTGGGAAGGTCAGACATTCCCCCCTCTCCTCCCTTGGGCCTAATGAGGAAACTGATTTGATGCTCTCATTGCATTGATGCTGGGTGCACTACACCGAAAAGTGACAGACTCTTAAGCTATAAAGCATTATGAAAAATTTGTGAACTGACAACTATTTATGTAATCAAAGCCTCAAATGACAGGTATGGCTTTTAGGGATTGTTGAAATATGATCTTGACAATATTGTGACCTGGGATTTGTTGACTTCCAACATGGGCTGCTTTGGGTAAACTGGACCCCCCCCCAAAAAAAAAAAAAAAAAAAAAAAACCAAAAAAAACAAATAGTAATAATAATAATAATAATAATAATACAAATAATAATAAAATAAACAAAACAAAAAAATTTAAAAAAAATAAAAAAATAAAAAATTAGTATCAAATAAAATGACATTTTACACCATTTTTAAATGAGGTTAGAGAATTTTAACTTTTTCTCCACTTTAATAAGGACTCTATCTATTGGAAAATTGGTACATCAAAAAATTCTATTTGACCTATGGAGCCCCTCTTTAAGAAGCATCAAAGCCTTCATCCTTCATCAATGAAAAAATAGTGGTAAAAGCTTAAATCTCAAACACTCTCAAGAAGAGAGTATGTCTTGACTAACTTTGTCTGAGGTTAAGGATATCAAACCTGTAACAGGTTAGTGCATTAAATGTTCTTAAAATGGGATCAAGAGCTGCCAAGTAAAGCCAGGCCAATGTCCTTGTGTACAAATAGGGTGCTGCAAAGAAACCCCATGTGATGATGTTAATTGGGCTAGACGGTGGGCTATATCTAGAGCCCCTGGGGTTGTATCTTCCTCTGGCCTCCCCCCCCCCTCCTAGACGTGGACGGAGATTAGGCAAGGTCCTAGTGTACAGATGAAAGACCTGTGTTGAGGGGCGGTGATTGGACCAGTATAGGGGGTGATCCAATGTGAATGACGTTGCTGAAAAAACTCTTTGTGTGAATGAATGCATTTCAATAGATCGAGGGGGTGTTTCAAATTCAATATTGAGCTTACAAACATTAGAAGTTTTTAGAAGTTTTTTGATGATGAGTATTTCAATTTGTACCAGTGTATAAAGTGACATTGCTGGAGAGAGAGGCGGTGTAAAATGTAAGTATTTATCAAAAACCACACCGAGAAATCACGCTTGGGTTTGGTGATGTATCTCGGAGTTGAAGAAATTTGACAATGACGTAGTGGCCTTGCAATAATAGCAATTTAAAATCACATGGGTGATGGATGGGATGCACGTACATTGTTGGTTTAAGGAAATCGTATGGGAATATTAAGTACAAGAGTGTAAGTTGCACTGACTTAGTCACTTGTAGCCCTTAATTAAATACTTTTCTTCCGTGTTTTGTTTTATCTTCTAGCATCAGACCAATCTGTGACGTATTATAGGCAGGATACATCTTTCAAGGGAACTTACAACCCTGGTAAGTTCATGATTTCGGAATTGTAAAATTATTTTCATTCCCAAAGCCCTCTCATTTAAAAGATAGTCCCAAGAAATCTTTCCGATTAAAAACGGGAAAAGTGAACATCTGGTCCCAATTTCATACAGCTACTTGACAGACAATATTGCTGTTACAATTTTCTGCTAAGCAAAAATGTGCAGGAAACCAGTTGCAAATGGTACATATGACATGGTATTTGGGCTGGTAACTTTTGTTTCTGGTAAACACAATTGTTTTGTGCTCAGCTACTTTTTGTGCTTTTAAAAGCAGCTGTATGAAATTGAACCTTGGGCCTTTAAAATTCACTTTTAGTGCAGCTGTGAAACAGAAACAAATTGCTTTAAAAGTTTATTTGCTCAACAATGCCAGAGGGAAACCACAACTGACCTGGGCCCAATTTCATGGCTCTGCTTACTTACGAAAGTAGGGAATTCCGCGCCTACATCAAGCATATTTCACATGTTAGCGGGGAATTAATTTGCTTCTGCGCGTGTGTACTTTACATTGCAAGGCATTCTTGGCTTACACATGTGTAGTGCAGAAATTCGGCGCTTGCCCTGTTAGCGAAGAATGGTGATCACAAATGCAAAATTCTGGCATTAAGCAGAGCCATGATGCCCCAATTACATACAGCTGCTAAACAGATTTATGCTTCGCAAATTGTTGAAATCTCATCCCTGTTATTTCATTTACTTGTTAAATTATTGTGAGCAAGCAAGCAAACTGTAAGCACTATTAAAACAATTTATAGCAAATTTGGACAAAACCGTGCATCTTTATGTCAACAACAAAAAACAGCAGATTTAATATGAATTTGTTTGCAGACCATTTTTCTCAAAGTGAATCTAGTTTTCCTGTTAGAGAAATGAGGCTGAGATATTTTCAGCTAGGTTTGTGACTCAGATGGTTTGTGTTCATTCAGACTGGATATTCTTCATCAGCCCCCTTGGCCATTTCAGATTAAACAATTTACAATGTGTAATTCAGTTTGGGGAAAATGATACGATAGGCGGAACAGCTTCTTAGGGAGTTTTTTTCTATCATGATATCTTTAAGCCAAGTGAGTTTTGAGATAACAATTTTCTCATTTTCTTTCAAGGTTCAACCAAATTGTTGACAACCCTAATGTCATCTTCAACTCTGCTGACCCATTCATCAATTAATATTTATAAACTCGATGCAAATGACGTGTACATGTAGAAGGTTTAAACCAGATTGGACAGGAGTGGGTTGGATCAAAGTATTTTTAATCTGTCCATTAATGCATCTATTCAAATTTATGTAATGACGAGTTAACCTGATTGGTCAGTGGTGGGTTAGATGATCAAAAGTGAATATTTATAAACTTTATGCAAATGACGTACATGTAGAAGGTTTAATACGGATTGGGTTGGATCAAAGTATTTTTAATCTGTCCATTAATGCATATTCAAATTTATGTAATGATGAGTTAACCTGGTATGTCAGTGGTGGGTTAGATGATCAAAAGTGAAAATACTCTCAAGGATAATGCTGTATAATTTGTTTCGTATTTACAGAAGATTGTTGTTCTTACTGTGTGATGAATTAAACATGAAGCTACATTTATCGTCAGGCATTTCTGTTTCAGCATAGAATCTCAGTACTGGTTTTTGTCTTCATCAAACTTTGGTGAGTAATTCAGAGCTGATTAGATTGGTTCGAATCAATGATCGGATGCTGCAAGCAAGCTCAAGATGTGCAACTCGGGCTGAAATGTGAAGTATATGCTAGGCGCCATTTAGTAAGCAACTCTTTTGATGCAACAATAGATCAGTGCGAGACAATGACCAATGCTGGCAAAACAAACATTAAGTTTGCATTACCAAAATGGCACCCATGCCGTACTTCACGTTCTAACAATAGATACAGCTCCACTTGCCCATCTTGCGCCTTGCGGCGCTGTACGATCTTTGGTACATGTATGAATGTATGGCACTGCTTACCGTGGAACTCTGTGATAAAAATCACCACTTTCTGCTTAGTTGGTTATGCTCTGGGCCCAATTTCACAGAGCTGCTTAAGCACAAAAATTACCGTTGAAGTATAACAAAATTATGTTTACCAGAATAAGGTTACAAGCCAAACTACCATGTCACAAGTACAATTTGTGACTGGTATCCTGCTCAATAAATATTTAAGCAATATTTTCTGCTTAAGCAGCTCTATGAAATCGGGCCTAGAGCTTGATTTCACCATGCACTAAGATTCATCTTTAAAAGATGAAATGTCAGTATTACCATAGTGATTTGTATTGTGACATTTCATGACTTTGCTTAGCAGTTAAGATCAATCTTAGCTCTTTTGTGAAATTGGCCCAATTTCATAAAGCTTTTAAAAAACACTAAAATTTGCTAAGCTCTGAAAAATGTTGCTTAGCAATAGTGTGTTAACAGCTAAAATATGCTGTTCATTGCTCGTAACTGGTAACCTGCAAATTTTCGCTTGGCATAGAAATTGATTAAGCAGCATTTTCTGCTTATCAACTCGGTGATAGTATGATTGTACATTGTTTGTTATTCGATCCCTGACAATTTGCTCAACAAGGAAATTTGTCCAGCAGCATTTTCTGCCTTAAAGCAGCTGTGAAACTTGGCCAAGCTCTTTATACATTTATAAATTGTGTAAGCAGAACATTTTATTAGCAAGAGAAATAAGGTACATGTAGCTTGATTTCTAATCTGTGAAACTCTGCAGCCATTAAGCTGTAATCACATAGTACATTTGTACAGGCAGATTTTACTTTGCGCTTACCAGAATAAGGTTACCAGCCAACAGTATAAACAGATTGCTGTGAAAGTTTCGGGCCCCACTGTGTCTCACTATAACCATTTGGCAATATATTTTATAGTTGTTGATAAATTATGTATGTGGAAATTACGCATATCAACAGATGGTGATCACTTTTAATTGAAATGCATACATTATACAACATGCTTTCTCACGGAAGTAATAAAATGATAAATTGGTACTATCCATTATGCGTAGTACGTGTAAATGTAGTTGCAGTAGTTGTCAATGGTGTAGACCATTGTTTCCGTTGACTATTTTTGTAAAAAACAAAACAGCTACAGTTTATGTGATGAAGGAGGGTACAATTATGAATAATGAGCTAAAAATATGGATTTTAAAGTATTGTCAAAAACCAAAGAATATTTAAGGGGTCCAAAGGGGGCAAAAGTCATTGCTGGTTAAATGGTTTTTGCATTCATTCCAATTGTCTATAGATGCGCTAGTAATGTGGTGCTGCCCTTTTTTTTGCTACCCATTTTAGACTGAATTTTTGCAGTCTCAAGTAGCCTGGATCACTAAGTGTACAGAATGTTATTTTACAGAGTTTGGGTTCGTGATTATTTAGAAATAAGGTTTATAGCAGGCCTAAAATGTTTCAGCTGATCAGGGCCCAGATTCATGGCTCTGCTTACTGTAAGCAAAGAATCAGCGCTTGCAGAAGCAGGGAATTTCGCGCTTACTTCAAGCGTATTTCACAGGTTAGCAGGGAATTTGTTATTGTGCGCGTGCTCACTCACTCCACGCTACTAGGCATTCTTCACTTACAAGTGCAGAAATTTGGCGCTTGCCCTTTAAGCAAATAATGATGATCACAAGCACTGAATTCAGCGGTAAGCAGAGCCATACAATTGAGCCCAGCTGAGTTCCGTTTTTTGAGAAAGAAAAATAATAGCAGTGCCATAGAATACTCACAAACACTGTGCAAAGTGAAGCGCATGGCTATTTCCTTTTTTGTGGGTGCAAAATTACAAAGTTGCATGTTTGGGTCATTGGAAGGGTATTTTTCTGTGCAGAAAAGTCTTTGCCCTGTACAGTCCTAACCTTGCACTCTAAAAAACTTTGATGTTAAATTGATTCTTCACGGCATCTGACAGCACTGACACTGTGTGTATTACCAATGCTACGTTTTTAATTTTTTTATTTTGTTAAGGCAACTTTGCCCCAAACAAGGCTAAAAGCCACTCTTTATGAGTGGTCACAAAAAGAAAAACATTTAACATGAAAATAACTCAGGGGAGCTGAAGGTAGGAATTTATATTCCTCTTAAAGCAGTCTAAATTGTAGGATGGAGGAAAACATGCACCAGGCAAGGAGTTGCAATGAGATGCAGTCTGTGGAATAGAACTGTCTGAATGGCTCTTTGTTCTACATCTCAGCAAAGCAAGAGTGTATGGGTGAGAACAAGCAAAAAGCCTGGTTTCACATTGTTGGTCAAACTAACTAATAATACCATGTCGGTGTTGTCACATTGAAAACAGAAAGAGAGTCAATTTATTTTAGAGTTTTTGCACTGTGCAGAAGCGTAATTATTATCATATTTAACGTTTTCTAATTTGGTTGTTCTAAGAGCCATCCCTTTAAAGTCATTGTAGCAGGCGTTTGGTTTGATGAGCTATTGTTTGACCCTATCACAGTGATATATGATAGATGAGTCTACTGTCTAGCCACTCCCCCATTGTCTCTAGCTGAGGTCAATCATTAAAGACCTTCTGATGTCAACTCCACCCAACCTGTAGCCAAATAACTCTGATCTGTAACTAGATATTTGTTACTCATTACTCAATGGACATGTGGACGACACCTTTGTATTGTCGTCCTGCGAGTGGCTCCACATTACTTAACAAAAACAAGATGTGAATTGGATCCTGCCCTATATGCCCACACCCCTTCTAATCGCCCTTCCAACCCCTCCCCCCCCCAAAAAAAAAAAGAAGAAGAAAAAAATAGCCAAAAAAGCTTTTGTACAAGCTCAATTTTTCACTAAGTGAGCACCCAAAGTATTACAATATTAATACAGAATAGTGTTTTCGGTTTCTTTATTCTTGATGCACTTTTACATCTTTTATTGTTTTGGAACCTGCTGCTAATTACAGAATTCAAATTGGCCTTTTGTGACCAGGCACGCTCGGTGGTCTAGTGGTAAGACATCTGCTCTTGAATGGCAGGGGTCGTGGGTTCGAATCCCAACACAACTGAGTAGTATGACTGCGGATGCAGGGCTCAATTTCACAAAGAGCAAAAATTTATCTCAACTACGAATCAACCTTAATTGCTAAGCAAATGTTTGATGTCACATACAATACAAATCACTATGGTAATAATGACAACTCATCTTAAAGGCATCGTACACGTTTGGTAATGACTCTGAAAATTTATGGCAATAAAAACTTATTTGGTAAGAAGTACAGCAGCTTTGGATAGTATAGTGCATTTTGAGAGACTTTTTACTTCGAAGGACTGCGGTTATGGAAAAAGATATCACTTTTTATCCCCAAAATATTTTGAATATTGAGAAGCGTTATGGTAACTCTCAGAGTGTGTATTCCAATGCAGATTATTCTTCCTGCGTGGACATAACCGCTCCAGATTTTCGGCAATATCTCAAAAACGCTACCACCTTTTGAAATGAAATTTTCACAGGTTAGTTTTATGGTATATGTCTACAACTATATAGGATTGAAACAAACAATAGGCTCCAATTACCAAACGTGTATGATGCCTTTAAAATGAATCTTAGTGCTTTGTGAAATCGGTCACAGGACTTAGGAAAGCAATGAGTAGGCTTACCCCACATCGGTTTTGGGTTTTAAAAAGTTGGATTGTTCTTTTGTTTTTACTGAATAAAACAACAGTATTCGTTTTTAAAATGTCGGTTTTAACATGTTCATTTTTGGAAGGAGCCGTTTACATATCATGTGAGTGATATTGCAGATATTTTTTAACTTGTCAAGTTCTGTTAATTTCAGCTTCAGAGATAACATAAGCGTGATATCAGTTGACGTCAGGGCAGCTTAAACCATGGAACTGCTACATCATGGATTCCTCAGGGCTCTATTCTTGGGCCTCTTCATTGTACACAACCAAGCAGAAATTGGTAAGACAGTCCTTTTATTTTAAGAAATACAAGGATAACTATAAACTGCTCCTTAAATTATAAAGGAGAGCTCTTTCACAGCTTTGAACCAAACTTCACATGTTAGTCTAAAAAAGTATAACTAAAAACATAATTTCTGACTGTTAATAATGTATTTAAAACATGTACGTATGTGCATCTGACGATTCATATATGTTCGAACCAGATCACAGGATTGGGTTGACATTGTTAATTTTGTTACATGATCAAAGCAAACAAACACCATATAGGTAGTTAATTTCCTGCTTGGAATAAAAACAAGTTTTCTCTGCTTTTTGAAAGTCCTCTTTAAAAGTTTTAAGGAGTGCTATTTTTTGCCCCCCCCTCAGAAAGTTAAGAAGTTGCCGAGGCTTAAAATGAAGGTCTGTTGTCATGTGCACAAAGGTTCCCTAAAATATTTTGGCTCTTTATAATAGGATATATCCCTTCACACAATTCAACTCATTACTGGGTCAGCCGTAATAAAACTTGACATGCTAAGATGGTGACCAAGGACTGTCGCCGTAAAAATCTGCTGGACGGATTTTCTCTGACCTCCTTAGTTCATCCCAATTGGCACCTTGGGTCATTTAAAGCCCTTAGTATCTCCATTAAGACCCTTTGAATGAGATGGTCACTCTATATGGCTCTAGCCCTGACAACCACCAAGGTTGATTGAATTGAACTTGTGTGGCGTACGAATATTTCCATGCAGAATAAGAAGGAAGGCTCCTGAAGAAGTACAGGTTCAAACGAAAGAACCTAGACTCCCTGCATGGAGAGTGTGGAATTATTATTTTTTTTTAACATTACGGGAAGTCCTGCCTGTCCCTGGAGAATTTGGAATGCATACACAAACCGCCTGCCTCATATTCGATGCGTGGTGAGTTTGCCCGTCCAATCACTGCATGTCTCCAGGCATTCCACGCACGGAGAGTGTAGAGACCATAAATATTCATTGATGCAAAAGCAATACCCAACGTAAGGGTGCCGAAATGGTTCTAACAGTATGAACCTCATAATCAGTAAGCTTTCTGACTAAAATTAAACAATGATGCTTTTTATCTTTACCAATCCTGTATAATACCTTTAAATGGTTACAGTATATCACTTTGCATCCCGGGTAAAGAATCATAATGTATTGGGTTTTCCCCGACTGACACTGATGCACGATAAGCACTGTATACTTCCTTCAAACAAAAAACCCTCAGGCATACTACTGAGTGGGATTCAAACCTACAACTATAGCCTACTACTGCATTCTAGAGGAGGTATCTCAACCACTAGACCACCAAGCATGCTCGGTGACGACAGGTCAATTCACACTCTATAATTAGCAGTGGGTTTCACAATCAGTTTAATAGATCTATGTAATAATTTTTGCAGGGATATTTTATTAGTTCACTTCTATTTTTCCCCTGATTAAGAAACCATTTTTGGTTTAATTTGAAGGTATTTTCAAGGTTATTTCTAATGTTAAAGCAGAATTTTCTCATACATATTCATGTCTTACTTGAACGTAAGACTCAAAATGGAAATTCAGAGCTTTAAAAAAAATAAAAATATGTATTTAAATTCATCTTATCCAGGAATCAAAGCATTTCAGTATAGTTTGGCTATAATGGGAATTTTATTACAATTTTACTGACTCCCAATTTGCAATATATAAATTCACTTGAGGGCGCTCTTTACCCTCCTCGTAAAATAAGAGGCCCCCCATCCCGGCACCCCATGACCCTCCTAGAAACCCCTGTTAATTATACCAAGGATACTGCGTTTCCTATCACCATAAAAACTTGTCATAGGCAGAATTTGGTTAACTCAATCAAAGCCCAAAACATCTCGGATTACAGGACTGCCGAACTTGGGTGCTTGAATAAAAAAGCACACTGTTGCTTTGAAGGTTAAGAGAGTTTATCACATGGAAATCTCTGTATTAACATGAATTCCTGTCTCCCCCTATCTGTTTTGTTCACTACTGGGTTTGTAGACTGTAATGTTTTATGTCACGGAACCTGAAATGTCAAAATTAGAAAGGGTGATTCATGGGCGAACGAGAAAAGAAAGAAAGAAATACATTTTTGTAATCTTTGGTTGCACTCTGATTCAAACATACCTCGTAGCATTTCAGGCCACGTGTCTACCCAGATATATCCAGACTGTCTTGGTAAATATTTCCTGTAGGACTGTAGATATATAAATTGACTCAATTTTTTGTTGTGAGAAGATTAAACTGTTTTGAAATACATTTCCGCTAAAGCCTCTGGGTATTTTTTTATTGATTTAGAAGAAGAAGAAAAAAAGATGAATTAATAGAGCCATCAACGTAGGCATTTGATTTGTCAGGGTTTTTCTTGATTTCAGGATTTTTCACTGATCTCCCTGCGCCTTCAGTTTTTCTTGAAATAGGCAACTTTAGCCGTCACAGAGATGAAAAGACTCGGCCCTTGTTACGACCAGACCTTCAGATTTCTTTGAAATGACAGTCTGTAAACTTTGAACACGTAACATTCTGTACATTCAGGGAGCTACATTTCCACACCAAGAGGAAATTGTCATCCAATTTTCAGGATTGTTCATTTTCTTACAATCTCAACCCTGTTTCTAATTGAGTAACAAAGTGCGCTATACACCTATGCATGCACATTCCATTTTCGAATACCAATACCTTTTAGACTGAAAATATTGCATTTCAAGTCAGTAAGATGGTGTATTCTTTTCTAGTTTTCTGTCTTATTCTTTTTACTTCTTATCCAAACTTTTGCCCTTTCATTTGGCAGATTCAAGTTATTTCGCTTTGTTTCCCATCTTCGTCTGAAAACTAACTTTGATCCGTACAGAGTATCAGCTTTTTGTTGTTGAATGTCTTCTTGGAAAGCGGCAAACTCTAATTTTCCCGTGTTTATTTCTACAAATCTGTGCATATGACTCATCAGCTAGAGGTCCAATGCAGATTCTACCTGATTTCATGGGAATGTATTTTGGGTATTTGCTTTTAGTGTTCACACCCATATGTGATTTTTTCCCCCAGTGGACAAGTGTTTTTCCCGGTAAAATGTTGATGAACAAGGAGAAAAATGGAAACAGCTAGGTCCCACATAGTCCTCCCACAGCTTGGCTGGTCCTTTAGGTTGAGTTCCATGCACACTTGATCCCAAAACAATTTTGGGGTAAGGTGTTAACAAAAAGTCAAGTCTGTCCCGAGCCAATTTGGCTCATCAGGATGGAGAGAAGCAATTATAATAGTGTCACGACTGACCAGGTCAGGATTCGAACCCACATTCAAAACTGAGTCCACTGCCCTAGACTGCTCGGCCACCAAAACCCATGGGTATTCTGTAAGGCCGTATCCGAATTGGCGGCTACAGCTACAGCTACGGCTGTTGCTAAGGGTGTTGCTAAGGACGTCCTATACTTCAATGCAAGATGACGCGGAAATCTAGCCGGAGCCATAGCTGTAGCCGGCATTTCGGACACGGCCTTAGGTCAACAAAATCATTAAAGTTAAAAAAAATTATGTTAATTTGTTGTGCTTAAGTAGCTCTGAAATTGTGCCCTAAACACACACATCAGACTGAGGAGTCATTGGTTCTTTTAAAAAAATACACAAGGATGCACTTTGCAAGGGTCATAGATTGGTTTTGTCAACATAATGCTGATTTGTGGGCAAAATTTTCAAGAAAGAAACAACAAAAGTCACATGTGAAAGTTTCAGCTGAATACAGTGTCTACTTGTTGAGAAAACAGCAAAAAACTGTCATGGTATTTTCACAAAAATGTCGAATCCATCCACGTTTAGCATAATGACAGCATGTACCAACCGCATCTCTGGCCGCAGCATTCGCGAACCGACACCATTCCTCAGAAATCTGAGAAACGACTCGTGCATGATTCACTTCTCAGATTCAAATGTTTTTATTGATTTCTAATTAATGGGAGTATTTCAGATGAAATAATTTTACAGGATGCTTACGACCGTTACCATCTTTATAACAAGTAAGCTTTCGGATAGAAATTACACAATATATTTGAGGGGTCATCAGCAACGCATGACCCTAACTTTAAGTGTTCTAACAAATATATGTATCCCTGAATCGTCAGACTGTATATTTCCACTAGTCAAAGGTTACCCACTCACACCAGCTAAAAAAACATCAAAACAAAATCCTGTACAGCTGGCCCTTGAAAGTCATAATCAACTCATTTTCCCTATAATCAGGTATTTAATCATATTTCCTTTGAATATGAATTTCATATAAGCCATTTATCTTTAGCACATTCAGTGGGTATTATCACACCCTTCGTGACCTGGGTTGTCACAATTACTTCCTGATAGTGAACAAACCACCTATACCTGTTGGAAAAACATGTGTGACCTTCTATGAAACTTGTGTTCATGAAGGTAATTTGAAGAAACAAAAAATACAAGTTAAGGATGAAAAGGGTTTCTCAACCTGTTTATTTTTATAATGGATAACTACATATTGCATGTAATCTGATTTTTATGCCCATAGAATTATCAGCAAAAAAAGTTTGTTTAAATAGCCTGAAAAGCCTTATAAAAGCCCATACCATCCCTTGTACTCAATACAAATTTCCTACTTTTTCCCAAGGGCCAAATATCATGCCTGATGTATGCACGTGTGTATACAAAAAAATGTCTAAAATTTGAAACCTTCTCATCAAATTTTGATAATTAAATTCTAATGTTTATTGTTTATTTGATTCACTTTCACTTTCTCTTAAAAGAGGCATACATGAATACTCTGGATAAATGCACTTTCTCTACTCCCAAAGTGAATGCCTTTTTTCTTTTCTCTTCTTGTTTTACAAGCAAACCTACTTTACAAGCAAACCGACAACATTTTTAAAGGAGAACTTCTTAAAGAAATTATAAACGTGTCATTGCCAAGCGGTTAAGAGCATCGTACTCAAGCTCTCTGGTTTGTCTGATCAGCAGAGTGTGGGTTCAAGTCCCGGTCGTGGCACTTGTATCCTACTAAAGTCGAGACCATAAAAGTGTAGTATTTTGCCTATTTTGGTAAGCATGCCGAGCATAAAATTGGCCCCAGGTTTTGTCTTGAACCTTGTTGTTCCCCCTATACCTAAATTTGTCACCTCTAGCCCCCGGCTTTCATTGGGGGAACCTAGTGAATATTTATCATCAGGGGTGCAGAAAGGCAGGTGTTGAAACATTTCCCTTCCGAGGTGTTAGTTAAAATTGCCCATGATGTACAACTGTCAATATGTTCATACATTCATCCTGCTGCACAGGTTCTGCTATTATTAGCGGGGGAAGGTTTGGCTTGGTAAAGAATAACGTAATTAATATTCAGCAAGTATTGTCAAGGGAGGGCAGGAAATTACACGTGTCAATGTGTTCTCTCATAAGGGTGTTGGTAAAAATTCTGCGCTTTGCAACTGTCAGCAATTTCAACGTTTGCCCTTATCCACGATGACTTTTCATTTGCAGGGCTTAACTCTGACTTTTACAAAGAGGGCAAGTTTTGAAGTTGTTTAGGTGGGAACTAATAATAATAATAATACTCAGTTCTTATACAGCGCTTTATCTACGGGTATCTGAAAGTGCTATTATTTTAACGACAAATATGCTGAGCTTTGAATTGTGAGAGTGTGTGATGCAATCAGGGCCAAATTTCATGGTTCTGCTTACCGCTGAATCCAGCGCTTGCGATCATCATTCTTCGCTTACAGGGCAAGCTCTGAATTTCTGCGCTGGCTGTGTAAGCGAAGAATGCCTAGTAACTTGGAGTACGCATGAAAACAAGAAAGAATTCCCTGCTAATCTGTGAAATTACTTGACGTGAGCACGGATTTCCCTGCTTCTGCAAGCGCGGATTCTTTGCTTACTGCCAGAGCCATAAAATTGGGCCCTGCTGGGAAATTAAGTCTTTGGAAAAGATTTCAAGCATAAACAATGTGCAAAAACTTTAAATAAATCCCTAAAATGTAACATTTGCATATATTTTTTTGTCTCATTTGATGCGACCTTTGAACTTTGATATCTTAATATATCTGTCCTCAATCTACACTACTGATCTTTCATAAACTGTCTCTATTAGTACAATAGAATGCAAGAATATATTAGTGGATTGCAAAAGTGAAGTGAATTTTCTTGCGTCACAATTGGAAAACAGCGCGTTATGTTGTTTGCTGCAGCACATAATTTTGTGAAGAAAAAAATTGAAGCTGCTCTTTTTCTTTGATCGTCCAGACTGTTTTTAATCCATGTTGTTGTTGTTGTTGGTTTTTTTTCAACCTACAGAATTTCGAGAGGAGCCGTTTGACAAAGTTGTTGCCCAGGGACAGCCAGTTTACTTTGACTGCATGGCTGCAGATACCCAAAACCGTGGAACGATCTCAGTCCAATGGAAACACAACAGCATCCCACTCAGCGCTGGCGGGAGGGTGTCCATCTTTCCTAACGGGACCCTTCAGTTGGTATCAACGCAGACAGGAGACGAGGGGACGTATTCCTGCACAGCCAGCCTCGTTGCATCCGGAGGACTCTTGGAGCAGAGAGAAAGTCTGGCGGCCATGTTATATTTTGCCTGTAAGTTGAAGAGGAATTCCGTTTTAAATCTTTCATTTTGGATTAAGTTTGATCACTCAAATTAACACAGGAAAAATTTTCGTGATCGAACAACAAATGCAAAAGGAGGATTTTGCATGTAGGGTTGCAGAAGGAGGAGGAGCAGGAATTAGAGGAAAGGAAAGGAATGTTCCTACCAAGGAATTCTAGATGGAGGTCTTCTAGAACTTGAAAACAATTTTCTTTCTAGTTTAAAGAAGGAAATAAACCTCTTAAAACTTTTTTTTTTTGGGGGGGGGGGCGGTACAGGACTCTTTGGTTCTATCATTGTATAGTTTACACAAACTGACAATGTTTTTGTTTTTATTTGTGTGCTCAGGGCACAATTTCGTTGCTTGACAATTTTCTGCTGAGCAATGATGGGCCAGGTACCAGTCACAGATGTTATTATGTGACTTGGTACTTTGGCTGGTAACCGTATTCTGGTAAGCATGATTTTGTTTTGCTTAGCTACTTGTTGTGCTTTTAAACAGCTCTATGAAATTGGGCCCTGTTGATGTGGGAGTGAAATGGTAATGTGTACAGACTTGGAACAGTCATGTTGAAGTTCATCTATAACTAGCACGAAAATGTAGAAAACAGAGAAAAAAAATATATACATATTTTAAAACATTCAGTCATCATTCTCGTACATATTTTTATTCAAAGCCCTGAGGCCTTTTAAAGCGTCGAGAGAAAGAAAATGAAAATCGGGTTATCAGACTTCCTCCCCCCAGCATTGACTGCACGGCCTGATTGTGGCCTTCACTAAACCGTATCATTTAATACAGCCTAATTATGACTGAAACTAGGCATAGAGAAAATGGCGGAAGTTTCTCTTATGTTGCAAACGGGGGTAGGGTAAGAAGGGGGAGGAAAAGGCAGGGGCGTAGCGAAGCCCACTTCTTTCAAGAGGGGCGTGTAACTCTTCATTTGTTGCCGACGGATGCGGTTGGTTACTACAAAGCACTGTTGGGTAAATTCTTTTAACATACTCATATTTCTGACCTACATACAATATTTTATTTTAGTGTTTTCATTTTCAGATCTGGAGTAGGTTCAAGGTCTTGTCAGTGTATTAATATTTGTTTGCAGTTGTCATTTTTTTCCGTCATCCAGTTTATTTTGCACAATCTTGTTCTGCATGAATCATCTGGGTAGATGCTTGATTTATTTGTGGATTTTAAACCTCGCATAGTGGCAATGCATTCAGTGGACAAATCTCTTCTCTCGTTTGAGTTTGTGTTTTCATTCCACACTTTCTTTTTCATAAATGCCACTGCTCATTAATGTGGCGTGTCGTGGCCTAGCGGTTGAGTGCATCGGACTCAAGTTCTGGTTGCTGAGTCATCAGGGTGTGGGTTCGAATCCTGGTCATGACACTTGTGTCCTTGAGCAAGACACTTAACTATAATTTCTTCTCATCACCCAGGGGTAAATGGGTACCTGTAAGGGCAGAGATGGTTCTTGTGATTGATTTAGCTTAGTGCGCTACATACTTGGCAGCACAGGCTGTATACTTCCCATGGAGTTGAGATGGTTTAAAAAATGAAATACATGGCCCAGTGACCAGGGGTAATAATGTTTGAAGCGCACTGATCATTCTTTGGAATTGCACTATAGAGCTGATATTATTATTATTAAAATAATGTCCATGGTTCATCCTTAAAGGAATGTTACAGAACTTTTCTTTATGATCACAGATTTACATAAAACTTACACGGTCTAATGATGATGATAGTAGAAAACATCCCTAGAAATATTTCTGTCTGAAATGCCATATTTGATGAGAAATAAATAAAACTAATTTCCGATTGGAGTTTATTGCTCATGAGCATTTTATTCATGCATTGTATAACACATGAAAATGTGTAATTGGTTTTTCACTATTTTCTCGTGACCCAGATGGCCGATCGATCTCAAACTTCTACAGGTTTGTCAGTTTATGTATATGGTGGATTATATAAAGTGCTTACACTGCCAGTTAGCAAAAACCAATTCTGTAATGTTCCTTTAAACTCTCCACTGATATGTGTAGCTGCGAGGCACATACTGGTGTGGCACTCTGAAGTATTAATAACTTAAAGGTAGGGTCATACATTGGTAATTACTCCAAAAAATAATGAGCCTAAAAACTTACTTGGTGAGAAGCACTGCAGCTGTTGATAGTATAAACTATTTTTTAGAAAGGACCTCCTTTAAAGTAATGTGGTTTGGATAATTTTTCACCCCAAATTATTTGAATCTGAGAAACAATTCATGCATGAATTGTTTCTCAGATTTCTGAGGGTTGGTGGGTTCCATTTGTGAATGCTGCGACCAGAGATGCGGTTGGTACCCACTGTCACCTCGCTAAACATGGATGGATTCTACGTTCGTGTGAAAATACCATGACAGTTTTTTTGCAGTAGACACTGTATTCAACTGAAACTTACACATGTGACTTTTATTTTACCTTTCTTTAAAATTTAGCCTATAAATTAGCATTATGTTGACAAAAACCAATCTGTTTTTTGGGTTACCTTGAACTCGGAAAGATGGACATTTGTATTGATTTAGAAATTACGCAAATTTTAATTGCTTCCCTTTGCCCGGAAGTTCAGAAGATAATCTTGTAAATGCAGTTAGTCAACTGATTGTCCTTAGAGACAGTATGTGTGTCTAGAGGATGAAAGACTTGTCTGCTCTGTTTTAGATTTGTTGCTGTGGCCTTCGGAAAATATCCTTAGCAAAGGCAAAGATTGTCCAATAAAAATGAAAATAGCCCTTTTTTGTTTAAATGTTGATCTGCCTTGATAAATTGCTACGGGGACCAGTGTGTCACTAAGAACATAATCCCTAACTGAAAGATGTAGCAACGTCTTAAAAAATTATTTATCAAGAACAGAAAATTGATCTTTGAGATAACTGCTCTACCAGCCTCATGGGGGTGGATTTCTGGGTGAGAGATACCCTGGGAAAGGGGGCCAGAGAGCTTTTTAGGGAATCTTGGCTGGATCGACTTGGGTTAAAAGATATTTCCTCTTGGTGTCAATCTTCGTCAGAGAATTTAATGGAAGCCTTTGGGGACCCGCTGATGTTCCTATCACTCAAAACATGAAATGGAACATTATGGTACCCTTCTGGGACTCCAGCGATTTGTACAGAAGGTTTACGTGATACTTGTCTCTGAAATTATCTAATTTCAGATTTTCTTTATCTGAAAGTTGGTCTTCCTTGTATTGAAATGTAAGTCATATGTGGAGTTTTGCATTCTTAACAGCTTAATTCGTTGACTCGCCAGGTTCCAATCGCATTCAGACAAAAGACAATGTACCAATTACATTTTCAGTCCCTCTTTTTTTATACATGTACCTACAGTACTTTTTAGAATTAATTTTTTATATATTTTATTTTGATTGATCAAAGCTGGGCCTTAAAGAGAAGGGTAATTGTTACGTATCAGGGAACAAATTAGCAAGCACACAAAGTCTCTGGGAACCTGACGTGGGTTACCATCCAAAGTGGGTTACCTACAACATCTCTGCACAGAGCTTACTGGAGACCACTCTGGCTAAAAACCTGAAACTTCTTGGCATTGCAGTAGCAGCCATGAAAAGGTGACAAGTTCACCCCAGGGACCATTGTTATTTTTATGTCACCATCTAGAGCATTTTTTCTATAGATTCTGATGAAGAACAAGAATAATTATAAAACATTGTTAGGAACATTATTGATTTTCACAATCAATACCAAAATCTGCTTTGAAAATTGGGTCAAAGTTTACTGTTATGCCAGAGCCAGTCATAACTGTTGAAGCAAAAGTTCTTCTTCTTCTACATGTAGCTCAAATAGTGGGGTGTCGTGGCTAAGCGGTCTAGGGCGGTAGACTGAAGCTCTGAAAATTGTGAATGTGGGTTTGAATCCAGGCCTGAAGTCGCAACACTAGTTTCCTTAAGCAATTAAGGCACTTATCATAACTGCTTCTCTCCACCCAGAAGTACAATGGGTACCGGCGAGAGCTGGGAAGTAGCCTGCGATGGACTGGCATCCTGTCCAGGGGGAATACAAATATTGTCACTCGTTTAATGCCAATGAAACTAGATATAAACACCGGCCTGATTAGCCGTTATTGGCTCATGACATACTTTACTTTTTTTCCAATAGTTTCCGGCTCACACTACTTGGATGGTACTCAAGAAACGAGTTCGGGTTAGGATTCTGTTCACGGAAAAGCAAAATCTGGGCACAGCAATTAATTTATGACGACAGTAGAAACCCTTCATACTGTAAGAGTCATGTATTTCTTTCAGTTAACCGTGTATTAACAATTACCAGAAATAGTCCATTCTGATTCACAGCGGAACTCCGTGCTATGAAGTCTTTAATCCAGCCTTACAAATACAACCATCTGTGCTCTGTTGACTCAGCTATGTGACTTACATGTACACTTTCCAACAAGTGTATAATCTTAACACACCCCCATTAGCTTACAGCATCTTCTTTCAGCATCTGAAAGTTGCAAGAGCCCACATTGAATACCCTCCAGCGAGCTGGAGAAATGAGATATTTCCTCTCCGAAAAAATCCAACGTCGTTGGTCTCTTCGGATTTTTGAATCTGTGAAGGCCACGGCAGTAGGATACCACAATTAAACGGGTCTGCAACGTATATCATCACTCGTTTCTCAAACTCACTCACCCGTGATGTTTACGCGTCCAAATGTCTGCTCGATTAGTTTGTGTGTTATTCCTTTGGTTCGTGGCTCTTTAGGTCACTACTCTTTTCCTAGAGTGTCTAAGATGACGATAATTTTGTCAGACTTTTTGTTTAAGTCTCATCCCGTGTCTCCCCCCAGATGTGAATTCCACAGTGTGTTGTTATTCGTCATGCCCTCAAAAAAAAGTTGAATTTGTGCCAACATCCACTATCACTGGATCATCTTGTATGATAAAAAAACGCCATACAAAGCTCAGACTGAAACCTTCTCGTAAAAATGACCTTGTACTACTTATCAACATCCAACATATCAACACTGTGCTAAGAATTCTGAAGTTGTCAAATTTTCTGTAAATAACAGGATCTTGTGATGGTTTAACTTTCAAATAAACAAATTGAGAGGTATTGAAAAGTACATGACAACAAGTGCTACTCAGGGTAGGGTTAAAAAGAAAACATTTTCTACAAACCATTTGCAAGTTGGATTTTGAATAATGTCTGATACAATGACATGATTAGGCAAAAGTGAACACTCGAATTGGATTCCCCAAGACTAAAGACAGTGTTGCTACGTCATGTGGTGCGGGGAAAGCTTTTGTGGAGCAACCTTTAGATGGATAAAGCCATATTGTGCCAGAGACATTCATTCAGAAATGTGTATAGGTGTTTGCCGTCTCTTGCGTAACTTTACAAAAGCTTGCCTCGAATCATGTGACACAGCAACTGTCTCTGGTCTGAAGAATTCAAATTTAAGCGGTAATTTGTGACTAAGCAAGTTATTGTACCTGACATTTTTCAAATCTAGTTCACAAATGGCGCATTACGTCACCTACATGTTCTGTATTACCCCCTAAAAACATGCATAGAAGATTCTAACTTCAGGCAAATCATTGATATGAGGTGTTAATTTTAACATTCTGGTTGTCCAATATTTCATACTACTTGGTCTCTCATTTCGTGGCTTGTCGTGGTCGAGCGGTTAAGAGCACCGTACTCAAGCTCTGGTGTTTCTGATCAGCAGAGTGTGGGTTCAAGTCCCTATCGTGGCACATTAAGCCAAAGTTCCTGTGTACTAGGATTGGTATTTCACGTAAAAGAACCCAGAACACTTATCGTGGAAGAGTAGGGGTTAACCCCGGTGTTTCTGGTTCACATAGCAAGCGCCCTCAGGTTTCCTCAGGCTTGCGAGCTACAGCGACTAAGTTCACTAATGAGGCATCCTTGGGTTCATTACCAGAAATATATAATAATAATCATAATTCCGCCTGGACATCATCACTTTATACAATTTATTTATGGCCCTGTTTCATGTACATTGCGAAATTTCCCTGTGGTGAAATTCCTTAAGACAGACAAGTCACTTGAAATAATTGTTTTAAAGTGACTGTGGAAGATTTGCAAACTCTATTTAGCGTGTGGTGTGCAAGCATAATGTGCCATCAATCAAGGGTATGATGTCATTTGTATCTCTTGTGACAGACACTAAAAATAAATTGTCTGAGTCAAAGCATGATGTCATTGAACTTGTACATGTAAGTTACAAATGACGCTGGATAGCTATAATCACATGTCAACTCCACAGACAAATTAGCTTGGGAAGTGCAATTCAATTCAACATTTATTTCCTCTGCAAATTACCAACAAACCATTTTAAATGAGTACTCGATTCAACCTAATATTTATTTCCTAAATAAATTGCCTTAATGTAAATTGAGAAGAGTATGCGTAACATTGTTTGTAACATGTAGCAAAAGTGTATAAGCTGTTTGAAAAAACTTTCTGCATGCAACATGGTCTTTTGGAGATGCTGTCTGAACTGGCCTCTGAAGGCATGGTCCAACCATCTTACCATATTTTTCACCACGTTCACTTACGCGTACGGGTTCATACAAATTTGCAGTAACAATATTTAACAGACAACAGCAAAGTTTTAACAAAGTTTACCCTTCTGGCAATCAGCCATTGTTTAATTTTCCAAAGCCGAGACATTTTTTTCAGATAAAAATTAGCTGTTTACATGGAAACTTTCCAGCGAACTGTTTACCGTTGTTTAACTTATTTCCAAGTGCATTTGCATTTTTACGGCAGCTCCGTACAGCTGGTAAATATGAAGAAATTTCCTCTACTTCACATTGCCACAGGCAAATATTGTGTTTATTAAATTTGCCTCAGCTGGGACATGTTTAATTTGACACAGTTTCAGAATGGGGTTCCGATGACAAAAGACATCAAAGTAAGGGGGTAATTATTAAAGTCGTCCCGAAAGGGGAAAATGCTAGGCAATACAGCCTGTAGTGCGAATTGAGAAGGAGTAGGGGGACGGTATTGATGCCAAGTGTTGACAATGCAGAGATACTGTGTACATCAAAGGCTTAAAGGTTTAATCAAAGTTGACTTGAACGTGGTGCACATAGGCAAGGCCCCAAGTGCACAACTTTTTGGGGGATACCTAAATTTAGTATGTGAATGCAGACTGAGCTAGCTTTATTTGTTTATGTACGATGAGAAAAACACACTCCGTTAGCGAAAACAATTTGCATTGTAAATCATTAAATTAGTTCATCTGGATTGTTGGTAAATCATGGATTATGAGGTTCGTTTTTTCGATTCCAAATATATGTAGATGTTTCACTCCTAAGCTACGAGCTTCTTCAGACTGGCAACCGTGTCCAATGCTCAACTGCCTTTTATACCCTTTCTTGGTCGTCATAGAGGGTGTTGTAGGCGTGGTTTAGACTAGTTAGTCATAAATGTTCTGGAGCTTGTATGCCCCTTCATCTTTGTTGAGTGTTCTCCCCGCCCCTACGTCTGATCCATATGGCCTCCCTAAGCCATGTAGTGGTTTTGGACTCTATGACGACCAAGAAAGGGTATAAAAGGCAGTTAAGCATAGGACATGGTTGCCAGTCTGAGGAAGCTCCTAGCTTAGGAGTGAAACAAAACTGAAATAATATATAAGTATCATCTACATTTATTTGGATTTGAAAAAATGTGCCTCATACTCCATAACTTGCATTGTTGTAATATGAGTAGAAAATTCTGTTTTTATAACGGCATATGTTTGATGTCTGTGAACCCCACGTGGATGTCACTATTCACACTGAAATCAATATTATGCAGCATATTCATAACAATAATTGAGCACTGATCATACAAAAATAATACTCCAAATACAAATCATTGTCCAAATATTCAATCATGATAAAAAGTGAAGGTAGAATTAGGCACAATTGTCTTTGGCTTTTGTATATTCAATATCTTTCCATCAAGTCCGATCCCTGTTGCAACAGGTGTACCAAAACAATAAACACCGCCCTCTAATGGTTGATGACGGCATGGATAGCTCCTGCCATTAAAAGTGTTGTCAAATGCATGAATCCTGTACAAGTAGTGGATCTGTGATTACTGAAAGTAGATCTCGGCAAACCACCTGTTCACAGGCCCTCACATCCCAAACAAAGTTTGCCCGCAAATTTCCTGACGTCATTACTTAATTTATCAGTCTATTTTGAAGGCCTTTGTGTAGTTGTTTGAAAACAATAATGTTTACATCTGTTGATATAAATCTTACAAAGACAAAAAACTTGGGCCAAATGAAGTGGAGCGTTGCTGTATCAATACAATGTACACCATCTTGAACTCTTGTGTTTTCAATCAAAACATTCACAGGTAAACGTTTGCTGCTTGTATACCTTAAGTTTAAGGAAGTCGTATTAGTCCATGCATGTGGCTTGAGGTGTTGACGCAAGGTAAAAATAAAATGGCAAAGGGCATGGATTGACGCATTAGCAAATTAATTGCGTTGTGTTTTTATCCTCATTAAACAAGGTTTAATTCAATTCAACTCAATTCAGTTTATTACAAACATCACAGTAAAAAAAACCTGAAAATTGTTTTTCAGTGTGCATCTTACAATAAAAACACAAAAGAGATATGTTTGTAAATAAGAAAGAAGTTAAACAATAAACAGAACCAGTACTATAAAAAGATTATTGGGACAAATTACACAGTGACAGAGTATTTTACAACCATTGACAATTACAAGGGTGACAACCAACAAATAAAAACCATTGAAAGTAAAGGAGCATTTAAAGGACCAAGGAGGCCTACAAAAATCGTGAGTGGATGTCAGCAAACCAGGAAAAGTAGAAGAGGGACAAAAAGCCGGGGATTATCTTTTGAATTTAGAGTTGATTATGTGGCAAGCGTTAGGCAAGAATGACATTCTGAAGGGCTTAGTGTGGGTTCGTGGAGGACGAATTTGTTGACAACCACTGAAGAATGAAGTGGATGGTTTGAATCTTGCATTATGTCTTGAAGGTTAGAGATGATAGCGAATTCAAACATACAATGTAAATCTTCAACATCAACGCCAATCGTTTTGGAAGCCACTTTGACGACAGGTTTCAGTCTGTGACTGTCCATGGCTCTAATCTTTAATCATTAATCATTCTTCCTAATTTACACTTTGACTAAAATTGCCAACAACAACTTTTGTTACATGGATATGTTGAGAGTTTGCACAATTGTAGTAAAGTCCTGCTCCACAAAACCAGGCCAAAGTTTGCAGAACACATTTGAATGATAAAAAGTAACTATTACCAGTGAATATTGCGGGTACAGCAACCCTTAAATCTCTTTTGGGAGAAGTGTTGGCTCTGAAAAGATTCATTGGTATGTATGACACTCACATTTGGAGGATATTTTTAATAATGTAACAAGTTCAAAGGAATGCCATGGGGAAAAAATAATACATTCAAAATAATGTTTGGATTCACTTTAAGGACTTTAAAATCACTTTCTGGAATATTTTCAACAGAAAGAGTTGGACTTATGGAAATATTTATTGTAGCTTATAAAGGCCACAGTGTACATACCTGATATCCTACCCCCTCTCCCTCCCCTTACCCGCTTTCTGCTGCCTTGTCCCCCTTCATCCTCTCTTGTTCCCTTGCCTGTCCATCCCTTGTTCCCTTCTCTGGCCATGAGGCTCACCTGTTGACCACAGGTGAACCAACAGATGGGAGCATCTGCTGGTCAGAACAAAATTTCACTTCCTGGGTCAGTGTTGGAACATAATGGGTTGCTTGGCGGGATTATTGTAGTAACAGCTGGCTACCATATCGACAGAATTTCATCTGGAGAAATTTTGGTAGAGCACGTCTGGGATCGGATGTAACAAATCATGCTGGAACATGTGACTACAAATCTACAAATATGTCATACACAGCTGGTGATTTGGATAAATGTAGGTCATAAGTATGAATCAGATCTAGAGAAATGGAAAATGACAATAGCCTGGCTGAGAAAGATCTGGGTGTTTTTTTATGTGAGACTCATGTGAATTCTTATCAGCTGATTAAGATTCGATAACAAAGTAAAGGCAAATTATGGAAAGCAATTTTGAATTGAGGAAATTTAGGTCAGGCTCCCTTAACCACTGAGTGTCTTTGCAGGGGCCGATTTCACAAAGAGATAAGACTTTATAGTCTTATCTGAAGTTAAACCCAGTAACTAGTCTTAACTTAGGACTAGTCCTATCTCTTAGCATTGCCTAGGACTAGTCCTAGTTAGGAAGAGTTTTGTGAAATCGACCCCAGATATGCAATGGCATTATTAGTTGGGTCTAATTCTTTGACCAATCATTACAACGTATACTGGAACTATGCTTAGAAAAGCTGTGCGTACTGTAGATTGTTTCATTTTTAAGTGGCCAGATGGAGCCAATTAATGCTTTTAGAAGAAATGATGTAACTATAAAATGAAATATTGGTTTGTAAAAGCTGGCCAGTTATTGGTTTAAATCACTATTTGTCCAACATTTGGATATGGTCAAATTTCTGGGGAGGGGGGAGCAAAACAGAAAATGTTAATATTTGATCAAAATCACTCTAAAAGTGAGGACGTGTGTTTGGTTTCAGAATACATCAAACATGTCTGGTTTCTGTTCCAGCTTGTACAGGGTCAAAGATTCAAAATTCAATCCCAAGTTTCAACCTGCACACCTGTGGATTGAAGGTTGAATCGGAAATGTCCTTTGGTCAGCCCCAAATCCTGTCTCCCTTCAAAACAAGGCAATATGTGTAAGGACTAAGCCATCCTTTGACCACTAAATGACATGTGTCTGGTTTGTATTAAAGCCTTAACAAGGTCAGAGTTTAAAAAAGAGTTTTGTGGTACAACTAGCACACCTGTCCGACAATGAAGTACTTGGGTATAAAGTCCTGTAACAGGAGAACAGGAAATGCCTCTCTAGGTCACCTGATATTTCCTCCTCAAGATGGGGGGCAAGGGATGTGAAATGACTCTGGGTCAACTTCTTCAGCTTTTAGGCAGACAAACTTGCTTACTAAATTAATTTGCTAAGCTGAGTATTGTATTTTGTCTGGTAACCCGTTTTAGCTTGGCAAACGTTTTGGCAAAGTGGCGTGTCGTGGCCGAGCGGATAAGAACACCGAACTCAAACTCTGGTGTTTCTGATCAGCAGAGTGTGGGTTCGAATCCCAGTTGTGACACTTGTGTCCTTAAGCAGGACACTTAACCACATGCTTCGTCCTTCGGATGGGACGTAAAGCCGTTGGTCCCATGTACTAGGATTGGTAGTGCACGTAAAAGAACCCAGAACACTTATCGTGGAAGAGTAGGGGTTTAACCCCGGTGTTTCTGGTTCACATTGCAAGCACCCTTATTTACAGGTTTCCTCAGGCTTGCGAGCTACAGTGATTAAGTTCACTTGTGAGGCATCCTTGGTTTCATTACCAGAAATATATAATAATAATAATAAAGCGTTTTATAGAATGAACCATTTGGGAGTTAGATTTTGAATAATATCTGGTACACTGGCTTGATTGGTCACAAGTGAACACTCAAATTGGAATCCCCAGACTAAAGACAGTGTTGCTAAATCACATAGATGGGGGGGGGGGCAACTTTTGTGTAACAACTTTCACGGTTTCTAATGTAACTACGCAAAAGCTTGCCTCGAATATTGTGACAAAGCAAATGTCTTTCAAATTTAAGCGGGCAATTAATTGCACCAGACTTTTTCTTAAATCTAACTCGCAAATGGCTCATTGGGCCCATGGTCTAATTCCATGGAGCTGCACAAACAAATATCACCAGTCACACACAAAAATGCTCATCATATTGTGTTAGGTCTGTAACTTTTTCTGCTTAAACAAAACTTGCCTAGCAACTCTTTATGATTGAGACGGAGGACACACCTGCATGAAACAGGTAAATTCCTCTAATGGCAGACAAGGAAATGTTCTAAATGTACCTAATCCTGTGTTGTTAATTAATTTGGTATACATGATAGACAGGTGTCGGTAATGATGATCAAACACGGACAATAGACAGGTGGGCTTTGGGATACAATAATCACTCATCAGTCAGTACTAAAGGGAAACTAAAACATTGGTTTTCCAATGAGTGTTATATGCTATACTCGATAGTTATCAACAGAAATTTGCAAGGTTGGCCCTTAACTTTTTCTGTGACTAGCAAGTGACACCAGTTATCTTGTGATGTCTTTTTAGACACCTTGAGTCATGGTGGAAAATAAGACAAATTCTTAAACTTGAGCCCCAGACCTACTCCCCCCACCCCCACAAGAAAATGGTCGTGCAGATCGATGAACTTAGCATGATTGTTTGAATGTGCAAATTTCGTACTCAAGAAAGGGCTATAAATAAGCATTTTCAAACATTCATGTGGATTTTCACATGGAACTTTGACTAAAAAGCTGCTTTAACTTTTTGTTCTCTGAATCCTTTAAATTCAAGTTAAATGAAACTTTCCCATTTTGTTTTCTCCAGTTCTCAACCCAGTCGATCTCATCACCGGAAACCAGACTGTGATCGACAAACAGTTGGCTCCTGCCTACTTCCAATGTGTTTCAGGTGAAAGCCGACCCCTCCCAACCATCATCTGGGAAAAAGACGGGATACCAGTGACAGATGAATTGTCATACGGGGAGCAATTCGGCGGAACCGGTTCCCTGAAGTGGTCGCAGACACTCCAGATTAATAATGTCCGTAAGCGCCATGAGGGATCGTACCGATGTGTGGTTAGCAACCCGCTGCTCTATGGACAGGTCCAGAGAAGCTCTTATTCATTCCTGGAAGTTCTTCGTAAGTGATAAATCTTAGCCTGGGTTTGAGTGCCACATAGTGATACTTATGATTTGTGCACAATAACATGTTTGCCAGGCTAACAGATTTAACATATTTCCAACCATGTTGTTAGTGTCACTGGCTTGGGATGGTCCGGTTGATTTTCAAGGATGGAAGAGAACTTTTTGATCGACCCCTTGCATATGACGTCACAAGACCCAAACAGCGCCCTCAGTGAGGTCAATGAAGACATTTCCATTGTTTGACCTCAGCGATGGCAGCCAATGCAAGGGGTTTATTCCTTTTAATCTCAACACCAAGGTCCTTTTTGACTAGAGCACCTTTGACAATATGGCTCTGGGAAATCTTGGAAGATAATTTGATCTTAAACCGAAGCCTTTAGTCAGACAGGGCTTAGGGTATTTTTCAGTTTACATTCACGATACAGTTTTGCATTGACTTAAAAATGCTCGTTGACACCACATTACCGGGAACAATTCAATGTTCTTGAAAACGTGTGCATGCCTGAAGTTGTTTAAACGATTAGAATTTACCGGGGCTCGATTTCACAAAGCACTAAGATTCATCTTAAGAAGAGTTTTCAGTATTGGATAGTGATTTTTATTGTGACATATCACAGTTTGCCTTGCAATTAAGATTGATACACAGTTAAGATCAATTTTAGCTCTTGTGAAATCGACCCTGCCTGCCCGCTACTCTTTCAAAATCTTGTTTTATTCCATTTATTTTAATTTTTTTGTTTTTGTTTATCATCAGCCAATCCAGGAGACCCATACATCAGCATTGCGCCTCAAAACCAAATCATCCCAGCAGGCCAATCAGCCATATTCTCCTGCCAGATCCTGGGTGACCCAGCGCCCTCAATCTCATGGAGAAAGATCGACGACCCCGATGATCTCATCAATACACCCGAGCGTTACGCGGGGAATGATGGCAGTCTGTACTTTGTTAACGTCGCTGATATGTACGAGGGAAACTACGTATGCACGGGTACCAGTCGACTGGGACAAGTCTCCACCAATCCAGTAGCGCTGATATCTGCACGTAAGGAGAATCATGATGGGTCAACTTGGTCAGGTTCCCTTTACCCTAGTACTGATTATAACATTGTTTTAAAGGGCCAGGGCTATTAAATTTTAAGCCTCACTCGAATGGGGTCAGGGATCCTCCATTTTGTATAAAATAAGATTTGATATACCTTGATCTTAGAAACTTTATTTAAAATTAGTTGATGTTGTAATGCATAAACCCTAGTAAAAATGGCAACATATAAAAGCATCAATGTAAAGTATGACAGGCGTGATATTCTTCCTACTTTAGTCTGATTTCCGATTTATTTTTTTTTGTGTTTGGAAAAATCTGAAAAATTGTGATTAAATAGCCTGAAAAGTCTTTTAAAGCCTGCACCATGTGTACATGTAGGTCAGTCCTTGTACTCAATGAAATGTTCCTACTTTTTTCGAAGGACTAAACATCATGCCTGGTCTTTTTTGGCATAAAGATTTGTAAAAAACTACAACTTTAAGGGATTTACATCCTGGTCGCATTGAGAGTAACAGTATGTTTACACACTTATAAAAATATTGTTCAAATCGATCACCGTCTCAAAAGTTCTGACTAATGTTGAGGTAGCATTTCAACAGGAAACCATTTGTGGGTGAATGTCAGTTGTACATTTGGTGAACATGTCACGCTTGCGGAGCTAGACATAAATGTCTTTGATCTGTGAAAAACTCCAGCAGGAACAGATTGTTTTACACTCCAGAAATAATTGTGGACATATGTTCCAATTCACATTTAGTGTGGATAAGTCGTGATGACTACACACTGAGAGTGTTTTACAAGTACACTAGTAGTAATTACCCAAAATACTTTGGGGTGAGTTATCGTTCGGACAAAAGACTGATGGTACAAGTGACTTATCCACAGGAAGGCATGCCCCCAGGTTGAAGCTTTGCCCACGAGTGTCTCATTTGTAACGCAACGTACAAACAAAGAGCAAATTGTACAAACGAATCCCTTCACAAAATCATTTGTGTGTCCTGATGTGATAACCAAAATATAAATTATGTCCGGCAAGATTATATACATTGATTGGCATTCAGCAGTTGCTGTTCATCCGTTACTCCTGTCAAAATCACAATGAGTCATCAAAAATAAATGAATGTCCACATGGCGTTACAAGTTTATCATTTGGCCACACACTGCTCCTTGATTCGCCATGACTGATTTTCAAAGTCGGCTCATAAACATGCCTCAGAAATTAGCGAAGAGAGTCAAAGAAAATAAACAGAAATTTTAGTGCAAAGCTTTTAAAAATACCTCTGGACAGTTTTAGACTATTAAACTGATTGACCTTTTATCAGTGTCTCTTGACCTGGCTTTCCTGTAGACGTTCTGATTGGCCTGTCTGAATTAATTTCCTAAGTGACTACGTTGCACAGGGGGGTCTTTTTGTTGTTGATATGTCTCCTGTTGAATGCAGCCAGGAGACTCATCAGAATAGGGTGGTTCGGACGGGCGGGAACGCTTCCCAGTCGTCGCTTGTCCTTGGGTAGCACTTTGAAAATGTCTCTCTCTTGGGTGCCACTTTTATGCTTTGGAATCATTGACTGCAACCGTGTGTTAGTGAAGCCATCTTGCCATTCTTCCAATCAACCTAATGTTTTCCAAACTGAGGCTTGAACATAACATCACTGCCTCGCTGCAAAGATTTGCCATAACAGAAAAAGCAACTGCAAAAGTTTATTTTGTGTGATAATAGGAATTTGCTCAGAATTTAGATACAATCATCTAACATTTTTTCAAAGTGTTCGAAAGGTTTTCCAGGTAAATTTTGGCTCAATCATTCTTTATCATTTTGCACAGTCAAGTACCAATGAAAAACACAGTCCTGTGACATTTCAAAGTGCCAACTTTCATCATTTGTCAAGCTTTGACTTTCACCAATGCAGTTGAAAAGCACCCATTATACACAGTAACTGCTCAAAGTGCTTCCAGCTATACCCTTTAGAAAAGTTTCACAAGAATATGAAAACTTAAACACAAATGCTGCACTTCATCTTTATCTGCCCTCCCCCCACCTCAAACGTTTCTGCCCTCAGCTGACCTTTTCCAAAAACAATTTGGTAGCAACAGAAACAGGATTCATCTCATGGAAAGAACTCTACCCATGAGCCTATCCCTTCCCATTCTCTAAACCAGAGACACATGCAAGGCATTTAAAGGCACAGAACACATTTGGTAATTGTCAAAGACCAGTGTTCTCACTTGGTGTATCCCAACATATGCATAAAATAACAAGCCTGTGAAAATTTGGGCTCAATTGGTCATCGAAGATGCAAGAAAATGTTGAAAGAAAAAACACCCTTGTTGTACAAATTTGTGTGCTTTCAGATAGGAATAAAAACTTCTTGCAAGAAGTTTTTATTATTTTAGTGAGAAACTACCACTTTCTCCAAAAACTATGTTACTTCAGAGGGAGTCGTTTCCTACAATGTTTTATACTATCAACAGCTCTCCGTTGCTTGTTACCAAGTAAGTTTTTATGCTAATATTTATTTTGAGTCATTACCAAACGTGTCCGATACCTTTAAAGAGCCGCCCGCCCGAATAACAGGTTTATTTTAACCCATCCCCTGGGAAGGAGGACGTAGAACAATGCTTTTTGTTCTACCTATTAATTAATTCACCTCCTGGGACCACAAGGTTTGGATCGAGATAAGGTCGGGAGGTTTTTTTAGGCCAAAGGTCCCTCGGCAAAGGCGACCTATCTGCAGTTATTTGTCTTCCACACACCCCAACGACAGCCCAGATGAAGTTTCCAGTGGAAGGAGCTTGATGTCTTAGTTGTTAAAGATCTTGGGTTTTTAATTTCTGTCGCGAAAGGTCAATAAGGACTATTTTTAGATCATTCATTGTGTGAAATTAGTGTTTCTTCCATATAAAGGAAGAGGCACTTTATTAGTGTGTGGTGTGTGGTGTTTTTTTCATTTTTTTTCTTGTCATTATTCATATTATGTGGTGGGTCGTGGCCGAGTGGTAAAGAGCACTGGACTCAAGCTCTGGTGTTTCTGATCAGCAAAGTGTGGGTTCGAGTCCCAGTCTTGGCACTTGTGTTCTTAAGTGAGTCACTCAGCCATTCTTGCTTGCTTCGTCCTTCAGATGGGACATAAAGCCATAGGTCCTGCGTGTTGTGTAATGCATGTAAAAGAACCCAGTACACTTATTGTCTAGAGACGAGGCTTGCTCCAGTGTTCCTGGTATGGTTGGCTGCAGACTACGCCACAGCACCTTGTAATGCATTACATAGTGCTTTGTAAATAAATTAGTCTTGTTTTTTTCGAACACAGCTGTGCATACTAGCCTACTGCATACCTTGTAGAAATAATAATGACTGCTTTGAGATGCCCTCGGGTGTGATAAAGCACTATATAAGAACTGTGTATTATTATTATTAGTATTGTTATTACTATATGGTTAGAAGGGTAGACAGGGAAAAAGTGTATTGCTGAACAAAAAAAAGCATTTTTATTAAAACATATTGAAGAAAAAATCAGGCTGATTAAAATAGGAACTGCTTATGAAAAAAGTGTATGTGACCAAGAGTTGTATATTATAAAATCAACATGCTGAAGAAAAAATTATAAGAAAAAACAGTAACATCTAACAGGTGGTCTGTTGAAATATTTTAATTATTTCTACATTAATCTATCAAAACACGAAGAAATGTATGCTTTTTTAAACATGTTTTTTCTGCCTTTAATATTAAACAAAATCTTAAAACAATCTTATGCTTATTTGAAGCCCTTGTTGTTGTTTTTCATTCTAGGTATGGAATGGGCTTTTACCCAGAACCCATCTGATACAGAGGTCGTTGAGGATGATTCAGCTATGCTAAGCTGCCGGGCACCATTCAGCAAGCCGGCTGCAAATATCACTTGGTACAAAGACAATGCAGTGTTTCAATGGCGCTCAGACGTGGCCATACTAGGTAAGACTGCCCATACTAACAGACCGGTTCCCCTCCTGACACACAGGCCGTTTCGCAACCATGGCTGAGGCTTTCGGATCTAGGCCCAATTTCATAGAGCTGCTTAAGCACAAAAATAAGCTAAGCAAAACAAAATTATGCTAACCAGAATAAGGTTACCAGCTGAAATACCATGTCACATGTACAATTTGTGACTGGTATCCTGCTCATTATTGCTAAGCAGAGATTTTTTAAGCAGTATTTTCTGCTTAAGCAGCTCTATGAAATTGGGCCCATCAGGCTAAGGCACAGTCCGCCTGTTTGAAGTCCTGTATAAAAACAGTATTTAAAATAACTGATGGAGCCTAAGCTGGAGCCCATAAGCCCAAGACTTGGTTTCTAAAAGGGCCACAAGAGTTTTCTCAGCCCCAAGCTTGTAACCTTCACAGTGGTAGGGCATGTCCAAAACGACTGTTTTGTCTGTCTTTACTCTTAATGATTTCACTGAAGTCAATAGCCAAAACCCAACCAAGAACGCTCAATATGAACATCAATACATGTAAACATTAGTTGCGAATAAACAGACCCCTTCCATGCTGTCCCAGTCAGAATGTGCTTCCACATCAGAAGCTTTTTTGTTCTTGATTTATAGTGTTTCTTTTGGGAGAAAAAGTTGTTGTGAAACTGATTTCTCATTTTGTATTGCCTTGCTACATGGATGCCTATTCCTCTATGTTATCCAATATATACTACCTTCATGTGAACCTTTTCTCCCCTTGAGAGTAGGTTTTGGGATATATACTATCCTGTTTGAGTATTAAACAAACTATAGGGGAAAAAACTGCCACTGGAAAACCATATATTGTTGACGAGACAGACCTGTTGCTTGAAACAGGTGGGTGGATGGGTGTAAATCTCTATGCTTGGATACCATGAGTTGACTTCCCTTGTTTGTGTGCTCGAGAGCGTCTTATACTTAACACTGTCTGCCTTCCTGATGAGTTTAATGAGTTCCATCCTCGTGGGAACTCGATTTAAATCCGAGGAGTTATCGGTGATCAAATCAATCTGGTGCCCTCAACAGTTTACTAAGCGCCAATTAGTTTGTCATGAAGTTTGTTTAGGCTGTAAAGAAACAGCATCACGGAATAGTCAGGAACAAAACATTTGTCAGTTAATGAAACCAAGGATTCCTCAGAAGTGACTAAACACTTGAGCAGGAACGCCTGCAAGGGATCTGCGATGAGAAGACAAGGAAGAAATGTGCAGTTCTAGAAGTGGGCAGCAAAACCTTAATTTGGAAAACCGTAGTAATCATGAAGGGTATGCAGACCCAATCCACATAGCAGTTCCTCTGTCAACCTGAGGTGGAAGTCAGGGTAAAATGTGCCACTAAAAGACAACCTGATTCCCATTTTCTAATATAACAATTTGTTTTGTGTATTACATGATGCATGCAGGCTTGCAACTTTTCAGCTGGGCCCAATTTCATGGCTCTGCTTACCAAAGAATTCTACGCTTATGGAGCCCTGTAGGTGCATTGTTCTATGAGCCATAAGCAGAGAATTCCACTGTAAGCAGAGACTTGAAATTGGGCCCTGGTCAGCTGACTTCCTTATGTTTGGTTTCTCAACAAATGAAAAACAATGTTCTGGAAATTTCCTTGTTTTTTTGACAAACTTCAGTTGCATGCCTGACGATGGTTTCAGTGTTCCAAGAAGACAAAAATGTTGTGTGAATTCATGTAAATTTTACAGAAAAGCTGGTTTCAAGGTCAAATGTGATGTGACAAGTATTGGGGAGATTTAGCAGGCCTTGAAATCTGCTGTCAGATTATTGGTTAAAGTTGACCCTACCGATTTGTGTATAATTGCTTCTCTTCACCCAGGGGTAAATGGGTACCTGTGAGGGCAGGGATGGTTCTTGTGACTGATTTAGCTTGGTGCCTACATATTTATCAGCACAGGCTGTATACTCCAAAGGGACATGAGATGTTATAAGGAATAAAATATTTCAAGTCAGACTAGAGCATTTACACACATTTGGCTTTCTTGTGCAGATGCATGGGGTTGAATGATAGTAGAAGAATAATGTCAATCTTGATTATCTTATGTATTCAATTAGTAACCCAAATTAGTATTCTTGAATTCCTTTGGCTTCTGCTGAAGGAGTCTTGGGGTTTAACCATTTTCCAACCAACCCTTAAGGGACCGTAGCGGTCACAAGCAGCATTGTACCAAAATGCACATAGCGACCACAAACCGCTGCAAGATTTGACCTACTTTCTTTAACCCACAGAGGTCAAAGTAAATATGATATTCCTGTGTTAACATAGCATCCCAATTTCTAAAAACAAAACAAATTTTCTGCTTCATGCTATTTTTGTTGACATTTTTACACCCAAAAGAAACCCCCCCCCAATATTAGAGATGTTTGGGCTTATTATGATGATTATACAGAAATGATTGGTCTCTAAAAGGCTTAATCATACCTAATGGAAAGTTTTGATATCCAAATGTTGGCTGTCAAGCATTTGGAAACTGACGGTATTTCCCAAAGGTGTTACTGCTAGATAAATATACTGATTGCGTTTGCTTTGTTGGTTTAGCAGTCTGTTATATAGCACCTATTTCAGGGATTCTGGTAACATTTGAACGGGAAAAAGGTGATGAAAAAAACTTGGATGCACTAATGACACGGAAAGGTGCACCCTGACAAATAGTTACTTAAAGAAACGTCAAACAGAAAGCAAGATAAGGTTCAAGTTCAACTGAAAGGGTAATTGAGTTGAACTTCTAAATTTATCCTCCTTACTCCGAACATTCAGCAAAATGTCACATCCCACAGTTCATCAATCACTGCCAAATTACCAAAGGAGCCTACCTGAAGAAAATCTCATTTCCACTGCCACAGGCCAACCATTTTTTCTTTCGAGCATCCTGCAAAAAATGTCTTACAGCGGGCGCTGAGTGATAAAATCTAATGTTGTTAGGGGAGAGACATTGTTTCTTCCCGCGGGGCAAGGGGGATAATTTCTGGGTCAGTCTTATTAGGGGAGGTCACACCAATCCTTTAACCTTGGGAAAGTTAATGAGCCAATCAAGAAGACCGACCACCTTGCGGCCATCTTAAAGGGTGTGTACAACATTGGTAAGAATGAAAATATAAATTCTCACAGATTTGGACATAACTCACATGGTATAAAGATGGTCATGGTAGAAAACTTCCCTTTGAATAGTTTTGCTTGAAATGCCATAGTTTTTACGAAATGAGTAAAATTTTCACTGTTTTCTCATGACTCCGAAGACCGATTTAGCTTAAACATTCACAGGTTTGTTATTTCATGTATATGTTGGGTCACATCGAGTTTGGATACAGGTCTTTGACAATTACCAATGTTGTACACACCCTTTAAAGAGAAGGCATAATAATGCGTTAAAAAGGTTGCATCCTTTTTGTTCTCCCTATATTTTGTTTTTGAAAAATCTCCCACAAAATCTGTCACATTTTAAAGCTGATGATTCGTTTGAAGGTGG
This sequence comes from Plazaster borealis, assembly GCA_021014325.1. Taxonomy (NCBI): domain Eukaryota; kingdom Metazoa; phylum Echinodermata; class Asteroidea; order Forcipulatida; family Labidiasteridae; genus Plazaster; species Plazaster borealis. Next base: position 7,766,546 of record CM037456.1, on the reverse strand, counting down.
GAAGAAAAGATCACAAGATGTTCATGTTGCACCATTCGTCCATTATATAAAACAAAACTCAAATAAAACTGTTTTGGAATGTGCAAATGGCCTATAAGAACCTTTGGCATGAGGCATGACACACAACAACAACAACAAAATATCAAGTTTCCTTCAAAATAGCGAAGAAAAAAAGTATCAAAACTTTGGGGGAATCTTGACATTTCCAAGCCACAACATGGTCAAAAACCAGACTGTTATTTTCAAAACTATAAATCAAAGAACATTGCGTCTGTACCACAACTGTCATTCAGAACATTCCTTTGGGAGAGACACCAATGGTGAAAACACTGCAAAAAAATGATGAATTTCCAGGTGGGGAATTTACCACAAGGGTGATAAATTATGAAGACATGACAGAGAACTTATGTGGAGAGGAAGACATTATTTAGGCATCTGAAATGGACGCTTTTATCAGCTGTAACCAAGTTTGCTGGTAAACTACTTTTAAATAATATTGTTATTTTGGTTTTACCCGTACACCGATGTGTGTAAAGCACTGTATACTCAGTACTTTCCCGAGTCCTGTGGAAAAAATCACAGGCATATTACTCGGGTGGGATTCGAACCCACGACCTTTGCCAATCTAGAGCAGATGTCTTACCAACTAGACCACCGAGATTGCCCGGTAGCATTTAACATCTATTAAATTTAACATCTATTAAATACTTTTAAAGACTTGAAAAGTCACCTGAAATATCATTTTGCTGAGTTGCGGGCTCTTCACAGAAAAAATTGTTATACATGTATTTTGTACCCTCAAAATTTACCATACTGTATGTTCTTCTCTGCTTTCCAAAGCACAAGTCCTGCAATATTTATATCACTCAAAGACGACGTAATTTTGGAAAAGTGCCTTACTTATGGACATAATAACCATGACCAGCCATGCAGGGATTCGAACCCCCACTTTCTGGATTGACAGAACTTGGATTTGACTCGGTACTTTGCTCGGCCATGATGGTCCCTGCAGCCACGCCACCTTCAATACCAGAACAGTGGATGATGCAGACTTTAAAAATATTCCCCGTTTGCAATAAAAAAAATAACATGTCAAATGGAATAACATTTCGGGATGCTTGATATGATCACCACCTTCGGGTTTAGGTAAACTTTCCACATGAGAACTCGTCACAATTTTATTAGTAATTACCAACAGTGTTTACATCCTCTGAAAAACTCCTTAATGACGAATTTAAATAATAGAACATCGTTATCAAAATTCGTGCAGTATCTTAATCAGTTGAGTAATAGTTTGACGCCAGTCGTCTAAAATCAAAGCAACCGTTGAGAAACCTCTTCTTTCATCACTCGGTCATAGGCTTCGTATTCTAACAAGATTCTTTTACCCGGTGAGCTCCCTGCGGGCAAAATGTGTCAAGGACTAAAACAACTATTAATCATGACAGTCAGGTATTGGAGGGAAATGGAGTCGAGAATTTGCAAGGAATTTGTAGTTGTGTGATTTTGATTTCTATCTGTTGTTGAGGCGGATGTGTGTACTGTGTTAATGAATAAACATAAATTTTATGTTTAAGATGATTGATTTAGTTTTTTGTTTTCCCATTTTATGTCCAGTTGCAGAAGATTGTTGTTATTATTGGTAATAACATGAACATGTTTGATTTGCCATAGTTTTTTTTTTTTAAGGAGATGTGATGTAACTTTCTCGGGTTTTCTGTGGCGGTATCTTTTGATTCTGATGAAGTATGAATGCAGTATAAACAACGTTTTATAAATTTGTTTATGATATGAAAACAAATTTTAATTGTGCCCCCAAATAATGGTTTATTCTGAACTACTTGCAAATGACTGATTGATGGTGCACTTTCACTTCAAAATTAAGTAAATCTGGAATATATTTTAAATTAAATGTCATCTTTAGAGCACCTGGTTTACATAATTGTCAAAGACCAGTGTCCACACTTTATATGACCCAAACACATCCAAAAAGTTATAAACCTGTGGAAGTGCAAGCTTTCACTATTTTCAAACGTTGGATTTCAGACTCGCAAGATCAAAACTAATTGTTCTGTTCATTTCTCAAAAACTGAAGCATTTCAGGCTAAATATTAATTCAAGGGGAAGTTTTCCATCATTAACATCTTTGTACCGTTGTGTAAATCTGTGAACAGTTAATTTTTTCCCATGTTACCAATATTATGCGTAAATGCTTTTAAAAAAGTGATTTTCTACAGTTCTAAATAAACAATAATCCCGGTTCTTCAACAAGCCATGAACTTTTCAGGCCTAGGTCATCATGTCACCACCCATGTCAACTGAGGGCACCACCCAGAGTGGGATGTCGGCAGCCCCCCTATCTGACGATGCAGGCACTGTGGGGGAGGGGAACGGAGGGGGAAACCATGGGGCAAAGGGAAGGTACCCCTTATCACAAATAGCTTGTTAATTCAATGTACGCTCTTTGTGTAACCCCCCCTTTCTTTTTCTAAGTTTACCCAATTTCCAGCTGTTATTGATTCAGGTCTCTGTATATCCCAACAATGGCAAGCTCCGGGTTTACCAATTAATTTATTTCATTGGATGAGGTATGTTTATGTTTTTAAATACTGCCAATAGAGGGGTCAGGGTTGAATGTTCTGGAAATAAGAGGCCAGTGTCTGGGATAGTTGCTCCCGTCAGCACAGAACTTTTTGACCTTTCAACAAAAGTCCATTAACTGACCTTCTTAGTACAGTGTTCTATTTTGAATAACGTTACAATTATCAGCAGTACAATTTAACCAAATGCCAAGCCACATGTCCCAATTCATGCATGTCTGCGGCCGGCCGCCAACTTTTAAATACCACCATGTTAATGAAGTTGTCAATTTTGATTAGCGATTTTAATTGATCCGACATCCCCCCTGTTTGATGATATGATGGCGATAGCTGGTGAAGCATAGCCTAGCTCCTGAATTATGATCCATTTTCAGAAAGTCATGATGTGCCGGATTTTGCCGCAAGAAAACTACGAGTGTGCTTAATGTTGAAAAGGAAGGTACAGCATTGGGTTGGAGCCTGATAACAAATATTACTAAATCATTTTTTTTTTTAAAGTTGGTCATTCTGTCAAAGTGATACCCCCCTCGAGAATCTATTAGAAAATAAAAGCGATTTGTTTTCTTTCTTTTTCTTGCTTTCTGGCAGCAATTTTAAAGAACCAGTCATAAATTATTTTTTTGTTAAAATCTTGTTTGGTTTGGTGATGAAACTTTTGTTTTGCTTTATAAAACTTAAATTCAAAACAGTCACTTAGTTTCAAATGGATCAGGATTTGATTGAGTTGATGAGCATTTGTCTGAAGTTTACACATACAAAAGTAACATACCTTGAAGGTTTAAAGTTATTTGTTTTCAAATTCACCAAAAGGGGTTATAGATGGGAGGGGGAGGGCTGGGCGAATTTGGTGTTAGTATCCCCCTTTCACAGGGCCCGGTCAGGGACTTTTTTCTAAGGAGTTGGAGGCACATGCTGAACCAGGCTGGTTAAGCAGACGTGCTTTAAAACCATTTTCTGCTAAGCAAAAATTAGAAGGACACCAGTCACATATGGTACATGTGACATTGTGTTTTGGCTGGTAACCTCATTCTGGTATGTAGGTTTGTGCTTTAGCTACTTTTTGTGCATAATCGGGGCTTGATTTCACAAAGCACTGAGATTCAAGTGAAGGAGATTTGTGAATATTGCCATAGTGATTTGTATTGTGACATCACACTTTGCTTAAAATCAGCCCCTTGGCCCAGTTACATAGCGCTGCTTAACTGTAAGCAAATTTTCGTGCTTACTGTAGTAGAAGCAGTAGTGTAAGCAATATTTCACAGGTTAGCGAGAAAGTTAGGCGGCCAGCTTGTGCGTTCATTATGGATTTACATTGTTACGTCATTCATTTTTATACAGTACGGTAAGCATCGGAAGGTTAGCATGCCTTTTTGTGTGCTTACGGTTAGCAGCGCTATGAAATGGAAACTTGTACAGTAAGCACACAATCGGCTGTTAAGTAGCTCTATAAAATTGGCCCCTGGTCTAAGAAAGTGACCCCAGGTCTTTGAAACACAGCATTCTCAATCAATTACACATATGGCATTTCATTAAACTCTTACCACTGAGAATGTCACACCCACGTGAGCCTCCTAAAAAAAACCATAATGATAATTTATGAGAATCAAAATCGGAAAAGCATTATTTCCCTTCAAGAAGAGGAAACTGTTTAACTGACTCATTTTGGACAGAATATATACCAGAAACATTGTTTGACAACCGATTGGAACCCGATGATGAATTTATTACAGACCCCTCTTGTCATAAATTCAGTCCTGCACATGATATGGCCAGGTAAATCAATCCGCTGGCAAAACATCCTGGGAAGTGTTTTTTCTTGAGATTTGGTAAGAAGATCAATCATTCTGTTTAATTTTTTTCATTTGGGAAAAAATGTCTAATCCGGCATCTTTGTGAAGGAGAAAATGCACAGTGCCTCTCATTCCATGGAGGTAGAAAAGCTCCTTCTAATAATTATTATTATTAATTTTTTTTTCAAAAGCAAGATCAGCTACTTCCGAATTCCCTTTTTTTTAAAACTCCCTTTTCCCGTTTTTGCTCGGTGATAAATCCCTAACTTACGTGCAGGAAAAATGTATCTGCGACCCAGTCAAAACAAATAATATACAGTGCATTTGGTTGCTGATTCTGCTCCTTTTTTTTCCCTTTCTTTGCTCAGCATTAAATGAAATGGTTTCTACAAGGTGTTACTTCCACTTTCTGACTTCACGCGACATTCATTTAAGTTCATCATTCACCAATGATTAAGTTTCACAGTCCACAGACGCCACATGTGACATTGTTATCGCACAAGAAATTAAGCAGTTTTTCCAGTCTATTTAGGGAGGAATCTGTAAATTACACAGCAGGATTCGGAACATACAGTTCACAGCGAGGGCTCCTTTTTTTATCAAGGGACCTAGTTTCAACACAAGAGAATGAGTAGTTAATGAGACTTAAAGGCATCGTACACGTTTGGTAATGACTCTAAAAATTAATGGCAATAAAAAGTTACTTGGTAAGAAGTACAGCAGCTTTGAGAAATCTTTTACTTCAAAATACTGTGGTTAGGAAAAAGATATCACTTTTTATCCCACAAAATTTGAATCTGAGACAGTAACGCTTCTCAGATGGTGTATTCCAATTGCAGTTTATTCTTCCTGCATGGACAAACTGCTCCAGATTTTCAGCAATATCTCAAAAACGCTACCACCTTTTGAAATTTAATTTTTTACAGCTTAGTTTTATGGTATATATCTACAACTTTATAGGATTGAAACGAACAGTTGGTTCCAATTACCAAACGTATACAATCTCAGATGGTGTATTCCATTTGCAGTTTGTTCTTCCTGTGTGGACAAACTGCTCCAGATTTTCAGCAATATCTCAAAAACGCTACCACCTTTTGAAATTTAATTTTTTACAGCTTAGTTTTATGGTATATATCTACAACTTTATAGGATTGAAACGAACAGTTGGTTCCAATTACCAAACGTATACAATCTCAGATGGTGTATTCCAATTGCAGTGTGTTCTTCCTGTGTGGACAAACTGCCCCCCAGATTTTCGGCAAAATCTCAAAAATGCTACCACCTTTTGAAATGAAATTTTCACAGGTTAGTTTTATGGTGTGTATCTACAACTTTATAGGATTGAAACGAAGAGTTGGTTCTAATTACCAAATGTATACAATCCCTTTAAGGGGCACTTTGGTTATACATTGTAAACTTTGCAATTATAAGACGTATTTGAACATTTGGACCCATTAAAGTGTGGGGTTTGTGTTCTTCATACATTAAAGCAATATACAAGGGAACCCAATATTTAGTATACCTTAACCCTGGTAGGACGCTGGTCTCCGTTGTACTGCTATTGTGTGCATGCAAGTTTTCACATGCAGAGTTGGTACATAAAGTAACAACAGAGAAATCAATTCCCGTTTTATTCCATGAAACTTGTCCTTGAGCAAGATGCTTTACTGTAATTGCTTCTCTTCACCCAAGGGTATAAATGGGTACCTGAGAGGATAGAGGAATGATATTGTGTTTGAAAAAGCTTTCTGCTCAGGGATGTATACCCCCCCCCCCCCCCAGGGCATTGATATGTTATTGTAAAATGCATGAGAACTAGTTATTATTATTTTCATTAGAGTGTGTCTCATGATGATAGGTTATAATCTAAAAAAATATTAATAATAAATAATTTAGATTCCAAAGCACTGGAGAAGGGCATTCAAAATGATTGGGGGTTTTCAAAATTAAATGTGTTTAATCTTTTGTGAACTCAATTTCCTTTATTGATTGAGCAAATTGTAAATGAATTTCAGCAAAGATCACTTGTTGCCGTTTTCGTTCAAGCTGGTCTTTAAAGGGAGAACTCTTGAGTTTACCTTTCGCAAGGTCTTCTCCTGAAGATGATCAGAGCATACTGATTGAAACGTTGAGTAGTTAACCACCGGTTCTTTTCAGTACCAACACTACTCAAAAGAGATATTCACATGGTGGGAGTACCGCAAGCCTCTCTTAGTTATACCTCCACCATGCAAAGTTTCAAATCCTACTTTCCCAAGGTACGATATGTAAGAATTAACGTTGTCTCTGTAATTGTGCCTCGTCACCAACGTTATCGCAGGTACAGATGATCACGGAAAGAGGGCAATCCTAGGAAGCAGGCGTAATTGGGTGGTTAATTGATCCTGTCAAAGTGCACCCGTGGGTCCCCGCTAAATGGTTTTCTCCATGTGATGGGCTGTGTTTTAGGTCCACCAAGGCCGGAGGAAGTAGTGGTCAGTTCAGAACGACAACTCCTTGGCCATTCTTTTTTCTTGAGCAGGCCAAAACTCTATTAAAAGATGCCATCTGTCAGTGACCCATGCAATACGTTGACAGCAGGTATTAAAACAAACCATCGTTTGAATAATAAAAAAAGAGCTCAGTCAAGTACTATTCTTGAAGTATGAGAAAATAGAATTAGCTTTAGCAAACTTCCTACCAACCAAAAGGACCAAAAGGTATAAATGCAAAAATTAGTTATAGTGGCCTTCTCTCTCCTTCCATAATTGTGCCCCACAGCTGCAGATGTGGTTTTAGAGGAGGGGGGGGTCACAGGAAAATCAAAGAGGTTGGCGCAAGGCAAGTTGATTTCAGCATGTGAACCAAATTCCAAAAAGACACAAAAGTTAGGGCGCATAAAAAGTACATTTTCTTAAATAAAAACGACATATTGGGTTCAACTATCAGTCAAACTTGGAGTATTGTGCTTAATATATCGTGACATTATTCCTGTAAGCAATTACCCCAGAGGAAACTAATGTCGCCATCTACCGTTTGAAATTCTCTCCTGTCTCCAAGTGATAAAATCGCTAATAAAGATCTCTTCCCTTCGTAAATTATGTTTTTTAAAGACTTGGTTTTGGTTGGGTTGCCCCCTTTGCAAAACCCAAAATGGCCGGTAAAGGTGTGAGAGAATGAATGTGATGAGGTCCGTGCACTGACAACTTATGTCAATACTCGTATGAAGAAACATTTCTTAAAAAATAGATAAACTATAGATTTCACATTTTTTTCAAAGTTGAGAACTTGCTTCTTCAATAATGATGATGAGACACCATTGCCTAGGGAAACATGCGCACACCGAGGACAAATTTTATTTAGTAAAAAGACGAATTTAAAGTTCTTTTTTGCACTTTAAACTAAACTTAGTGTCGCTGAAAACATGCCGAAAATTGCTAGAGTTTTAAAGCCAAAGAAGGCCATCTTTGTGAGCAGCTTTTAAAATATTTATGTTAATTTTTCACAATTAAGCTGGTAAAAACAATATGTATATGGAATATAATAATTTCTTTTTTCGCTATTTATTTGTTTAATGTTTTCCATAGGTTTGATGTTTTTAATATTGTAAATTGCCATGCAACTTAACCTTTGGGTCACTTATTTGATAATCTTGATACCAATATGAAGTTGCAAGCATGCTTTTTGTGAATGGACGAATGGATGGGATGTCAATGAAGTGACAAAATACAAAAATGCACACGGTGTACATGTATTGGTGATTGAACAATTGTGTGGGGAACTCTTGGTTTGGCAATGGGTTGACACAAACTGTGGAACTCGCGTTCAGGTCTGGAGCTTCACAAAAATATTGTCTGCTGATCCTCTTCAGACTGCAAAAAAAGAAAAAAAGAAAATTTAATTACAAGTGCCATGGATTGTTTAAGGGAAGGGTTGACATTTCAATTTTCATGTAGGTCAATTTGACCTACGGATGATGAAGCGCGGTTATGAACCCTTAAACCAGAAACCTGCCAACGCCCTCTCATGTCCAAAAATCAGTTATAACCAATTTCCTCAGCATATATCAACCGTGTCACAATATTTGGGTCTGATGTGTTTTGAACCACTCGCGAGGAACAACAATGTAATTGATTTACAGAATGACCCAGAATTCTGCAGAAGTAATGTCAAAGGACAGAGGCCATGTACCTCGTGAATCGAGGTGTTTCAAATTGGGTTGCTAATCCTAATTGGGTTGATGGGCTGATTACAGTATATGACTTTTGACAACAAAAGGTTAATGCTACTTAGGAGGCTTTTCCTAATTGGGTTTAATAATAATAATAATAATAAATATAACTTATATAGCGCCTTTCATCTAAAGCATAAACCCCCAAAGTGCTTAACAAGGAAGGAAATACCGATGGAATAAACAAAGCTCTCACTATTTTTTAATACATTTAATTTCATACGGGTACATGTAGGTATACTTTCACAATTATAATGCGCCGGTATCAATCAACATTTGTTACGACACCTCATGTACAAAAATAAAAGGGGAAGGACACAGAAAAGGGTTGGACAGAGGGTAGTGTAGCGATTGTTAAATGAAACTTGATTGAAGTTTTGAACGAAGCTAGTGATGGAGTGAGTTTAGTATGTTGCGGTAAATTGTTCCACAACGAAGGAGCGTCGGCAGTTGGTATCAGTTTTCAATCAGTTTATTGTGACATAAGTTACGCATCTAATTGTAATTGGTAACTGAGGCGACATTAGTTTTTTATTGATTTTGTTTGTTTGTTTAAATGATCTTCCCCTTAAGGGAACTCGGCAAACTCCCACAAGGGGATATAAACACCAAACTGGCAACAGCCAATTTCTCTCATACAAACATTGGTTTCCCGTCTTTGATTATGAATTGCACAAATAAAGAAGTTGTGATTTAGTATCTAGACGACAATACTTATTCTAGTCATTGTGAAGTCAGTGGGTAGCTTGGTAGGATTCAAACCCACAACCTTGTGATTGCAGTCTAACCACTGGACCACAGGTTACACAGTGTTCAAAATGTGTCTTGTTAGCTACGTGTGTGGCTCTGTCAATGTTAAAGGTATCATACAGGATTGGTAGAGCTGACAAAATTGTTGCAGACAGTGTTCATGTTTTGTGTGATCAACCATATTCATGAAGTAAAAAACCTGTGAAAATTTAGGTATAATCTGTTGTGTGAGTCAGAAAAAATAGTGAAAAACCATGTAGACACATTCCTCTTAATTTTGGTTGTAATAACCGAAATCAGCTGTTTCATTTGTTGTAGGTTTTCAGTTACAGTTTTCTGGAATATGACCTCATTTCAGAGGGAAATATTTCACACAAAAAATGGTTCTGGTATGAACTTTATAATCAGTCAGCTTTCATACTAAAATTAAACAATGATGTTTTTTATCCTTACCAATCTTGTAGAATACCTTGAAAGCATACACAAAGCTCATTGGTTTAACATCGCCTTATTATTTTTTTACAGATAGGCCTATGTACAGTGAAAACCGTAAAAGTTTCTTGATGCAATATAAAAGAAACCTTCCATAATGGAATATTTTCTTTTAATTTATCAGGTGTTGGAGATGTTTACTTCTTATCTATCACCAAGGAGGATGAAGGGAGCTACTTCTGCGTAGCAACCAATGACTTCATCCCCCAGAGTGTTACATCAGACACCGCTGTGTTATCAGTACGAGGTAAGACAGTGGGGATGTTTGGAAGTATTGCAGAGCTGCCAACTCTCCCTGATTCTGCAGGAAGTTCCCTTAAAAACAAACCAATCTTTCCAATATGTAATGAACAAATTTGAAAAACTCCCTGATTTTGGAAACTTGTGTTGAATCTAATTCTAACTATCTCGCTGATTTAAGTGTTGTGTGAAGCTTTGCATGGTGTGGAGAAATAAGAAGTAACTATAAATAAATAGTAAACTTGCGGGTACAACATGTGTAAATCTCTTTGTGGGAGTGTGTTGGCTCTGAAAAGAGCCAGTGAGTATACTGTTCGAAACGTTGAGACCACACCGGCTCTTTTCTGAGCCAACAGTTTCCCACAAAGAGATTTACACATGGTTGTACCCGCAAGTTTACTATTTATTTATAGTTACTTCGTGTCTCACTGATTGTTGTACAGAATTTCCCTGATTGCAAGATGCAAATGGTAATGCTTGTTCATTGTGGGAGGGGGGTCTTGAGAGGGTAGTCCCCCTAACCCCCTCACCCTAGATCTTTCAACTCCTCTCCCAATCTGAATATCTTCTTTAAATGTTTATTTTTATCTTGCCTTGAACCCTTCAAAAATATCACTTCGCCACGTATTTTGGTGCTGTCTTATGACTTAGCACACAACATGTGTTTATAAGGGATTATCCATTAATAAAAAGGAACATTTATTTTATCTTGTTTGAAATATTTGACCTATTACTGCCTGGCACATATGGCCCTTGCAGAGATTCTCAAACCATGTGAAATCAATTTGATGAAAATGTCATTTCAGTATCCAAAAAGTTCATATATTTGTTCAGTAGCTTCAGAGATTTTTTTCTTTTTCGTTCTTATCAAAAGTGTGATTGTTTGTTGGTTTTTCAGTCAAGGCCTCCATTGAAGTTCCACCAATTGCCAGAGAGGTCATTCTTGGAAATGACCTTACATTGACTTGTGAAGCCAGGGGGGATCCCACCCCTATGATAGTTTGGAAGAAAGATTTTGCAATAATTCAGGCTGGAGAACGGACAACCATAGGGTAAGATAAACTTAATATTGTGATGACGCTTTGGCACCCTGACCTATTTATTTTTTGTACTTTAGCCACTGGCTGATTCATTTCATATTTAGCTATCCATTGTATCAGTATACACCTGGTTATTGTATGGAGATGGTTATTATGTACTACCCAGAGTATTAAATGTACGTGTGCCTTTGACTCGTGGTCTGTGTCCTTCGGGTGCCCCCGGAGTCGTCCAGCGTCCAACCTGTTGCTAACTGAGATTATGTACTCGTCTGTAAATTCAAATTTTGTGTTTAAATACCGGTAAAACACTTAAGATATGAAGACAAGCCTGTTCCATTTTCGTTATTTGTTGAGTTTAAGTTTACTTGTACGGGCGGAAAAACCATCCATAACATAATGTATAAGATAAACACAAATCTGTCATCACTGGTTTTCATCCTGTGTATATCAAACTTGACACCGGATAATAAACCAAATTAATATAAATATATGATTCATTGGCCTATCTTAATCATCGTTGTGGTTGTGGGCTATCCCCCATCTTTCTCACGAATGCTGCCACCTTGCAGGGGAAACTCGTCGCACAAAATATGATTAGTTTTGACAACCTTCTTGCTGGTTCTCTAAAAGCCCACCTGTGATGAAATAATCAACTGATTGGAAGGGACTTTTTCAAAATTACTATCACATGTAAAGTGTAGGGCAGAGTCCAAATAAGTACATTGTTTTAATTTGTAACATTTGTTTGATTTACGGGCAGCATGTGGGATTTGAGATTCCAACTGTTTTGAATTTCTTCTTTCAATAAATTCGCCTGTGATTGAATGTTGCATTGATTGAAATGACAATCAGAATTATGTCAGTGTGTGTTTTCTTCGGAAGTGCATTGAGGTGGTTCTGACATGCGACCCTTTTCTTTTGATTTTGTTTTTTTTACTCAGACCCTGAAACAATTTACATGAAGAAACAAATCTTTGAAAAAATTAAAGCTATAGTAAAGGCTAGCTGTGGGTTGGGGGTGGGGACGGCACAAACTCTATGGGACAGATTCCACCTATGTTTATGTTCTTGGTGGTCAGGTTCATCCATTTTGTTTAGAACCAATTAGATGTGAAATGTTTGGTATAACTCACACACAAAAAAGGAGACTTGCACAGTCTATTGGGCCAAATTGACTGGCAAGACTGTACATAAGTTTCAGCCCTTTTGCTTGATGTTGGTGCTCAATAATGTTCTCTGCGTGGCATGTTTTCCTCTGCCCTCAAAAGAAACAATTAATTTTAAAACTAAATCCAGCAACTTTCAATTGTTAATAAAAAGCTGACAACAATGCTAAGTGTTATCTTGTCGAAAGTTGGGGCACCAGACCTTAATCTGGGGTGAGGGCGGGAGACAAGAGGGGGGAGGTAAGCTTGAATTATAGGGTGGGGGCAAAAATTGATCTTTAGTGTAATTTTGTACTGATGAAAAAGAACTGACCTATCAAATGACAGACTGCAATAATGTGGGTGCAATGGTCTGGGTGAAATTCAATTTCGGTCATCGGGGAAAAACTTTAGATGGGGGGGGTGCAAAGAATGTAACTAGGATGTTTGCTCAACCCTGCCCCTAACCCTCCTTGTAGAGCTGCCACTGCTTGTTGACTGGCTTCTTTTTGTTCACAGGCGAACAAGTAGTTTGTTTATTCTTCGTTAATTGCTAAATGTGTTTTACTTTTAGAAATTCTGGTCAGCTACTGCACATTCTGGGGATCATCGGGTTGGACCAAGGGACTTATACTTGTGAAGTGTCTAATGCATACGGGTTAGACTCCGCATCTGTGTATGTTGATGTTCTTGGTATGTATACATTAGTCAGTTTAATTTAGAACCAATCAGTTGGAGAAATGTTTTGTATTTAAGCCACTCCAACAAAAAAAGGGAAATATTGAGATGGAGATATCCAACAAAATAAGGGAAATGTTGAGATGGATCATGGAGTGAAATTTCAACCTTTTTTTCATATTTCTGAGCTTAGTTGGGCATAGTATTCCCAATGGTTTCCAGCACTTGTTGCTGAAAAAGGGTGGGTTTTATTTACCATATATTAAATTCAAAACCGTAAAAATCCAATGCAAATGTCTTTTGTAATTTTTGATTTATGGAGGATGCAGAAGTGGTTCTCAATGATTTCTTGTATTTGTAGCCCATATTTATCATAATATTTTCAAGGGTGACAAAGGTATATGTATTTTCATGTATTTTTAGGCACGAGAGCCAAGGCAATTTGTATTGTATACTTGTATATAGATTCCAATAAACCAAATCAATCAATCAATCAATCAATCAATCAAAATTTTCTTCAAAAATGTATCTTTCAAAACTAAGGAACTTTTAGGACTTAATTGGCTGTTTTTCTAACATTGTTTCTCGACCTACATATATCGATCAAATTATATCATCAGCCCACATACCCACTTCCTCAAGTGGCGTTAGACCCTCCTTCTTTTTAGTCCCTCAAAACTCCTCCCTCTGAATGGCACATGTTGGTTAGCACATTGAATAGAGGCCAACAGACCATCAGGGAAGTGTGGTTTTGGAACCGTTGATTGACCTATTGGGGTTGGGGGGAACTACCCAATCAGTAATAAGTACATGGAAATTAATAATTCTCCTCCCTCCGTCCAAAACAGAAAAAAAAGAAAACAAAAAACCTTTTAGACTAGACAGGATTTTCAAAATGTTTTTTGGGGTGGTCTCTTTGTTGGCATGGAAGGAGAGTTCTGTTGTGACATGATTGTAACTGCCCCGTCGTACTGCACAAACAAAGTTAATCTTGGGCCCAAGCTTTTTAAAGGGATTGTATACGTTTGGTAATTGGAACCCACTGTTTGTTTCTATCTTAAACAGTTGTGGATATATATCATAAAACTAACCTGTGAAAATTTTATTTCAAAAGGTGGTAGCATTTTGAAATAATGCCGAAAATCTGGAGCAGTTATGTCCATGCAGGAAGAATAATTTGCAATTGGAATACACACTCAGAGAAACGTTACTGTCAGTAACACTTCTCAGATTCAAATTTTTGAAGGATAAAAAGTGACATTTTTTTCCATAACCGCAGTACTTTTAAGTGAAAAGTTTCTCAAAATACATTATGCTATCCGAAGCTGCTGTACTTCTTACCAATTAAGTTTTAATTGCCATTAATTTTCAGAGTCATTACCAAACATATACAGACCCTTTAAAGGTATTATACAGGTATGGTAAGGATAAAAAACATTATTGTTTAATTTTAGTCTAAAAGCTTACTGATTATGAAGTTCATACTAGAACCATTTTTTTGTTGTGAATTAATTCCCTCTGAAATGAATTCATATTCAAGAAAACTGTATCTGAAAACTTAAAAAACAAAACGTTGTTATCCAAAATTAAGGACAATGTGTTTACATGCTGAAAATTGTGCATGGTTTTTCACCATTTTCTCCTGATTCACACAACGGATTAAACCCAAATTTTCACAGGTTTGTTATTTCATGTTTATGGTTGTTCACACAAAACATAAACACTGTCCTTGACTATTTTGTCAGCTCTACCAATCCTGTGTAATACCTTTAAAGAAAGAATCACTGGTATTATCACATTATTTGCGCATGTTTTACTCTGCATGAAGAGTTGCATTTGTTTGGTCCTTTTTTTACTTCAAGAGGCAATGCTTTTGTTCTGTAGGTAAACCCAAGATTTCAATTCTCCTCTTTGTCTGTTTTTCCTCTACTTTCTTCAATGCTTTCTTCTTTTTCACTTCGGGGCACTGTGCCCAATGTTGGCACAGTGCCATAATGGGCAACACCCTCATTTGAAAGCCTCTTTTGCCTCAGTCTTAAGCTGGACAAATTTAGCAACTTTAGTCACCCGACATTAGCCCCATTTAATTTAACTACCATTAGACCTAAAAATAATGCTCGCAATTCAACAACTCTTTTAAACTGTAAACCTGACAAATACAATTACACATAGTGAACTGGATTTCATGTCTGTGGGTATAAAAAAAACATTTTGGGTTGTCAGCTTCATATGGTTAGAGGTCCAACGTCCTAAAAAATGCATTAGAATGAGAGATGTCAAAAAAATCTGTGCCGCATTTCCGTGTCTTTTCCGCCACTACTCGCTCAACACAATGTGTGATTTTTCTTGACTCAACAGTTGAAAGAGAGTGCAGTTTAAGAGTGGTCGTAAACAGTATTATATACCGCACACACAGATCCTTATCATTTGATTGGTAGAACATGCGTCATGTGTCATCCTTTATTTTACCATGTATACTGCCACGAGGCTCCAAAGATTAATATTGGAGTCCTATATGGATAATTATGGGACGCTTTGCGCGTCATTTAAAAAATAATTACTCCCGCCTGTTTGTCCAAACTAGGCAAGGTCGTATCATGGTAGACAAGGTTGGTGTCGATATGGAGTCGTCCACGCGGTTTAGAAATTTTTAAACGAATTTTCAGAGTGTGGGTTGGACAAGTTTCTGTGTCCATTTTGGGTTTATTGTGAACAAAAATATATATATCCAAATGACAGCAATCTATGTGAGTTAGAAATGCAGATAAATGATACATTGGCAGGGCATTTTGCAAGGGGTCTACAGGTCGTCATAAATTTAAAACAACACTGCCCTCAGCAGTTCCTGCACTGAGCGGATATTATCACATGATTCCTAGCATCAAAAACTGTCACTCAAGCCCCAGTGTGTCCTGTAAGGTAATGCGGGGTCTAAATTTATTTGCTTGGTTATTGTCCAGCACTTGAAGATTAGATAAATATCCCATTCCCTGGCTTTGGTCTGGCCTCACCCTGTGGATTGAATCCAGATCAGAGGGCGGTCAAGAGCTTCAAAGGCTTACAGCTAGACATCCTTATTTTAATGGTCAAGTGGTGGTTTAAGCATTTGACACGTCTTACCTGTGTCTTTTTGTGACAGTACAGTGACACATGTTTGGTCAGTGGAAGCTGTTTGCAGCGCGAATCATTCACCTTCGATGGTAATTTTGAAAGGGATTGTATGGCATTGCCACCCGTAAACTAATTGACCTGACAGTGGAAGATTATTATTGTTATTATTTTTGTATTGCTGGCAATAAAACTGTCTCTTACCTGGGCCCACTTTTCTGTGTTGCGGGAAAGAAACATCTCTCAAACATTTTGGAGATAAATTGCTTAATTAATTTCGTCCTTTCAGTCCGGAAATCCACACTTGTATAACGACAATACCCCTGGACTAACAAGATCATTCTTAATTTCCGCTCCCTTTTAACCACCCTTTGTTTTGATAATATAGACATCTCTTACAGGTAAATTTATCTATAAATAGTTCCTGACACAGTTTTTTGGAGTTTGGGATAGTTCATTGTCACTCCAAGGGTAAATCAATTAAGCGGACTTATTTGATGACCTGGGCCCAATTTCATAAAACTGTTTACCGGTAAGCAAGTTATAAGAAGAAACTATAAATAAATAGTAAACTTGCGGGTACAACCATGTGTAAATCTCTTAAGGGTGAGTGTTGGCTCTGAAAAGAGCCGGTTTGGTCTCGGAGAACCAAACAAGCTCTTTTCAGAGCCAACACTCACCCTTAAGAGATTTACACATGGTTGTTCCCGCAAGTTTACTATTTATTTATAGTTTCTTCTTATTTCTCCACACCATGCAAAGCTTCAAACAATACTTAGTAAGCAAGTTGTTTTGCATACTAAAGTATAGCAGAAAAACATGTGTAAGCAAAAGTAAATTTCATAAATGATCGAGAAGATTCTACATCACGTGTGTGCATTCACAATTGGATTTCCATTATTGCGTCACTCGTAAGCTTACAGAGACCCCGGCAAGTTAGCGTGCCTTTTGCTTTGCTTACAGTTAGCAGTGTTTATGAAAAACAATTTTGCTAGTGGCTGCTCCTTAAGCAGAAAACTTCTGCTTACAGGCTTTATGAAATTGGGCCATGGCGGGAGAATAATTTTTTTTTTTGGGGGGGGGGGGTGAATTAAAATTAAAACTTGCTTTTCTGGCTATATCAGGTGATACTGGTGGACAATAGAGGCACTCATGTCTTAGTTTTAAGAAGTTGATGGTGACAAACAGAATCCTTCTTTTCCTTGAAAAAAGCTTTAACAAAATTGTTTCCATAGTCTTTTTGGAAGCATTTTTCACAGTGTTGGCTCATGTCAGATTTGAGCTCACTTGGTTCTCAACATTCAAAAGATCCCATTTACCCTGTTTTGATTCCCAAAACACTCCCCTGCGGTTTCCATGTGGGAGATAGTTGATTACAATAACCCCCTTTCAGTTTCAACTATGATTTTAACTTGACAACTTAGCAACTTGAGTACCCCAAAAAACTCTTTAATGTTTGTCCTGTTTTGATGGAAAACTTTTATTCGGCTCCAACATAAGTCTAATTTAATCAAAAAAATGAATATTCAAGATCACAAGTGAGAAGTTAATGTCAGCTTCAGGTTTGAATCATGCACAGTAAGTTTCTTGTGAATATAAGGCTGCCTCCACCCTCTCCAACTCAAAAATCATTTTTCAGTTTAAAATCGGACTAAACATTTGCGTTTCGTGACCAAAAGTGATATTCTGAGTTTGATCCCACTTATCTATGCCCCCTGTACGATAACACATCACACCCTATTCCGCTGGCTGCGGGAAACAATCAATTACGTGTAAATCATCCATATAGGAAGTCCTTACAGCGGAACAATTTCCATGAGGCATACCAATGGAATTGCAAGAGGTGAAGGCGGGGGTGGGGGGGGCTGATAGGGGTACCTTGTAAGTGACTAAACTCACAGCACGGCCCAAAACTCTGTCGTCACAAAATTACAGTGATTACTTTAAAATGGGGGGCAAATGGGGGAAGCATGATTCATATTTTAATTGCAGGCAGCCAGTGCGAGTGGCAGTGGTAGATCAGAAACGTGGGGGCATTTTGTTCATTACGGTCGCTGTCGATGTTACCTTGCCGCGCCATGGGAGGCAATCAGCTGTGGATTATCTATGTTGTAATTGCTGTATCTGGGGTGATGAGCGGTAAGAATAATGAATGATGGAGTTGGTTAATTTCAATCATCCGATCAAGCGGTTTTTATAGGGAAAAGTGTGGCTTTTGGAATTTCTCAATATCAAATTGAATGAATGCAATTTAGATTTTATTCATGCTGCCTTCATCTTTGCTCATAATATAAAAATATATATATCATAATTTGGGGGTGAAAAACATTTTTTGACAAGAGCCGATAGTCACTCTGTCTTTGTTCACCCCAGAATTGTTTGGTCTCTTCCCAGTCAGTTTCCCTTATGGTTTAATTATTATTTAATATTGAAAAAAGGGGTCAGACTATTTTGTCCTTCAGGCCTCAGTCTGGATTATACATTAAAAATGGTCGAATGACAACAACAGTCTAAGGCCCTTTTCGAAACCACAGCTTGGGCTTGGCCTTAGGTTCTGTTAGTATTTTATAAGATATGCACTTTCTTTAGGGGGCTTCAATGATGCGGATGGATCCCAAGCCGGAGTCCAACTACACTGTAGGAACTGGAATGGGATGGACTTTGATTTTTCCCACAACCAATCTCATAGACTATCCCCATTTTATTTGGTTCAACATTATATTTTGTTATTGACCCAAAGTCTTTTAAGCACACCATAATTGCAAAAGTCTCTTGTAACTTCCCCAGGTTTGACCACACATTCGTGATCTTTAGTGGTGTAGACTTTCTGGATAATGTTCCCTGTCCCAACATGACAAAGTGTAAGAGGCAAGTGGATTTATTCAGTTGTTATAAGTGCTAAGACTTGTTATCATTTGTTCTCTTTTTGCCCTCATTTTTGTATTTCTGCAGTTTCTCCGCAAATCACTACAGGCCCAGGTGAGCTCCGTGTGGGTCTGGGCTCCTCCATACTCCTTCCCTGCATCGTCATAGGCGATCCCGTCCCAGAGGTCACATGGCACAAAGACGATACTCTCTTAACCTTTGACCCTAGTGACCTCCACTACCAGCTGACCAATCAGGGTCTGACGATTAACGAGGCTAGGGTTAGCGACGGCGGGAGTTTTCGTTGCCGAGCGACCAACAAAGCTGGGATGAGCGAGAGCTCTGGAACATTGATCATAGAGAGTAAGTCACCTGATTTGCTTTTTTCATTTCTGTCGGTATCATATAACACGACATTGGTAAACATAAGATTGCATTGTTACATGTACGATTCAGTATTTAATTTGTGTGTGTGTGAGCGTGTCTATCCATTCAAACCGAGGACTTTAACAAAAGGGATCCGGGTGTTTGACAGAGCGAGGACGTCCTCGCTTCGTTTTCGTGTACAAAACCAATGGGGATGTCGCTAAAAAACCCTATGTCCAAACAATGGGAGAACAAAGAGAAGTCCTCGGTAAGCAGGATTAACAAACGTGTGTGTGTGTGTGTGTGTGATGTGTGCATGTAAGTGCTGCAGCATGGCAAGCGATGAAATAGTGACGTCATCTGAGAAGGGTCTGTGTTTGTTTGTTGATTATTGACACTTTTTGCATAATGCCCAAAAGTCATCCATAACACCCAATAACAAGCTGGTGTGTGGGGTGAACCTTCCAATCAACTGAAAAGAACAATTTCAGCTGGTCAATTACATTATGAAAGTTTCCTTGGCAGACCTTACAAGGTTGAAGTGTTTTTCTCCATCCGTTCTCCCTGGAGTCCACGTCAATTAATAGACATCAATTAGCAAAGTCATTGAGAACGTCCCCCCCAACTACCTTCAGGAACTATTTCTCTTTAAATGTACAACACAGTCATGTGGGCTCCAACATACATGTGTCATTCATTCTCTCATGGGGAAAGTACAGAATGTTCTTCACAAGTTTTAATTTTACAGGTGTCCCGTGCTTCTGGCGGATCTATCCGAGACATTCAGACTCTCTCTCTCTCTTTTTTTTTTCCTTGGTGAATTATTTGTTTTTTAAGACCGGTTTGGCAACCATCTGTTGCGTATTTCTGTAACTGATGTTTTGCAAACTGCACCACATGGTCAAGGCCCAGTTTTATGGCTCTGCTTTTCATAGATAAAGATATTCTTACAGTATACAAATATAACATGGTTTGAGGATGGACTGGCGATATTAGCTCCCCGGGGTATTGGAAGTTGCCAAACTAGTTCACTGGGCGAAGCTGAGGGAACTAGTTTGTCAACTTCCAATACCAAGGAGAGCTAATATCAACTGGCCACCCGAAATAAACCATGTTGTATTTCTTTTACTATACCTCGCACTTCTCTAATTTGGCTTCATTGAGTTCGAAAAAATGCGGATTGACATTAATGTGTGTGTCACAATCTTTTCATGTGTATGTAGCTAGGGCAAATCATGTTCATGCATTCGTGCAGGTGTATTATTATATTATACTCGTGCCATAGTTCCACGAGGAGGGAAGTTTTTGAGTGTGAACTTTAAAAAGTGGAAGTATAAAAACGTTATTAAATCATCGCTGGCAAAATGCTTTTTGTAAGAAAAGGTTTTTCAGGGCATACTTGAAAAACACACTTCACAACAAAACTTTGACATACGTACATTTATGCACAATATTATTTGTAATTGATTTTTTAAATTGTTAAGTTATAAGTATTGTTAATTTTGGAGGGAAAATTTTGTACATTTTTGCAAAAGTGAAGATTTATATGTTTTTGTTTTTTTAGTAATTTATTCTATAACACATCTTTTTAATTAAATATATAGTTTTAGTTTTTTGGTGTAAAGTTTTTTTTTTTTTTTTTTTTTTTTTTGGGGGGGGCTTTTAGTGACGGCATAGATAATACAATAAAAAGATAATTGCATTATTTGCCAATCATTGTACTATAGAATTTAACCAGAAAAAAAGAAGGGGAAATATCTGTCGAAACCAGCATGCTTTTGATGAATCCAAGGAAGGGCAACTAGGGGGCTTCGTACGTGCAGAACGATCCGGAAAACGGCTAACTTGAAACAATCCTGTAACACTGCCTCCTCCAACAAAACTGATCTTTCTATAATTGTAAGGTACCTAGGATTAAATGATCCTCATACCCGGCTTTCATGTACACCGGGATAAATTACTAACAAGGGCAGGAAAGATAACGTTCAGAGTCTACGTCAAACGCTGACTCATCAGAAACTGCCCATCCCCGGCAAACAGTGTCTCTGTTTGTGTGACGTTGGAAAGCTTTGGCTGCTAACTATTTGGTTATTGTATGGGATATCAAGGAGTTTCTCTGCACCTCAATACTCCAGTTTTAAAAATAAAATTAAAAAAAAGTCAAATCTTTCTTTGTTTTTTTGCGAGGCTTGATACACCGTGATGTCCCATTATTGTTAAATTTCAATGTTGGAGTGTATAATTGTTGGCGGTTTTTTGGGGCAGAGGCACTTTTATTTTTTTTATTAAAAAAAAAAAATGTTTTTGTAGAAAAGAAAGATATTGTCGATGTTTTAAAATTAGTTTTCTGTCTTAAACTTTGATCCAGTGTTTAGTGACCAATTTCATAAAGCCTGTAAGCAGACGTGGTTCAGTTTCCATTTTAATAATAATAATAATAATAATAATAATAAGACTTGTAATGCGCACATATCCACCCTGCTGGGTGTTCAAGGCGCAGTAAAAAACCAAAAAACATTTTATGACAACTGCTTACCAAAAGCAAAGCAAAAGGCACACTAACTTGCTGGTGTTTTTTTTGGTAAGCAGATGAGTGACGCAACAATTTAAATCCATTGTGAACTCACCTGATCAGTTATCACACAAGCACGAGTGGAGTACGGAAATTGTAGTGCTTCTGCGTACCATATCGAACGAGGCCAAAGGCATGCTAACCTTCCGGTGCTTACTGTAAGCAAATGAATGACATAACAATGCAAATCCACGGCAACGCACAAGTTGAAGTACGCTTTACACTTAAGCAGATTTTTCTGCTTTGTACTTGGCACGAAAATTTGCTTACTGTTAAGCAGCGCTATGATAACGGAAGGTAGGACATGCTTTAACATGTCACTGTTTAACAAGGGTTCATAAAGGTTGTTTAGCTCATCCATCACAGGTGGATTAGGGTAGGGAGGCTGTGCGTGTCCAGCCCACTGGGGGAACATTCCCAGTCTCATTAAATACTTTCTGTCGGAACTCTAGGCGGTGCCCCCCTTTCATGTCTACTTAGCGTGTACAGGGTTGTCGTTATACATCTCAATTAACCTTCTAAGGGAGGACATTGGGACGTGTTCCAAAGTTGTTACCTTATGGAGAGTAGGGTATCCATCTTTTTTATCTTTGAACACCTGCCAGTAGGAGGGGCCTAGTGTGGTGTTGTCATCGCTTTTTATAAACAGGGGTAAACAAACCTTTTAAAGCATTTTGGAGTTTTTAAGTACATTGGTGAAGGGGAAATCAAAACCAAATTGCTTTGATATTATTGTTTTCTTACACACAATAATCAAAACCAAATTTCTTTGATAATATTGTTATCTTACAAACAATAAATTAATATTAACAGTTTTTTATGAAACGACCATAACCAGTTGGGTCCAAGTGTTAAAAGAAACATGCATTTTGAATTTGTTTTTCTTCTTCAAATCTACCAAATGCGACTTAGACCCCTTGCATTGGCTGCCATTACTGAAGTCAAACATTGGAAGCGTGCACGTATGTACATGTATGCACCTCGCAAAACTCTCAGCCAATTCTAGGTCTTCATTGGGGCTTGTGACGTCACAGTCAAGGGGTCTAATTGGACTTCTCAAGACCTTAAAGCCCGGTTCTTACTTCATGCGAAAGTGAATGCGAAGCCAATTATGTGACGCAAACAATCAGCTACGCGCTGTTTTCTAAATGTGACATAAGGAAAGTTGCTTCACTTTTCGCAATTCGCGCGAAGTATGAACCGGGCTTTAAACTTTGTCCTTGTATAAGGCAAGGCATTTCTTCCTGGCACAAGTATGAAAGAAACAAATAATTTCTGATGGACCATTTCAAGGGGCACCAAGGTAAATGATGAAGGGCACATAGGCAATCACCTCCATGAAATATCAGCCCCTGTCTCCTTTGACCCTTTGAGCTAAAAGCGTCACGACGATTAAAATGGAAGAAGTTAATTTGAAAAAGAGTAAACAGAAAATGAGTCAAGCCAATCTGCCTCCAGTGGTCATGGTCATTTTGTGCCTTCGGGGGTGATAAGTAAAGTCGGGAATCAATCTGTTTTTAATCAAGCGTTTAATTATGTTGATACATGGCAAACATTATTCTGTCCTGTCCGATTGGATTAGAATCTAGTATAGATTTTTATCCGACATAAATCACCCAGAGAGACTTACCAGGGCTACAGTTCCTACAGCTGTTGAAATTTCACTGAGGGTTTTACACCAACATTCTATACCTCGACTTACCCCCTTCCCAACTTGCCCCTAAGTATGAGACGCAGCTGGCTGTGTTTCTGTGTTGTGCTTTATAGCCTGTAAAAAGCTAGACTGTAACTTTACTTTAAATGTTAAAGTCTGTAATTGTTTTCTCTAGATGAGAGATAATACGAGTGATTTACAATGCAGTGGACAATACCATACAGATTCACAATACAGTTTAGAATTTTAGTGCACCATAATGCTAAACTCCCGTATTGAAGCAGAAACAAAAGTTCTCTTGTTGCTTGTTCATTCTCTTGTGGTGTGTCGTGGCCGAGCGGTCTACTGCATCGGAGTGTGGGTTCCACTTCCGGTCATGCACTTGTGTCCTTGAGCAAGACACTTAACCATAATTGCTTCTCTTAACCCAGGTGTATGAGTTGGAACCTGAGAGAGCTGAGACAGTATTGTGTTGGATTGACCCCTTTGCGCTAATTTAAGCAGCTTGGGGTTGTATGCTTCCCGTGGAGTTGAGAAAGTTAGAGGAATGGTGTAAAAGTCTGCCTGTTAAACAGGGATATAATAATGTTGTTATGCGCCTTGATCTAGCTACTAGGATATGTGCGCTATATAAGAAACAATTATTATTATTATTATTATTCATTGAACCAACATTCCATTGATTTGTCTTTCAAATACTTCCAGCTTGCTCATCTAAGCTGTACAAAACATAACAAATCACAAAGCAGTTTACAGTCAATGGAAATAGAGAAAACGCCAATTGCTTGTTTTTGATTATTCATAATTTACCGTTTTACCCCAGGGACAGACAGGACAGGACAACTTGATTATATTTCTCTGAGTCACATTTAAAATACAAAATGAATTAGGTTGATATCCCTGCCCCCTTCTCATTCTACCCTCCTCCCCCCGCCCCCTTGTAAACCACTTTATAGAAAGTCGCAGTCAATTTCTTCAAATTACGGCTGACTTTTAACAGTCCTGGCAAACCACAATAGAAAAATAACAAGTCACAGTGATTTTCGTAAAGGCTGCCCCCCCCCCCCCCCTGAATGGAAATTGTAGTGCTCATCAGAATGAGCAGAAATTAATGTAAGTCGGTCTTCTTCGCTTAGTCACTCTGTTTGTCTTGAGGGTGTAGAGGCCAAATCCTAACCCAAACTAGTGATGTTTTGGGGGAAGAACGTTTTAAAGGGGCTTGACATCAAAATAAAATTTGTGAAAAGATCAATCAAATTTAAATAGTATTGTGACATGCATCCTTGTTCGTTTGAATCGCTGGATAATGATCTCATTAAAGATTTTATATACCCCTCACATTTTCCTCTTTCCATTCGTAATTTGTGTTGACTTTTCTTAAACAGCATCTTTCATTCAAGGGATGACCATTCTCCGCAGGGTGTTTCATGTTAATACCATAAGCCTTTTTGAGGTATGGTGGACACTGTAGTGCAATAGGGAATTATTACATGTACCGTTTATATTTTCAGCGTAAGTCTTCCCCACTTTGTGGTCAATGGAGGCCGCCATCTTGTATACCAGGACAACGCGTTGGCAATGCGCACAATGCGCATGTGCAAAGAAAGCCTGGCTCGATAATCAGATTAGCGCGCGCATTTTCTTCCTCCATGGGTGGACACTGTAGGTGTGCACTGTCCGTTTTTAGTGTAGACAAACAGGGGCGAATTTCATAGCGCTGCTTAACGGCAAGCAAATTTTCATGCTAAGTATAGAAGAACAATTTGCTTAAGTGTAAGTGTATTTCACAGGTTAGCAAGAAAATTAGGCGTTCACCATGGATTTGCATTGTTACATCATTCATTTTCATACAGTTAGCACTGGAAGATTAGCATGCCTTTTCGTGTCCTTACGGTTATCCGCGCTATGAAATGGAAACTCGAGCAGTAAGCACAAAATCGGCTGTTTTCAGATTTAAACCCAAAACGGAATAGTGCCTTCGTAATGTGTCCACCATTTTTCAAAATGGCTAATTGATACACCACCTGCCCTTTAATCTCGGGGAATCATGGCACAGGAACTGGGTGAGACTCCCTGTCGGAACTCTCCCCGCTACATCATTAGAGATAACGGATGGTTTTTCTTCTCCTCCTTACGTCCGATTATCCCTGATTAGCCCTCCTTATAATGATAAATCACAACCGGAGGATTTTTAAACTTAAGAGAGACTTAAGTAAATGCCGGATGTTCCTTGTAGATGGGTTGAAATGTTAGAATGAATCAGCCGTTTTAATTAAAGAGAAACCACAACATATGTATTTGGACTTTTCCTCGTAGATCCCTATAGCATGTCTGAGTTCCAAAAGGTTAGGGTTAAATTTAGCTGCCTACATTGTAGCTAGTGGGTTCAGCTTAAGGCGTAGTTATACAGATGGTTTGTAAAGAAGGAAGGATTTGGGAACAAAGAGCAAAATCAAACTCAAAGCAGTGTCTTTTCTCAGATTGTACAGAAGCAGGGGTTCCAAAGTAAGCGGGTAGCCGGCGAATTCGACCAACTACTACTGACTTACGTACCGGCTACTTTTTTTGCAAACATAACAAACTCTGTAGCAGAAAATGCTCACACTGGACCTGGGAGCATACATCGTACAGCAGCTCTTAACTTTCTGGGAATTTAGACGGGCTCTAGACCCCACACCATTATGAATTCACGCTTGTGTACCGAAAACAGTTTCGCAACTTTTAGTCACATACCTGCTACTCTTCATGGCAGAGCGGTTAAGAGCACCAGACTCTTGCCCTGGTGTTTCTGATCAGCAGAGTGTGGGTGCAAGTTCGGGTCTGGACACTTGTGTCCTTAAGCAAGACACTTAACCATTATTGCTTCGTCCTTCGGATGGGACGTAAAGCTGTTGGTCCCGTGTGTTGTGTAATGCATGTAAGAGAAGGGGTTTGCCCCGTTGTTTCTGGCAGTGGCTGCTGAATGCCCCGCAGCACCTTGTAAACCCTTATAAGGTGCTACATAAAATGGTCAAATAATAAAATGTTCTTAAAATGTTTATGTATGTTCTTGCGTCTTGAGTAACTTATTGGTAGCTATGTGCGCTATATAAGACTATGTATAATCATTATTATTGTTTGCAAACCCCGAGAAGTCGATCTGTACTTACTCTTCCCGTAATCCTATGAAGTATGTTTAAAAAAAAATTGTTATAACCTCCCCCCTCCCAAACAAAAAGAAGGGGGATGGGGAAGAAAATTAATTTAAAAAAAATTAAAAACCAAACAAGCAAAAGGAGAATATAAATGTAAGAAGTTGTTGCCACACACCTATGTCATGGCTTAAGAAGACCTTGTAAGAGGGAACATGTAAATTTGCTGCAAGGTGTATTTTCACCTGTAGAGGGCTTTAATATGCCTCGGGCGGTTGCAAAGTTCTTGTCTCTGAAGAGACACTTTCCACTAGGGTTGTAAAAACACAATTTACATTCCTTCCTTCTTGATCTCGCAGTGGGCTGTTTTCATTCACTGTCTAGTTTCATTTCCACTCCATGGAGTATGTGTGAAGTTATTGGAGACCAAACATTTGGGGAAGCATGATCCCGAAAAGGTTAGGATGAGGGTGGGGGAGCAATAAAGGAGCCTAGAACAACAGGATCTGGATGAAATGCCCGGGGACTACGTTGGAAATTACCCTCCCAAAACAAAATTGATCGAAGGCCAGCCTACTGGAGATGTTGTTGGAAGTCAGTATGTTATGTGCTGCCTCATGAAATGTTCAGGTTTTATGATTTGTCAGAAGTTTTTTATGAAATCGGGATTTTTAACTGATCACCTTAAGATTTTCTTGTAAGAGGTGAAGTTGCCATCATAGGCAGGGCTTGAATTTGGGGGGGGGGGAAATCCACAAGACCACAGGGCTTGCTTAAATTGTTTACCGGCCCAGAATTGTTCTAACAAGACCAGAACAGTTTAACAAGCACTATGACATGGTATAAGAGAAAATTTATCCTGTTTGTCTTTTATGGGTATACATACTTCATTACTCAATAGAATTGAAAGTTGTTATCAGACTCAAAGTCAGCATTTTAACATCACTTCTTTTTGTTTAAGATATTACACAGTGGTTTTTTTATTATTCAATTGAAAAACACAAGACTGCCGGAATCGTCCTTGTTTGGACCAAACCTCTGGTGAGGTAGAGTCTGTAAAACTCTTACCACGTAACATCCTGTGTGAGCTAATTTCTTGCTTTGTACATGGGGATACAAATTTTGAATTTAATCCACTTGATGTTGGGGAGCCGGTGTAAAGAGGGCAGAATTGGCGTAACATGTTCACTACGCTTTGCTCTATTATACATGTAAACACACTTCTTGGAAATCTCGCCCTTTTGACTCTCCCCTTCCCCTTAAAACCCCCCCACATAAAACCTGAGTATGGGGTTCTATTTGAGGGTAATAGAGCAGGGCCCAATTTCAAAGAGCTGCTTTTAAAAAGCACAAGAAGTAGCAAAGCACAACAAAGTTATGCTTACCAGCCAAAATACCCTGTCCCATCTGTGGCCGGGTGTCCTGCTTAATTTTACTCAGCAGCAAATTGTTGAGCAACGGTTTTCTGCCTAAGCAGAGCTATGAACACTGCGAAAAATGGTATTCTTGAAATAAGAAAAAATCTTATTTTAGGGAAACTTTTCTTGTGTCACTCCCAAAAGCCTTATTAATAGAAGATCTTTGTAGGCAGTGACACAAGAAATGTTTTCTTTTAATAAGATTTGTTTCTTAATTCAAGAACACCATTTTTAGCTGTGAAATTGGGCCTATAGGACTATAGACCGCACTTCTAATTGCTGTATATTTGTCTATTGCCTCAGGCACTGCACTATTAAATACATATTATTGCCCTGTGAAAACAGTCATGGGAAGGGGGGGGGACTCAAACCAATATTACTCAATGACAGATATGTTTAACTTTAACGTCATTAGCTTTCAGGAGATTTAATTTGTTGAATTTAACATCCGTAAAGATCGAGACGTATCAAGGTAAAAACGAAGGGCACTCAAAATGAGGAAATGAAATAAGTCAAATTGCTTTTAATTGTTCAAAACAAGGTTGGATTTGAGCAATAACTAATGACCTCAAACCTCCAACTTCTTCAGAACTCATATTTTGTAAATTTCTCAATAGACTGTGCAAGTCTCGCCCATATTTAAACATCGGGACCCATTAAAGTGCGCCAGTTTGTTTCCTTCACACGTTAAAGTAATGTACATGGGACCAAGTGGTCCTAAAAAATGTTTGAATTCATGCGAGAATTGTTTGGTCTTAGGCCGTGTCCGAAATGCCGGCTACAGCTACAGCTACGGCTAGATTTCCGCATCATCATGCATTGAAGTATAGGACGTCCTTAGCAACACCCTTAGCAACAGCCGTAGCCGTAGCTGTAGCCGCCAATTCGGATACAGCCTTATTTACCTTCCTCCATGTTGTTTAATCAGGAGATGAAAATAGAAATATTTATGGGTATGATGACTAATTGAACCATGAAGGGAAAACAAATTCAGAAATAAGAACCCAGAAACGATGGTCACGAAATCTGCATTACCTATGTGTGGTATATTTAAAATGAATAATTATTATGAATGGACATATTTTAAGGGAAGACTCTCATTACAAAACTTACTAGAATGGAAGAAAATTCCGGAGATCCAAGCACCCTAAGAATTATTTTTTCAGTCTTGTTGTCACAGCTTTAAAATTCTTCATGCCCATTTTCATGACCCTCGCTCAGCATAAACATCCATACTTTTGTCTTTGTATGTTCCTTTTTCCATTTGTCCTGTTGCGTCTTGTCTGTATCTCGTCTGTCAACAGTTCAAAAGCTATGCTTTGATCACCCAAACCTAAATGCTATCCACCGATTTGACCATACCCTATTAAGTCAAGACACTTTGCCCCGGTCAGGTCACTGTAAACCATTCCACTTGCGCCAGTCAGGAGATTCAATTTACCAGTCTAATCCTATTGTAATTATTCAAGTTATGATTAATATCATTTGATCCCAACTGACTTCAATTATTTTACAATCTGAACAACAACAACATAACTTAAAGGGAAAATACATTATCAATTGCCTAATTTTCAAAGTTATAAATAAAACCAACCACAGATAACTTTACTTGTACGTTAATCCGGAGGTTGGCTTTAAATCCGCTCTAGTCCGTTTTTTTCTTATAAGAACTTTTCCTGCTGTTTATCTACTGCCAAAGAGTAGATGGAATCAAAGACAGCCGAGTTCAAATAATCAGAAGGAACTTGGGTTCTATGAAGAACCTCATACTCACACACTTTGAATGGGACATTTGATTGGTCCCATTTTGTGAAAGAGTTCCAAAATTAAAAATTGTTTTTCGGTCTGATCGTGCATGAGCAAAGATTAGCCAGATTGCAAAGTTTTTTGGGTTTTTAAATTTTATTTGTTGTTTTTTTTGTTTTGTTTTTTTTTGGTTTTTTTTTTTTTTTTTGGGGGGGGGGGGGTGATATACCCTGTCACATGCCTTGACTGAAGGCTAGGCACATTTATGCATTGGGTGTTGATAGTTCAGCATCTTAAAAGCTCAGGCAAAAGCCCGGGCCTTCAAAGAACATCCTCTCAAGTTTGAGTCATTGTAGAATAGATTCCTGACGTAACAAGCTCAAACAGCACCCTCACTGAGGCCAAAAGAAGACCTATCATTAGCTGAGAGTTGTGCATGGCGCGTACGCTTTTGTACGTTTCCATTGTTTGACCACAGCGATTGCGGGCTGATGCAAGGGGTCTATCACAAAACTAATGTGTTGAATGCGGTTTCATTGTCCTCCCAAAAAAACGAAGCTGTCAATCAAAAAGTAATCTAGGTTAACAATGAGTGATTCATATGCTCCGAGTGATCGATGCTTGGAAGCTGTCCAGGGGATATTAGTGAAGGCTTTTCAACATAAATTCCATAATGACCTTACCTAATAACAAAGGCTTATAGCTGTATCAGAATGCCTTATAATATCAGCTATGTCCGGTACGTGACATCTATGTAACGCCATACTTGGCGGCATACTGGCTCAGTTTTACCAAAGTAATTCTGAACACTTCCTGTGACATGATTAGGGTACCTCAAATTAGTACACAATAGAGCTACCTACATATGCATAATCAATCTATCATTAGTGAAATGTTGTTCCTTGCCAAGTTGGGACAACACCCATGGCTTAAATGGCTGGCTATGTTTCAGCTTAGTACATCAGACTCCTGAGTTACTTCATGTAATTTGGAAATTAGGTTATTGGGGTAGAGCTGCACTAATGGAGTCTGTAATTCTATTTTGAGAGGAATTGTTATCATGTTGAAAACCAAAATATTTTAGGTCAATAGACTTTTTGTTTGGTGAATAAAACCACAATGAAAATCACAGTTATTGCAACAACGTAGGTTCACCTTTTACAGGTTTTTAAAAATGTTTTTAACGGAATGGTATTTATGAATGGGAATCAAAATCCTTGAATCGGTTTTAAACTAGTGGTTTAAACACGCTGAGGCCTGGTTCTTGATAATTTTACCGAGTCTTTGATTCCCTTATTGTCAACAGTTTTTCCCCCCCAGATTTAAGAAATACAGTTCGCTTTTGAGGAATCTTCTAATGATAATTTTGTTTTCTATTGTCTCCAGCTCCACCAACTATTACCACTCTGCTTACCAACAAAACAGTCTACCAGGAATCTGTCGTTGTCTTTGTATGCCAAGCGAGTGGGGAACCGAGACCAGACCTGGTGTGGTTTTTCAATGACGGACCGGTACCGAGCTGGGGTAGTATCTCTAACCAGGGGCAGATACTGACTGTAAGCTCAGCCAGTGAAGTAACAATAGGAAAATTCACCTGCCGGGCGCAGAACAGGCAGGGTCAGGCTGAATCAGAGGCTAACCTTCAGGTCAGAGGTGAGAGTCATCAAATGCATATTCATTATATTTGACCCAATCAGATTGCTTAAACTTAAGCAATTATCTTTAAAGCAACAATTGATATACAGAAAGTACTTTTTTGTTTTCAAATTGCAATGTTGTAAATAAAAATATAATAATAATGGTACAGGGATGAGATATTTTAGAGTTTTATCTGAGTTCAGACTTTTTATAGTCTACCTGGTAATATAAAAAAGTGTATTTTCTCAAATTTAAATAAGTCATGTTCTTTGATCTACTTCTCTATCACTGAGGATACTGTTCACAAAAGTTCTTGGAATCTATAAGGTTACCTCCGAGGGTGATTAAAAGGTGGAATTGCCATCATTTAAATGTACCTTCTTAGATCTGGATCCCAGTTTCAGACTTTTTTTGTCAGCAGTGACCTCTCATCCCTTATAATAAAACGCCAGTGTTTTCACAACTTTGTTATACAATTTCCTTTTGATTTGATGGAAAAAAAAGATTTGAAAACAAGAGTGTGAGAACTTCCCGCTGACGAACCGATGTTGCGTCTATACCCAGCACAATCAGCATAAAGACAGTAATGGTACAATCATAAGATCCCAATGTGCACGGTTTCAGTCTGCCCAGGACAATCAGCATAAAGACAGTCATGGTGCAATCAACAGATCCCAATGTGCACGGTTTCAATCTATAACAGTTCCTTCTCAATTCCACTGAGTCATTACAAGTGCCTAAAATACAATTTATTCTATTTACCGCAAGAGTGCTGCCCTAGTTTTTCCCCCCATCGTCACTATTTCTTCGAGGTGAGGCGCCTCGCATTTCAAACTGTTGTACCCTTGGGGTTTTCCCCCCTCCGTCAGGAAATGCTCAGGTTGCATCGATGAATGCTAGCACATGTGAAAAACCTGATGTAGATAGATAAAGCAGAACCTTGATGATTTTATCGTCCTGTTGGTATTTAACACCTATTGAAGTTGTGTTTCTCTTATAAACCTAGTTAAAGGCAGGGTGTACTTTTGGTAATTACTCTACAAGTTAATGACCATAAAAACTTACTTGGAAGGAGCACTGAAGAGCTGTTTTTAGTATAAAACATTGTGAGAAATGACTCCATTTGAAGTAATGTAGTTTTAGAGAAAGGGGTAATTTTCACCCTAAACAATTTGAATCTGAGAAAGGCTTCAGACATGAAGCCTTTCTGCTGCATCTGAAAGCTCACAATTCTATGCAACAAGGGTGTTTTCTCTTTCGTTATTTTCTTGCAACTTCGATGAACAATTGAGCCCAAGTTTTCACAGGTTTGTTATTTTATGCGAATGTTGGGGTACAATAAGTGAGGATACTTGTCTTTGACAATTACCATAAGTGTACCCTGCCTTTAGAGGGGATTGTCAAACATGTTTGTTTTTTTTTGGAAGGGTACAGTATCTTCTAATAAGCCATTTATGAATTTGATTTAAATAATGTCTCGTACAAAGACTTGCTTATTAGTCACAACTTACCACTTCTTTACCGCTTCTTTGTTCAACCCCAAATTATTTAAAATTTACCCCGTCAGTTTCCCTTGTGGTTTATCACTTTGAATTTGAATTCCTCAGACTATAGAGACAGTTGCTATGTCTCATGGTTCAGGGCAAACTTTTGAAGATGAGCACAGCTCATTGTTTCAATAAGTTGAGACTCATCCTTGTCTCAACTGCGGTTCTCTCAGAACCAACATTTCTTACCAGAAGAGAATAATTTCAAAGTTTTTACCCATAAACTACTTATTTTCTTGCTATACCATGCAAAGCTTCAGATCTTACCTTTGTTATTTATTCTTTGCCATTTTTTACACCCCCAAAAAACACACCGCAAATTGTTGATTTCCCTTTGAGTGAATGTAGAGGGAATAAATTAATATATGGCTGTGGTTGTCATGCTACAAGTGCACTTCCGAGGTTTTATGTTTCGTCATACTTTCTTCAAGTATGTTTTTCTGTCTCCAAGGGTATTGCAATCAGCTTTAAACAAAACAAAATGAGGTTGAAGAAAAATTACCACTTAAATCATAGAAATTGTCAAGAATGGCATTGTTAATTTCTTTGACTTGTTTTCAACCTCAGTTGCTCCAGACATTTCCCCCATAAGCGACTCAACAGTCGACGTTGGGACATCTTTCACCGCTCATTGTATTACTAGCGCATTTCCGGAGCCGACCATTACATGGCTGAAGGGGCAGGATGTGATCATTGTGTCAGAAAGAATCATCTTCAGCTCGCCCGGTTCCCTGACCATTGCTTCGGTTACCAAGGAAGATCAAGGTATGACTAGTGAGCTGTGAATCAGGCCATGTTGGAATAAACTGACTGTGGCTGTTGCATGCAGTGTCAACGCTGAAGCCTTTTCTGCAAATAGCCACAGCCGATGTCAAAAATTCAGCTATGTCCGAGTTAATGGCTTCCGCAGTGGCTATGGCTAGATTGCCAGCATGTTTTATTCTTCAGCGTTGTCTTTGTAGCCAACCGGCCATAGCCGTAGCCAAAGTTGCTTGCTTCGGACGCAGTCCTTACCGAGCAGCCATCTTGATTGAGTCCATTCCCTGTATACCAGTACAAATACAACATTGATCTGCAACTTATAAAAGGTGCCAGTCTATTTACCCAGCACCCTTTATCTTTATGCATTTGAGTTGGAGAAAAGCACTTGATTATGTATCACAAAGTAAGCATCAAATTTTGAGTCTCTGTGAAGAAAAATTCAAGATGTCTGGACATGATTGCATGGGCATTTAAAGACTTTCTGACATCACACCTATTGAGATTTCTTGAAGGCCAGTATGCCGGAATTAAACCAGCCAAAAGTGTTCCGTTTCTAAAGTTGTTATGATCTTTTTTCTTGTTCGACCTCATTCGATAACCTAGTTTCCTCAAGTGCACCTCCCCCTTCCTTACCAAAATCTAAATTAACCAGCTCATAAAAGAGACCTCCCTCCTTGCCAAGCCCCAAACCTTTTGATCCCTACCTCCGCTATCCAACCCCCTTTCATCAAACGTCCCCATGGTGAAGCATTTCTCAGCTGGAAGCACGGGTTTCAGGTTTTTTCGACCGCCTCCCGCGGGAGGGGGTGCTAAGTGCAACATTTCCCCCCCATTGGATAAGCTCCCTCATGCATCTCTCCATAAATGTTAAACATTTGTCATGGGCCGTTTAACATTTAGGGAAAATTGTGGGTAGTTTTGTTGAGCGATTAGAGATGTCATGGGTTAACAGCTGATACATGTTTAGTTTCAAGTCAACCTAAGACATGAACCTTAATGTTATCTGCCTCCATGATTAAACTTCTGGTACATGTAGTAGGCCCTGTGTTTTCATTTACATTAAAGGTAGGGTCGTAGACTGGTAAATATTCCAAAAATTGATGACCATAAAAACTTACTCGGTAAGAAGCACTGCAGTTGTTGATAGTATAAATTATTTTGTGAAAGGATTTCCTTCAAAGTAATGTGTTTTTGACAAATTTTCACCCAGGAAAACATTTGAATCTAAGAATTGATTCATGCATTAATCATTTCTCAGATTTCTCAATCCTTGGTGTCCATCCGCGAATGCTGCGGCTAGAGATGCGGTTGGTACCTGCTGCCACCTCGCTAAACATGGATGGATTTGACGTTCTTAATAAAAAATACCGTGACAGTTTTTGCTGTTTTCTCAACACTTAGACAATGTATTCAGCTGAAACTTTCACAGGTGACTTTTATTGTATCTTTCTTGATACTTTGGCCTATAAATCAGCATTACATTGACAAAAACAAATCTATGATTCTACCTATGTTGAGAATGAATGATTGATTTTACATACAGGGGCATGAAATGATCAATTTTTTGCGTTTATGCAATCAGGGATGACAAAGTTCAGACTTTTATCTGAATTCAGATTGTCCATGTCGGCCTTGTTAAAAAAATATTTTAATTTCTTCATATAAAGTATTATAATTTCTTCACATAATGTATTATATACCAATTTCTGCCCCTATTTTAGGTGACTACAGTTGTGTAGCTTCTAATGACGTTGGAAACACTCGAGAAAACTTCCGCATCTCTGTACTTGGTAAGTTGGCAAGGGCTAAATCATTATGACTTACAAAGTTTTGCCTATCAGAAAAGGTAAGTTAAGATCTCATCTAAGGTGTCTGAAAGAAAAATTTGTAGGTCGCACCACGAACTGACGTATGGTGCACCACAGCCAAAAATTCTGTGCTTGGAGAAAACCACGGTTGAAGTTGAACTATTTTTTAAACTGCTGTTTCGGAGACTGATAACTTATTTTTAACAAAAATGTTGATTCCTAAATAAAGCTGACTTTTTCCTTTCTACAGAACTTTCAGTGTGTTTTCAATTTTGCAACTGTCTTGATGAGATATTTATTCCTAAACACATACGTCACTTTGTGATAATGATAAAAACTAGACGTGCACGCAGAGTGCTGTGTACAAACCAATGTATACTTTGCTTTGTGGAAATGCTAAACTTCAATAGGTCAACAGATATGCCACAAGTCGTACTACTTGTGTTTGGCACTGTGCCAGCGCTATGTGTTTCAAGGGATAAAGTGGCACATCGTGTCACTTCGTGGAAACACAATATGGCAAATCTAGTGATACATTGATCATGCTTATTAGTGTATTACGAAACTGTTACGTGTTAGGTCCTGAAACTTGTTGAAAATGTTAAAAGTAATGAGTATATCAATAGATTGTACAAAAACCGATTTGCCAACATGTTTATGGTTAAATAAGTCCGCGTGCCTAACTAAGGGTCATGACCCCCATTTAAGAAGTCAATTACTATCTCTTGTTATCACCTTCTTACAGGTGAAAAAAAATGTAAATAGTTGACAACCAACAGTTTTTATCTGACAGAAATCTTTTATTTTTCAGGGGACCCAGATTACCTTTGCCTAATGCCCAACAGGTATCACCAGAACGTTATTTCCCTCTGCGGAGGAATTCTTCATCAAAGACATCTTGAATCTAAGAGTTCATTGGTCACTGATAGTTGACATTTGACATGACTGGTCTTTAATTCCAAGGATCTGCTCTGAGCAGATTAAAATGACCTTGCCATAAAATCTGGGATTACTTTCACAAAGCTTCAATATGCAGTTACACCATGTGCACATATCTACTTGCTGTGTAGATTTGTTGTTGAGAAGTTGTCTTGCTATTTATTCTACAAAATTGGGCGACTGCCGACATTAGGGCTAGATAGCTAAAGTGGTAGAACACCAGCACATTAATTTGGAGGTCGTAGGTTCAAGTCCCACCTGAGTCAATTTTTCTTTAGTCAACCCCAATTTTTGTTTTTATTCAAAAGTCAGTTTGACTTTCTTGACACAACTATTTGCTTGGCAGGATTTCCTGTCAAGTAACTCCCTGAACTTAATTTCTGTGGTTACTTGTCCGACCGGTAAACCCAGGAAGAAAGGTCAGTGTGGTTGAACTTTTGTAACTTGTGGTGGGAGAGGAAATTCTTCAAGATGGTTGAGAGTTACAGTTTCAGGTGACAATGTCTAGTCCCTGGGATGGGGAAGGAGGAGGGGGGCTGGATAAGAATGGTTTTTATGAACAGATCGTTTCATTTTGTCTGGTTGTTTATCGGAGATAAACAGAGTAGGTGGCATAAATCCCTATGGAAAAGTGGGGGATGATATTTCAGATATGTAAACATCATTGGTGGATGACTCCTCAAGTTGAGAACTTTACTCAATATCAGTTTTTTCTCTTGACTCGTAGAATTATCTGTTGTCCACAATGCCTTTATTTCAAATACTCGACCATAGGTTGTTGTAGAAGTTACACTCACATGTACCTGTGACAATTTTTTAAAATTTTTGTTTGGTCATCCGCAGCGACATGCCAGTTTTGAAGTGTGCTAGAATCTATAACTGAAAAGGTCTGATGCACTTTGTAAGAATGGTTTTTATTACTAGTATTAGCTGACCTTCTTTTGTGAGAACTCAAACAAATGTCCGTTGTACTTCAAAAGGAATTTTACACGTTGACAAAAGGCCCCCTTCAAGCTGTTCTAATTGATGATGGAAAGCCCGTACTTGATTCCCTACGGATCAAATAGAAAGTGTCATCTGCATGTGGTTAGGAAGGTTGATGGCTGCCATCTGCCTTTCAGGAAACTTCTTGATGTCCATTGAACCCCCGAGTTGTCTGCGCCATTTGTTAAAGCCTCACCAGATTGTAATTAAATCTCTTTTGTGGTCGGCGACGTACGTCACACGCCCTTGTATTGTCGTAAGCGGACATTTGGAAGTGTTTGTGGGGGCCGGGGGGACTCTTGTCATAATAATCAGTCTTTAAACCCAGGTGTCTGTGTTGTGGTCAGATGAAAATGACCAGGATGTAGTCGAAACCTGGGCATGCCAGAGAAAAGGAGCCAAAGTGATTAAGCGCACGTTCTGTGGCCTGGTGTTATTGCCTTCTCCAATCTGTGGCTAGCGGCAGACTGAAGGTTAAACCCTGGGATATGGAGCCGAATGTGATGTAGCCATTTATCAAAATATTTCTCAAAGAAAAGACGGTGTCAATCAAACGGCAATATTTGCCAAAGTGATCCTGTCTGTCCAAGTCCAAGCGTAGACCTTTATCATGGTGGAGCCATCTTGTATTCCTTCTGATTGAATCAATGTGATCAAACCGAGGCTGGAAGGACAACAATAGTCTGGTACAATGAGAATCAGTTTTAATTATTGCTAATGCACACAGGGAACAAGACAGTGATGGTCTAAGCATGATAAAGGTCTATAAACTCCTTGCATAGGCTGCCATCGCTGAGGTCAAACAATAGAAGCAAATGCAATCGCGTATGCGCCACGCACAACTCTCAGCCAATGATAGATCTTCCTTTGACCTCAGTAAGGGTGCTGTTCTAGCTTGTGATGTCATAATCAATGGATCAATCGAGAGCTGACCTCGAGTCCTGAAATCAAATCAAGCAATCACACTTATTAACAATATCTACCTGATTTATTGTGGATGCAATGAAAGAAAGAAATTTTAACGTTTGAACTTAAATTTCGACGAAACACTGAATATATTGTGTGCTCCTTCGTTTTCTTTCAGGTTTACCAGGAGCACCAACCATACTAAATGCTGCAGCAGTGACAGGGGACTCTATTACTGTGTATTGGTCAGTGGGAGGGGATGCTTCAGATACAACACACTATCAATTGCAGTACAAACTAAGGTAACATGGCGTTAACACAAAAAATAGTCTTCGGTTGAACAAAGAAAAATTGTCACAGGTTCAAGTCCCGCTCTAGTCAAATTTTCTTTGTTCAACTGAAAATTATTTTAAAATTTACCCACTCAGTTGCCCTTGTGGTTTATTACTTGATATTGAAATAAAAAGTTGCATCCCCTTAAGGTGATCCCTCTGCTGCCACTTCCCAGGTTGTATTGAAACTTGGGTGTGATCCCTGGCTACTGGTTGAATGGGTTCTGACTGGTACCCCCGAACAAAGATATTGACAAAACAGAGAGACCGTCAACATAGGGCTAGATAGCTCAGTTGGTAGAGCGTTTGGCACGTTAATCGTCAATTTTTCTTTGTTCAACCCAAAATAATAAAAAAATTTACCCCATCTAGGTTTACCTAGAGTGCTTTCTTTCTCTATCTATGTATGCCTTGTTCATATTCCACACTGGATCAGAGCCTTGCATGTGGATGGGGGTTTTCAGTCCCTACCTGATTGCGTGGGTTTTCTCCATTTTGGGTGTTTCCTCTCGCATCTAAAATTGAGCATTTCTTCATCTTCTCTACACAGGTATCTTCAATCCTATGGTTTACCAAGGCACTTTTGAGTGTTTCTTGGTTTCATTACCAGAAAGATATAAAAATAATACTAAAATAATAATACTAAACTGTTTTTATTCTCGTCACTTTCTATTCTTCACCTTCAGTGCTGGAACATCGTGGACAACTTTCTTGGACAGTATTGAGGCTACCATCAGCCCTCAGTCTAGCACAGTCTTTGGCCTGGCAGAGAGCAGTTCTTATCAGTTCAGAATCTTCGCCAAGAATTCTCTTGGTATCTCGGCCCCAAGTAACGTGGTGGATGCCTCCACGCCATCTGTTACAGGTAGGGTCACACTTCTCTGACATGAGTCACTGGACTTGTCTTCTCTGAAAGGAAGTGGGACAAGGAGAGTGACGATCCATCTGGTCAAGTGACATTTGATAAGGCAAGAGGATCAGGGCCCAATTTAATGGCTTTGCGGACCATAATCAAAGAATCGGCGCTAACGGAAGCAGGGAATTCCGCGCTTACGTCAAGCATATTTCACAGGTTAGCAGCGAATCTTTGCTTGAGTGCGTGCGTACTCCACGTTACTAGGCAATCTCCGCTTACACAGCTAGCGCAGAAATTCGGCACTGTTTGCCTTGTAAGTGTAGAATGGTGGTCGCAAGTGCAGAATTCGGCGGTAAGCAGAGCCATGAAAATGGGCCCAGGTTGGCGTAGTGAGTGGTATCTATCCCTGCCTTTCACCTCTTTGGATCCCTCTTTGAATCCCAGAGCTTTGCTTTAGATCAGGTTGCATGGGTGGCTTGTGCATAAAATGCTCACCTCTCACCACTGTGGCCATGGTTCGATTCCCGGCTTGGGCCATCTGTGAGAAGAGTTGTGCATTAGTTCCTCTCATTTGCCATGATAGTTTTTCTCATGGCCCTCCGGTTTTCCTCCCTCCGGAAAAAACAAACTCTTTCGATCTCTGGCTGTGCTCTGTGGTCATATATGGGTCAAAGTGGCTGGCTGCCATGAGGCACATTTACATGCCTGTGGTTTGACCATGTTGTAGCCGCGTCCTTTGCAATTCAGCTTTGCGGCTGCGATGTGTATTACTCATGTTTTGGTGTATGTGTGTGATTGAAAAAATAAAAAGAAGTAGAGGAAGAAAATTACCCACTCAAATGTTTAATTTGTTTTTATTACTATCGGGTTTTCGTTCAGCCTGATTTCATTGGCTTTCCCCATTTGGGGTTTCCTACCACATATCCAAACTTCAGCATTTTCTGTATCATCTCCTCTTCGGGCCAGTAGTGTTTAAAGTGCAGCTCTTAAGGATCCCTTGGTTTTTGTATGATTTTTTACTAGAAGTGGATAATAATGAATGAATAAATACAGTTCACAAATCTGTTTGGCTTTTCACAGGCTGACCGTCCCACTAATTTACTGATTAAAACCCTCCTCTTACCCTTACGCCAAGGGAGCTCAAAGGAATCAAATGTAATCTGTTTACAGGGACACTTTTTGTCTTTGAGCTTTTTACAAGGTGACCTTTGGAATCACTGACTCACTTCCATAAATCTGTCTCCCAGTTGTATTTATTAGTCTGCTGGTCAGATAGTCGGAACATTTGTTCTCTGCAAAGATGAATTAGTTGACGAGTTGTTTTGACTCGCCATGTTTTTCAGCTTGTAAAAGAATTTCAAAGAGATGTCTGTCAATGGATGGGGAGATATGTTTAAAGGGACGGTATAGCTCTGTTAAATAATTCTAAAATAAGACTTTTTAAAATTTGATTTAGTCAACAGTCGTGGTGGTAAATATTTCCTTATGAAGAGGTTAAACAACTCGGCATGCCGTGGTCAAACGTTCAAGGGCACTGGACTCAAGCTCTGGTGTTTCTGATCAGCAGAGTGTGGATTTGAGTCCGGGTCTTGACACTTGTGTCCTTGAGCAAAAAACCATAACCGTTATTGATTTGTCCTTTGGATGGGACATAAAGCTGTAGGTCCTGTGCATTGTGTAATGCATATAAAAGAACCCAGTTACACTTGTCGCTAAGAGAAGTAGTTTTTCCGCGGTATTTCTGGCAATGGCGGCCGAGTGCGGTCTCATAGTTCAAAAACTTCAAACACCTGTCTTAAAAGCATTTCTTTTTGTTCAAGCGCCTTTAGTACCTGGTAGATACATGCATTGTATAAGACTCTGGTATTATTGATATTTTTTGACATGTACTATAATGTTCACTTCAACTCCATTATCCGATTATTTTGTTGTGTCACTTTCTTTCAGGGCCGTCTGCTCCGAGAAACTTCAAAATCTTATCTTTCAATGCAACTGCCGTCACGCTGCAGTGGGAAATTCCTGTACAGAGGAATGGCCCTATAGAAGTCTACACTGTAGAGTACAGGAAGACTGGTACTAATGGTGGGTAAAATGGGAAAAAGAAAATAATAATATAATAATAATAGTAATAATGTACATTTATTGGGTGCACACACATCCATTACAAATGCTCAAGGCGCCAACAAGAAATCCTGACAATGAAAACAAATAACTTTAAAGGGATTGTATATGTTTGGTAATTGAAACCCACTGTTTGTTTTAATCCTATATACATGTAGTTGTAGATATATACCATAAAACTAACCTGTGAAAATTTCATTTCAAAAGGTGGTAGCGTTTTTGAGATATTGCCGAAAATCTGGAGCGGTTATGTCCACACAGGAAGAATAATCTGCAATTGGAATACACAATCTGAGAAACATTACTGCAGTAAGGCTTCTCAGATTCAAATTTTGGGGGATAAAAAGTGATATCTTTTTCTATAACCACAGTACTTCGAAGTGAAAAGTTTCTCTAAATGCATTAATCTATCTAAAGCTGCTGTACTTCTTATCAAGTAAGTTTTTATTGCCATTAATTTTCAGAGTCATTACCAAACGTATACAGACCCTTTAAGTAGCTAATAAAGAGCTATGGCCATCAGATGTGTTTTTAGCTGTCTCTTAAATGCTGGTATGCTGGAGCATGACCTCAAGGATGATGGTGAAGAATTCCAAAGATGAGGGGCTGCTGACACAAAGGCCGTTTCCCCCCATGATCTATTGGTTCTTAAATGCTGGGTAATGATGGAAGGTGCTTTTGTGCCACCCGCCCATCCCCCTTCAAAATCAGTTGGAAGCTCTTTTTAAACAGTCACTTTGTATTTTGGACCATCTCATCATAGTTCAGGGCCCAATTTCATAGAGCTGCTTAAGCAGAAAATACTGCTTAAAAAAATCCATGCTTAGCAATAATGAGCAGGATACCAGTCGCAAATTGAACATGTGACATGGTATTTTGGCTGGTAATCTTAATCCGGTTAGCATAATTTTGTTTTGCTTAGCTTATTTTTGTGCTTAAGCAGCTCTATGAAATTGGGCCTTGGTGTTGTCAGAGTGTGGGTTTGGGTCCCGGGTCCATGAACAAAACACTTTCGGATGGAATATTAAACCGTAGGTCCTTTGTGTTGTGTAATGCACGTAAAAGAACCAAGTACATTAACAGTGGGAAATTATGAGAAAAAGAGACCAGGAAGGCAAGGCACGTCATTCCTGACATACGTTCAAAGCCTGGTTGGACATAGTGAAGGCATGCTGCACCCAGACCAAAGTGCCCAAGATGGCGGCAATTGGAAGAAACTTAGTCGACTGCTCCGTAGCCGAAGGATGATGATGACATTAACGGTTGCAGAAATATTGGAGCAAAAATATCATCTTGTTTCTTTTCAGACTATTCCAGCGTTCAGGAGTTGGGAAACGACCAGTTCACCATTGAGGCAATTGTGGCTGATCTGAGTCCCATCACGTCCTACCAGTTCCGAGTGACTGCCGCCACACTACACAACGGACAGCACCAGTTTGGGGATTTTACTGACTATATTGAGCAGACCACATCACCGAGTGGTAAGAGACCCATCAGACAATTTTGTTGACCCTCAAAATATACAGGAACCTGATGGGAAATGTGATCAGGTTAAGTGCTTTATATGTTGTCTTTTGCAGCTTGTTCTATTTTTATAACATTTCCTAGAAACATGATCAAGAAACAGTCTTCGAGGTC
The DNA here is from genome assembly GCA_021014325.1 of Plazaster borealis. NCBI lineage: Eukaryota > Metazoa > Echinodermata > Asteroidea > Forcipulatida > Labidiasteridae > Plazaster > Plazaster borealis. The sequence goes on along the minus strand of CM037456.1, from coordinate 7,723,210 downwards.
TGAATTATCATATTTTACCTTCTCTCACAAAATGAGAGCACAGGCAACATTAATAGCCAGGTCCTGAAAGTTCCACCCACCACAGTACCTGCCTAACATGGCAAATGTTCTGGGTACTAATCTGCAAAGCCCCTCCCCCCCCCCACCCTGACCAATAATGCAGGTATACTGCAGTGGAAGAGGTTATTTCTTGTTTACCCCAAATTATTTTTAGAATTTACCCAGTCAGTTTCCCTTGTGGTTTATTACTTTATATTATTTCTATGGTTAATAAAATTTGCAGTATTACTTCTGAATGACATAAGTGTTGCTTTCTGTTTAGCACAAACATGGTCAGCATGAAAAAATATTAATCTTGTACACACTTACACAAATAAAATGCATACATTTTGGACACTTGTAAATGTTCATAACACAAGGAACTTTTAAGGAAAAATCCTCATTACATTAACGTCTGACTATCTTTGTTTATTTACTTTCATAAAGTCGTGTCTGGTTTATGTTTTTCCTATGAGGATTTCCTTATTTAAGGATGTGACCAATCTGACACTTTAAAAACAAAATTGATATTGCCAAAGCCGTTCATACCGTACATACAACTTGATTGTTTTCTTAACCGACAAGGAAGTTCAGCTTTGCTGCGTTATAAAATGCATATCAATTGAATACTTCTACTCTGTTTACAAAAGTGGAACGACAAACGTCAAAACAAAATCGGCCATGGTGTTCAGAGGGTCTTTCTGTGAGTTCTCTTTTATTTTCAAAGTCATTTTATTGATTGATTTTGTATCTGCAGCACCCACAGCCTCTCCCAGCAATGTTAATGTCACAGCATCATCCTCTACAACGATTCTTGTGTCATGGTCGGTGAGTAAACCCCCAAGCTTATGAATATTTATGTATTTGTTTTAATCTGATGCGTGTGTCAGAGCTGCCAATTCTCCCTGATTCTGCAGAAAGTTCCCTGAAAAAACATGATCTGATGAATGAATTTTACAACCTCCCTAAAAATGACAGCATCTTTTACTTCAGAGGGATCGCATCCCACAGCCTGGGAAAATGATGAAAAAGAGAGTGATGAGCAACACATCAAATTGTCACTTGTTATTTTGGCGATGTATGTCTTCAACTGATGTATCTATTGCATCTGGGATAAAGAACAAATCATGTTTAGTTTTTCCCCTTAACACCGATATATGAGTCTACTTGGGCCCAATTTAATAGAGCTGCTTTAACACAAAAAGTAGCTTAGCACAAAACATCTTTGCTTAATACCAGATCAAGGCAACCAGCCTAAATACCATATCATACATATTGTTTGTAAGTGGTTTACTGCTTTTTTTTGCTTAGCAGAATTTTTTTAATATAAATTATCAGCACCTATATGAAGTGGACCTTTCCCATGAAATATTTAAATTTCACATCACGTGTGTGCACTAACACTACAGGTGGGCAACATGAGGGAACATCAGGCCTTTTTTGTATGGGGCTGATGGGTGATGCATACGTGCTTGTTCATCTGCCTATAGTGCACAACTCTATGGTGTTAGCCCACCAACAGTGTCTGTAGGCATGCGTGAATGTAATTTGCATATTTCGTGGGAAAGGCTATGGGGCCAGTGGACTTTCAGAGTTGTGGAGTGAGAAAAGAAAAAAAACCCCAAAAAACGTTGGTTTGGAATGAATTTTAATATTCCAAAACAGTAATCCCCAATCCCTTTAAACAATCGAGACGGCCGAAGTGGTCAAAACAAGTGCAGTTGACACTCTCGTGTACAGGGATAAACAATCAAGCTCTTTATCGGGTATCCAATCAGATTCTACTAAAATACATCACAATGACAACTCAAACACCAGCTCTGTCAGTTGCATTTTGCATGCCATTAATTCCTTAGCCGAGTCTACCCCATCAGCTGACTTTGTTTTTGTTAGGTGTAAATTGAGCCGAAGCTTTGTAAGAGCTTAACATGTCATGGATTGTTACAGCGATCATTTGTTTTATAATCGCTGCTTCTTTCCTTTAATAAAAACGACGATACAATGTTTGTTTGTCTGTTTGCTATTTTGTCTTGGGAAAAGTACATTCATTTTAAGCCATGCGTTTCAAAAAAGATATCATCAAAGTTTGCATATCTTGATATTATTGATGACCCATTATCATGTTATTCATCATGTTTTTAAAGATAATAGCAGGTTATTGCTTATGTCATTCTAACCCATAACCGGCTGACCGGTCACAGTACATAAAGACTGTTCCTGCCTAAGCTCGTACAGCATTCGATCATTGCTGAATCACTGTAAACATTTGTTATTTAAAGTCTTGCAAATAAAACAATTCCAAACAAACTTCTGCTGTTGGAAAGAGTCCAACATTCTCTTTGATTTGATGTAATGTTGCCATGTTTCCTGTCTGATATTACTGGCAACGAGAGTACAAAGAAAGACACTAACTTATTGTTAAATTACGAGGGTTTCCTGTAGGCATTTAAATTGTAAGCGTGTTCTACAGAAAAATCAGAGAGTAAGGAAGATATGGGTTAAATTATTCAGTTTCCAAACACTCAATTTTGATGATTTTGATAGTTAAACAATAGCAAAGAAAAAGAAGAGAGCTGTGCCACGCTTCTTCAGATAATTTTATTTTAGTAAAAATCAGACATAAGACTTCAAGTTTTCTTTCATTGAGCTGTATACGCTGTGTGCTAGCAGGAAGTCATGTCTCTGTGGCTCTTTTTGTAAAAAATCAAACCAACAATTTGACGTCATGTCTTTACATTTTGTTGAGAGTTCCTTTTGTAAGAATAACTTCTTATTTTGGTTCAAGACTTCCCCTTTGAATGTTAGTTTCCACAAGGTCAAGTGGTTTTTTTTCTAAGATGAAGCCTTATTATTAGCACCTTATGGGTGAGCCAATGGCTTTCCTTCCATTAATTCTATCCGTTGGCTGAGATGGACGGCCGTTTTTTTCTCTCTTGACAGTTTTTCATGACGCAAATTTGCTAAGTCATTAATCATCATCTGATAACATAATAAGCACATGCTTTTCCATTTTAATTGTAATTTCCTGAAGTTACATGGATTGGTTTATCTATGAAGTGCAGGTTTCTGGTCCCCCATTTAGGTTAAAAACACAGAGAAGTCTTCCTAAATATTAGTAACATCCCCGAAATTTCTTCCAAGTGCGCAAATATTTTGAAGGTGACGCTGCCATTTTTTCCCAAAGGCATAATTAAGTATTCATGGGTTTGCAAATATGTTGGAATGGTTACCATGGTAACAGTAAAACAGACTTGCTGAAAATGATACTCTTGTATAATTTTTTAAGTATGATTTGGAACCCCTGAGGAAAGGTGGACTCCAAAAAAAGATATCTTCACAAATTACATTTCCCCGTTTCCCGCCCTTTTTAAAGAACGTTTCACACCCAAACACTTGTGCTGTCAGCTTCACTAAAACTTGTTAATTTTTCTTACTAAGAATCATAAGGAAGGTGAAATTTTTGTCCATGATATTTTTGTTTTTCCTTTGACACATCTGGCCTACTTTTGAGCCCCAATGTGTTACAACTCAGGGTCTTTTAACTTAGAGGAAGGAATCGTTTTTTTAGGGGAAGGAGGAGTCCCACGATGATAATTGTTGAACTAGCCAAATTGAGTTAACACCTTTGGTCAACAGGAAAGGGACTCGGGACAAACTTCGTTTACTCAAAATGGACACTATTTCTATTTGTGTCTATGAATTGTTTGGTTTTTCTAAGTTGATTTTAGTGGGGGTTGCACATATTTTTTCCCCCTGTCTTATCAAAGTTTTATTAGTTTCATGATGATGTCCCTATCTAAATAAAGAAAAAAAATCAACCTTTCTTTTTGACGATACAGCTTCCCTATTTAAAGACTTTAGATCCACCCCATGTAGGTAGTATATCTGTTCATTTAATTTTGAGGAAATTAAGAGTAGTGTAGATCTGGTTTAAAATAAACATAGTACAAAGTTTTATGTAAGAACGGTAAATCATTATATCCTTTAAATACGCACACTGCTGTGAGCCAATTAATTGAATTACAAGCAAAGCTATCCTGGAGGTTGTAATAAATATACTATCATTCTTTTCCCCCTCTTTCTCCAGAATGTGGCACCTGGGCATCAGAATGGACTGATCCAGGGCTACAATGTGTCATACAAGGAAACCGGGTCTTCCATTACACCGTGGGTGAAAACAGTCAACGAGACAGTGTTTTCTGTGAGGTTGATCGGATTGATGAAATGGAAGGAGTATGACGTTCAAATGTGGGCGTTCAACGGAGAGGGTTCCGGGCCTAAGACTGACGTCATTGTCAGAAGAACTAAGGCTGATGGTGAGTTACACATCAAAGTAGATTCATTCACAGAGTGTAATAAGAAGTGATAACAACAATAATGATAACAATAATAACGTTTATAACGCGCATTTTCCAAAGGTTACAAAGCACACCAAGACTTCACTCTGACAGTCAGAAAAAAAAACAACACCAAGAATGAACAACTGCTATGAACGAAAAACTAAAAGATATAGCCATGTGAAATTCTCTCATTTTCAGATATAGTTAGTTGAGAAAATAGAATTAGCTGTTGCAGACTGCTTGCCAACCAAAAGGACATATGGTATAAATGCAAACAAAATAGTAAATGGCCTGACATTGCGACTCAAGCAGAGTCTTTGTCGAAGGTTAAATGACAACACAACACTTCAAATGTTTTCCCCACTTTCATGAGGACTCGAAATCTATTGAAAAATGAGTGCATCACAAAATTGAATTTGAACTTTGAATCCCTCTTTAACCCTTGAAATAATCTTTGTCTTGTAGCTCCCACGACAAGTCCATTAAACATTGGACTGAGTGCAACCAACAAGACTACTATCCTGGTAACCTGGCAGGTAAGTACTCTACAGGGAACCAATCTTTCCTTAGAAGCCGTTTCGAAAACCAGGCTTCGGCTTCCACTCTGGCTTAAGCTCCGTCAGTTATTTTGAAAAATGCTTTCAGTAATGGGCTTCTGGACAGAGCCTAAGCCATGGTTCCAAAAAGGGACTATGCTTAAAACAAAGAGACTTTCCTTGTTGTAACAATTTAGTTCATCAGTTTGTTAACCTTTAAATTTGTTTGTTGCTGAAAAAAATAAGCCAGATCTGGCAAAGGACAACAGAAGCATCTCTGATTGTTTGCCAAGATCCTTGTTCGTGAAATTAATTCTAGAGCTGATCAATGCAACAAATTATTCAGGGAGAATGCGATGGGGTAGAACCTGTAAGGATTTTCTGTGAAGATTTCTTTGAAAGTTATAAAATGTTGTGCTCCTTTGCTGCGCTCATATTCATGAAAGACAGTTTTTACTCTAATGCACGACCAAAACAAGCACCAAGGATGAAGCTGTCCAATATTTTCTGCAATTTATTTACTATAATGGGATAAAGCTGGATTTCAGCTGATTGTGTTTAGGTTAAAAAAGGAAGTCTTTCTTTCAGCTAAGAATATAAATTGTTAAAGCATTTAACCCATGGTTAAAGGATTTAACAGATATTGAGGATTAGAATAGGATCATTTGGCAAAGAGAAGCTAAAGGAATTAAGCCTGCTAAGCTAAATGAATTGCATGCGTAGCAACTGAAAACAAACCCTTCCAGTTGCTGTATTTCAGCTTGACTCATGTTGAAACAAAATTGCGCCCTCGCCGGATCACGCATCAAAGGCAGCAAACCCTTTCCTTATCTGAGGCTGCATCTGTACGTTCCCCGCCTACATTACGTGTGGCCACCTACATTACGTGTGGCCGCAATACCGCACAACCTGCCCTCACAAAGTATTAGTCAGGGCAAAAGGCAAAGCTTCCTGCCCAGCGTCAAGCAAGATAATAACTGCACCTGTGATTCACAGGACGTGGTCCCCTCTGGCCCTAACTCTCTCTTTCTCTCTATAAGAAGTCCCTTGCTGGTCTCATTCCCTTCTCCTCGACTTGCAAGAGAGAGAGAGAGAGGAACGAGGGCAGGGGGTTCTAAAAGAAATTGCCGTCATTGCCTTGGTATCGGATACAGGGTTCGTTAGCAACAATTAAGTCCATGCAGCTGGACGGTAGATTCTTGGCGACTGGAACTTCTGGAGGAAGTTTTCAAGAGCTTGGAGGTTAGGTATCAGGTATCTTGGGGTAACTTAATTTTTCTTACGTTGCTATTGTAATGATTAATACAAAAAGCAAGTTTGGCAAAGGTTATTTTAAAAAATTGTATTGATACTGTCAAAGAGAGAAAAATTGCTATCCCACCACAGGGACCCTTCATTTTAAGTGATGTCATCATTTTTTGAGAGTGTGTTTAAATCAAATGACATTTTGTACTCTCCTGTTGTGCTAAACTTACACAAGGTTGTCATAAAGCATATTTAACAAAAAAAAATTGTTTTTGTTGTGGTTATAAATAATTATGTTCCCTGGGAGAAATAAAAAGAATAAAAAGTATTTTTGAATCATTTTTTTAAATCAGGATTAAAATACTTTACAGAAGAAGAAACAGTAATCTGAGTACAGACCTGGACCCAATTTCATAAAGCTGCTGAAGCACAAAACATTTCTGCTGAGTGGACTAATAAGGTAACCAGCCAAAGTACCATTCCGAACGTACCATCTGTGACTGGTTTCCTGCTAATGTTTGCTAAGCAGAAAGTTGTAAAGCAAACATTTTCTGCTTAAGCAGCTCTATGAAGTTGGGAGTTTAGCGAACCCAGGAAAACTGTCATTGAAATCCATTGGTGAAGACTTTAATATAGGCAAATGCTGTCAAGATGTATTGATTGACAGTCTTGACAGTCTTGACAGTATGTCATTCATGGGTGTTTGTTGAATTTTCCACACTTCTTTAGTGACCTCTAATTTCTGTACAATCATCAAAGCATTCCCCAGACAAATTTCACATTTTGGTGAAAATGCCTTAAGAAAATAACATGTAATATATTTGCTGTTTTGTTTAAGAGACAATACAGAGATCTTTACATAATAGGAAATTTTCAATTCTGGACATGACATTTTTTAGAAGGTGAAATTTACGCCCGTCCACTGTATGGGCGGTTTGGTACAAGCCACCTGTGGGCCGCTTTAATCTCTAAAGAGTTGTGCGTGTATCTGGTGTCCTTCATTTGCCCCACCGTGTGACAAGGGATTTAAACTTGTTGATGTCTGTTTAATGTATGACACAATACGCTATGGGATCTGGGGAATGAACCCTAAAGACAACTCAGGATGGTCAGACTACTGGAGCCAATGATATCACATTACCTGGAAGAGTAAACCTTGATATTACAAATGAGATACAACCTTTAAATATAGGGTCACTTTGACAGGGATAGGGTTACACAATTTGTACACCATGGATTTTATAGTGTGTTATTTATTATCAAATTCCTGCTTACTCTCACCATTCACTGCTTACAGGGAGAGTGTAGAATGTGTTTACAGTGTAAACTGTTAATCCATAGTCAAATTAGCAGGGAGCCAGTTGCAAACATTATACAGTACATCGTGTTTTGGCTGGTAACCTGTTCCTGCTGAGCAATATTTTGTGCTTAACAGCTTCATGAAATTGGGTCCATGTCTAATGAGATGTGGTGGTGCTGAAAAAGAACCAATTCAAAATTTTGATCAGTGTGCTGTAATCGTCTTCAGAAGCTGAGAAAGCTGAAGAAAGGTTTTCTCCTGAAGACGATCAGAGAATACTGATCAAAACTTTAAATTGATCAAACTTCACTAGACTGCTGAGGTGTGGTTGATTTATGTACAAACATTTTTTGAAGGTTCACCCCTCTCTTACGCCGTGTCCAAGTTGACGGCTACGGCTGTGGCTACTACTGGATTGCCACGTCATCATGCGTTAAAGTATAGATTTTCCTCAGCAACATCCTGAGCAACAGCCATAGCTGTAGCCACCAAATCGGATATGGCCCAAGTTACTCCTTGGCTGTGGTTTCTTATCAGCAATCTTAAACCTTCACATGAAATTTCTCCTGAAAGTGGAAATTAGTATTCCAATTGCTTCCTCCTCCTCCTCCTTGTCCCACCTTCAAAATAAAATAAAAAAGCTTCGCGTGAGAAACGAGCCATTGGAAATAATCCAATCACAGGCGATTTCCCCCCTCGTGTTAATGGCACAGGCACATTTCACAGATTTCAGTGACAGAAATGCTACCTGACATGCCTGAAGTCTTGTCAACTACATGGTGCTGATAAATCGTGTCGAGATGAGATGTGATGTATGGTTTCAGCATTTGTTTCTCATAAAAAGTTTGGCCGAACTAAGTGCATAATGAGGAGATAACCTTCATCTGAGAGTGAAAATCTGTTCCAATAAATTGCTAGCAGCAATTTTATTCATCCATTTAGGAACGTGTACTCTCTCCTTTATGTGGGGCAGTCCACTCGATGACTGCCCTCTATTGACCAGTGTTTTGAAAACGTAAGCCCTTCTCGAAATAACAGCTGCGGCCTTGGGTTCTGTCAGTAATTTTGAAAAACGCACACTTTTAGTACAGAACTTCAAATAGTGCCTTAGACGAAGCCTAAGTCGTGGTTTCGGGAATGCCTATTGGTGAAATTAAAGGTAAGCCATTAACTCAAAGAGAATCAGGATAATTTCAATCGTCATTTTGTCGACATACTCGTCAATAAAATGCTTACATAGATAACATAGCACACATGACCAACCAACCCCCAAACCAATCTACCTTGATTCTCAGACTCCAATAACAATAAATACACAGATGTTGTGAATTAATACCACAATCGAAAACAACTGTTTTTATTTTGTGCTGGATACTAAATGTTTAGGCAAACCGGACACTGAACACACAATGGCAGGTACACCAAACCCAAAAAGCGTGTTCACCAGACCCTAACAGGGGGAACCTCAGACTCCAATAACAATAAATACACAGATGTTGTGAATTAATGCCACAATCGAAAACAACTGTTTTTATTTTGTGCTGGATACTAAACGTTTAGGCAAACTGGACACTGAACACAAAATGGCAGGTACACCAAACCCAAAAAGCGTGTTCACCAGACCCTAACAGGGGGAACCTCAGACTCCAATAACAATAAATACACAGATGTTGTGAATTAATGCCACTATCGAAAACAACTGTTTTTATTTTGTGCTGGATACTAAACGTTTAGGCAAACTGGACACTGAACACAAAATGGCAGGTACACCAAACCCAAAAAGCGTGTTCACCAGACCCTAACAGGGGGAACAACAGACCCCCCCCCTAAAAAAAAGCGAGTACACCAGACCCTGAAAACTGGTACACCAGACTCCTCAAAACTTGCTGGATGTATGTATCCTTAAGCAGAGCTGCCAACTCTCCCTGATTCAGCAGAAAGTTCCCTGAAAAACAACCAATCTTTCCATGTTCTGATGAACAAACTTGAAAATCTCCCTGATTATGGAAACCTTTTCCCTATTATGTTGAATGTAATTCTAAATATCTCCCTGATTGTTGTACAAAATCTCTCTGATTGCAAGCTGCAAATGTTGGCAGTTCTTCCTTAAGGTGATAACAGGAATTGTTTTATTTAATTTACTTAATGGAATTCTCCCTCCCACACCCTGCCCCCACCCCACCCCCACCCCTGCATTTTCTTTATGTTTGACGAAAAGGCTTTGCGTGACAAATCACCAACTGGGAATTACCCAGTGAAAAGGAACTTACATGCAGTCCCTTCCTGAAGTGCTAATTTACTGCCAAAATGTGTATTTCTCACCCTCCTGAGTTAAACATTTCAGCCGTTACCAATTCTTCAAATGATATCCAGTGGGATTTGCACTTCAGCCCCAAGCCTCTGATTCCGGTCGTTAGATCGGTTGTTTCTTTAACCCATATTAAATCGCCCCTAAACACAAAACACATGTTCAAATTTTTTCTTGAATTTCCCCCGAAAAGGTGTTTATTTTTTTCCCCAATTTTTTCTCTAGTTAAAGGGAAAGTGTCCAACAGTTTACTGAAGGAATTTTGTAATTTATTTTTTATTTTTTGTAACAGCACTTTTGAAAATACAAGATCCAATTTTTCTGCACATAATTAAGGAGTTAATAGAAGAAAATCTTTTGCAATTAAACTTTCCCTTGTAGACTTATATTGTAATGTGTGAATTTAGTTATATCAGTTCCCTCGCATGACCCTTTCACAATTTCAAAAGCTTAAAAGAATCAAAGCAAGAAATTCTCTCAATTTACAACCTGTTTCTAGACATCTAGATATCGATGTGTCACTCTCACCCCCCCCCCCTGCCAACAGCCCTCAGGTGTGGTCAAACACCAGGACCCAATTTCATAGAGCTGCTTAAGCAAAACATTTTGCTTTAAAAAATTTCTGCTCCGCAAAAAAAGCCAGTCACAGCAGGTACATGCGACATGGCATTTACAATTACAAACACCAATTGTATGTGATTTCCTATAAACACCCACGTTTGGCAGCAACCAAAACGATTATTATTCATAGATAAGTCAGAAAGATAAAAGACTAAACAGAAATCTCATGGCTGACTTCTTGGAAAAATCAAATGATAACCCCCACTCCCTAACCCCAAGATTAACCAATGATTATAATGATTAAATTTCCTAATTGCAGTATGAAAGACAATTGATTCTCGGCAAACAAACAGAGGAATAATGGCTCTAATAGTTGATTGATGAATTCACACCTTCACGCAAACCTAAACAGTTACGACAAAAACAGGATATTTCCATATACACCTTCTTCTTTTTTTCTTCTTTTTTTCATGCACTTCTTCTTGATGAATACCATTAATTAGAGATGAAATTAAAGACAGGTTTCTTTGTCCAGGGAAGACATTAAAATCTATTAAATGAGTTAAAGACTTCCTAATTTGCAACCACAGTCCTCTAGAATATAAGTTGAATTAGAAGTAAGACAATAGACCCCTCGCATTTGACGTCACAAGCTTAAGCAGCACCCTCACTGAGTTAAAAGAATAACCTATTATATCATTGGCTGAGAGTTGTGGTGGCGCATACATGCATGCGCATTTCAATTGTTTGACCTCAGCGATGGCGGTATTTGCAAGGTGTCTATTGACCCTTTGCACCATCGTCATACTGTCTGCCGCACTTGCCATTTTGGGAGTCAAATTGCATGTAACAAAATTATGGTAAGTGTGTAAAAACCACATCGCCTAAAGTGCACACTACACTGTATGACACACAGGGACATTGACTTCCAAAATGGCGCAATTCCAAGTTTATAGTGATGATGACGTCAGGTGAAATAGATCATCAGTGATCTGTGTTAGTGGCTGTTTTTGTGTAAGACAGAGGCTGATGATTGTACCAGTATAAGAGAATCCAGATCTTAGTGGTCAGAATTCTGCGCTTATGTCTTCCTGTAAAACACATGATTCCATGGGCCGTAAACACATCATTCCGCGGTAAGCTGCGCCATGAAATTGGGCCCTGGGTCCAATTTCATAAAGCAGTTCAGTAGAAAATTGTGCTTAGCAAATTTTTCTGCTAAGCAACTAAGCAAAAACTTAGGAACCAGTCACAAACAATATAAATTACTTGTTTTTTTGGTTGGACACCTGTTTCTGCTATGCAAGATTTGTCAGTGTTAACTAATTTTTGTGTTTAACGGCTCTGAAATTGGGCCCTGGTATCATGCAAAACTCGCTTGAAAACATTCACAAACGGACTAGTGGGTTGTTTGTTTTTTAAGTTTATTTTTTATTTTTGAAGTGTAACAAGGGCAGTATTTTCATCAATATAACCAATGACAACCCATATCTTTATAAGAAAGTTCCTGACTGGCTAAAAACTCAGGCACAAAAAAGTACAGGCCCTGTTTCTTTATTAACATAACCAATGACAAACACATATCTTTATAGAACAGTTCCTGATTGGCTGAAAACTCAGGCACAAAAAAGTACAGGCCCTGTTTCTTTATTAACATAACCAATGACAAACCATATCTTTATAGAACAGTTCCTGATTGGCTGAAAACTCAGGCAAAATAAAGGACAGGCCTTGTTTCTTTATCAACATAACCAATGACAAACCTTATATTTATAGGACAGTTCCTGATTGGCTGAAAACTCAGGCAAAAGAAAGGACAAGCTCTGTTTCTTTATCAACCTAATTAATGACAAACCTTATCTTTAATAGGACAGTTCCTGATTGGCTGAAAACCCAGGCAAAAAAAGGGACAAGCCCTGTTTCTTTAAACTCTCTCTTTCCTGAATATTTTGTTCATGTATCGGTTCAAGTTCAATCAGTCATGCAGGTCCAGCTCAGGTTACAAATCAGGTCAGAAATCGGGTTTGGAAATTGTTCCCCTGAGAACTAGAAAGTTTAGAGAGGGATGTTGATGGGAGATGCAAGCAAGAAATCATCACACAGCTCTGGTGAATTACCGCTCCCCGCAAAGGGGAAGGAATCTAATGTTTTCACTGGCTAATTTGTGTTTGTCAGGTTAATGATGGAGACCAAGAAGCATTTTGAAAGGTCTTTGGAGATTTTATTGGGAACACTAGCATTCATTGGTTAAAAAAAAAAGCTTTAAAGACTTTATTTATCAAGCAAAAACTAGAAGACAACCAACTGTGTGCTTACCTGGCCCCAATTACTAAGCCTGTGATAACAAAACTTACTAAGCACAGAAAACCTTTGCTTTGCAAAAGTAGGTTACCATCCAAAATACCATACAGATTATAGAATATTGCTAAGCAAAATTTGTTGCTTAACAGCTTTATGAAATTTGGCCCTGTTTTTGAAAAAATTAAGAAGCCAACTTTCAGCAGTGACCAATTGTATCAAGCTTTTTAGCAGAAAATACTGCTTAACAAATTTCTTTGCTCAGTTAAAAAATGAATGGGGTACCAGTCTCAACAATGTCAACTTTATGGAATGTTGGCTGGTAACCTGAATCTGTGAAGCAAGATTTGTCTGTGCTTAGCAAGTTTTTGTGCTTACAGGCTTTATGACATTGAGCCCTAGTGTTCTTGCTATGTAATAATTTGCAGGCTATTAACTCTGCTTGAGGAAGCATTCTTTGCTTATATTGAACATGTTGCTTTTTATTTATAGTATTTATAAGCAAGGTCCAATTTCGTTGAACTGCATAATTTTCTGCTGACTAAAAATAGGTTACCGGCCAAAATACAATGTCTTATGTACTATTTGTGCACAAATAGTACATCAGTCAAAATACCATGTCTTATTTGTGCACATATAGTACTTAAGACATAGTATTTTGGCTGGTAAACTATTTCAAGTCTATTTCTAGCAGGCATGTTGTTGGTGTTTTGAAACATTCTGCTCAGCAAAACATAGCAGGAAGGCCACTCACATTTCCTGCTATTTTTGGCTGAGCAAAATGCTTTAAAGCATTATTTCCTGCTTAAGCAGCTCTGAAATTAGACCTAACGTTAGGGCCATGAAGTTGTACCTAGAACCTGAACCGTTTAGTTTGTAAACTTGTATCCTTTTTTGAGTTGAAGTGCCAAGTTCAACTTTGGTGAGAATAGACCATATGGTGATGTTGTTTGTAATGTGTCACTGATGTGATGTGTCCACGTAGTACCGGTTCTTGCTTAATAACGTAGTACAAACAGATTGAGGAGAAACGTCAGACGACAACCAGAGAGCTGGAACATGTCTCTGGTTAGGTCAACGAAAAAACACACCTGTGCATGTTTGTCATGGAGACTTACAGGTTTTCTCAATGTGTTTGTTGTGAAAAAAAATGTGAGAATGTTGCCTCTCCGTCAACACAATCATTAAACCACTCCAAAGTCCAAAGCTCTAATGAATTTATTACCGTAGTTTCCCCTCATGTTTTTTCAGCACAAAATTCTCCCCGTAACGGAAACTCCCTGTCATGTCCACAAGAATGATTACCAAAAGTCATACTTCGACATGAACTCACTGTATTTTTTATTATTATTATATTGTATACACTCAAAAGCTCAGAAAACTAAAATGGTTTCCCAAAGAGAGTTGCTTGTGTCTAGGGTACCTACTGTGCCAGTACATACCAGGAACTCATTCTGATTGAAATTGTTATAGAACATGTGTTGTCCGGACATTGACAAGTCTTTGAACTTTGTTCTTGATGTGGCAGGGCAGTTCTGTGCTAGTTAACCACTTCACATCTGTATTCTCAAAAAAATTCCGTGCCCACCCCTGGTATTATTTTTCGGAACCTTTAGGAGCTTCTCTTGAGTAATGGTTTTCTGTTGACAATACCATTGCCACAATGAAACCCTGACTTGAAAAAGGAAAGATAACAAATATTCTCATAATTAGCTTCGGGATTTGATGTTGTCATATGAGAAAATTGAGCAGGTACTCACCGTGATTCGCAGAATGTCGGCCGTGAGCCACAACTGAAAATCTGCCATGTTATGCTGGAATCTCGGAACACTTAGACCTCCTCCCATTGAGCAAAATATAATGAGGAGTAATGGTGGCAGCCTGTCCATTCTTGTATGCTACATTTTTTACAACAACAGGACAAAGGTCTGGAATCACTAGTTACACAGCAACCCCGTGCCTGTGCATGCTACACACTGAAAAGTCCAGGTGGATATTTCAGTCAGCCGTTCGTCTGCCGCGAATTTTTTTAGGAAAATGCGAAGTTGTTCCAGTCTTAATAAACTGTCCGCCGTAAGTCAGTCAAGAAAAATTTGGCGTAAAAACACGTCATCCGACGTGAAGTGTATTTCAAGGGCCAGAGAGGCAAAGAGAAGGGACACATGCAGTTTACCTCCATCTTCTCTTTCTTTCTCTCTCTCTGTAGTCAAGCTAAATTGTCACCAAGATTTATTGTCTGAAAACACCTACAGATATTTTCTAAAATGTGAAAAATGGGGTTAACGGTATTATACAGGATTGGTCAGGGGGAAAAAACCCACAATTGTTTAATTTTAGTATGAAAGCTTACTGATTATGAAATTCATACTAGAACCATTTTTCTGTGAAATATTTCCCTCAGAAATGAAGTCATATTCAAGAAAACTGTACCTGAAAACCTAAAAAATGCATCCGCTTTTTTCGGTTGTTATACTGAAAAATAAGGACAAGTGTTTACATACTGCATGGTTTTATCACTATTTTCTCCTGACTCACACAACGGATGAAGCCCAAATTTTCACAGATTTGTTACTTCATGTATATGGTTGATCACACAAAACATAAACACTGTCTGCGACTATTTTGTCAGCTCAACCAATCCTGTATAATACTTTTAAACATTACTCTTGTTACGAAATGTTTGTGTTTTTTAAAATAACTGTTTGTAACCATTTACACATGGTTGACATAATATGTGACACACAGAAGTCTGAGTCACAAGGTTTACTTTTTGTATAAAAGATAATTTAACAAGTCATGACTCAATGCAAATCTATGGAAACAGCCACTGAATTTTATCTCTAATCACAAGACAAATAACAGTTCTTTGGTGAGAAAGTGCAAATAACTTTTGACTGTTCTAAAAAATAAAATTAAAAAAAGTTATAATTTTGGATTTGGTCCATGGAGTTATATATACATGTAAGAACTAAAGAAGAGCACCCACTGTGTCAGGCACGGAACTCCGCTGACCCGCCATGTGGGTCAATTGCGTTCGAATGTCCAGTTGGAAAATGTTTGCTGTGTAAACTGATAAATGACCAGTGTAATTATGATGGCCAGCACCGTTGTCTCAATTGGCAAAAATGCTCCTTGCTTGGCCACTTGTATGCCCTCTAGTTGTTATAAAAGAACATATGTTATTTATTTTTATTTGATTTTAAATCTTCGGACATAAGTACATGTAATAATAGTGGCTTCTTATATAGCACTCAAATCTGTCACTCAGTGACGCTCATGGCGCTCCAACATTCAGTATTTTCCTGCAAGGTGTATGGAGCTACGTTTTTGAAGTATAGGACCTTTTTCCTTTACAAAGCACCAAGTAATGGTTTACAAGGTGCTGTGGTGCAATATGCTGCCAATCAAACCAGGAAAACTGGGTCGAACCCTTCTCTTTACGATAAGTGCACTGGGTTCTTTTGCGTGCATTACAAAATAAAAAATGTGAAACTAACAGAACTATCGGAGATAGAATAAAAAGACAAATACAGCCACTAAATAAGCAAAACAAGAAAACTAGATTAAAACGAAAACAAACATGCAAAAACCATTAAGTATAAGTGATGAGACTGTTCCTAGTTTCAGGAGCGAGATCAGAAAACATTTTTGGAAAACGAACCATGCCATTGTATTTGAATTTATCTGTACAAGCTTTTCTAAGATAAAATGTAAGTACATCAAGCCTCAAGTTTGACGTCTGATATTATGTAAGATCCCATTTCAAGATAAAGTCATTTGTCATTATTTTGTGCATGGGCTTCCTAAGTTCACGGGCAATTCCCCCAAGTTGAGTCGATATCTTTCCCAGCATACTCCTTAGAGGGTGCAACATTTATATCATCAACTCCTCCCAGTCACAAAAATAAGTTCCTGGAGAGAAATATAAAAAGGGTCGTACTTCCCCCACACAGCGCTGTAGCAGGAATCTTTCTCTTAGCCAGTGGGCATAAGTATGGGAACAATTAAAGCAACCCCGCCGTAACCTTTTTGTCGTCACGTTCATGCACGCGGCAATCAAACTATATCTCTGTCCCGTTCGAAAATACCACTTGGAGTTTGGCGTCCGAAGCGTCTGTGGTTAAGGCCTCGGCCCGTCAGCCTGGGGATTCTCCGCAAAGGCTACAAGAACAGGGTGATGACATGAACTTTCTCAGAGGGGGTGCTTATTCAAATGTCACCCTCTAGCAGCCGTTCATTTTTTCTTCCGACTTTTGTTTTCACTTTGAAATTAATACGTCTGGATTAGTCATACGGGAGGATCATCGTCAGAGGACATATTGCCCCAATCATATATATAGGGTGGCCTGCAGAACATGTTTTACAAACTGCAGACAAGTGTGACGTGACAATAAGCCTTTTTGAGATATGGCGGACACAATGCTACAACACTATAAGGTTTGGGTAAATTTGTGTGTATAGTATACACCCAAACCAAACAGTACACTCCTATCACGTCCGCCATACCCCAAAAAGGCTTATTGACCGTACATGCTTGGTTTGAAACACCTTAATTGTAACTTATGCTCCCTCTCATCATGGGATAATGAATAAAAAGTAGTCAGGTCACTCTTAAGGAAAACATTTTTTAAGCAATATGTTTGGCTTAGCTCTGGTGGCCTTTCTCAGCCCAGTTTCAATCACGTCCAGAGGGCACAATCTCTCAGACCAACTAAGCAGAAGTTATTGCTTAGCCGAATTATTGGTATACCTTTCATAAATGATATACATCACATGGCATTTTGACCGGTGACAGTGCTTTTCTGCACTTCACATATTTTTGTGCTACTTGTCTTCAGAGATACGTCTTGGTTGCGGTCAAGTGTGTCTTGACCTTTCAACACTTCAGGTCAAGATGCTGTCAAACTGTTGACGTTCTCACCTAAACTTAAGGAGGTCCATCAAGACAGGGTTAACACTGTAAATCCTTTATGATCCATCTACTTAATCCCATCCCTAATCCTTCAGGGATGAGATATGACCTTATTTCAAGAACTCTTACCCTTGTTTGTGGAATATGTGTCTATGCAAGAATGCAGAAAGTTTTGGACAATTGTTTATTTGTTCTCATCTTCTCTATTAATACATTTATGGATGTTGACTCCTCCCCAAATTCACTCAAAATGTTACACTGTCTTAATTAATTGGATGCAGAGTGGTCAAATCCACCCCCTCCCCGTAAACACCTGCAATCGGGGACCTCCTACTGTTCCTCTTTTGTTTGTACTTTCATTGTGGCATGTCGTGGCCGAGCGGTTAAGAGTGCCGGACTCAAGCTCTGGTGTTTCTGATCAGCAGAGTGTGGGTTCGAGTCCCGGTCATGACACTTGTATCCTTGAGCAAGATGCTTTACCATAATTGCTTTCTCTTTCGGATGGGACAATAAGCCATAGGTCCTGTGTACTAGGATTGGTAGTGCACGTAAAAGAACCCAGAACACTTATCGTAGAAGAGTAAAGGTTAACCTCGGTGTTTCTGGTTCACACAGCAAGCATCCTTGTTTACAGGTTTCCTCAGGCTTGCGAGCTACAGTGATTAAGTTCGCTTATGAGGCATGTTTGGTTTCATTACCAACAATATATAATAATAAATAATAATAAAAATAACTTTTATGTCAATAGCTCACATTGGTTTTGTACACACTTCTCCAACTGGGGACCTTCACCCAACCTGGGACTCTATTGTCCTCTTTTTTTATAGCTCCCTGTTTTGAATATGAATACCTACCCACACACAAACCTCCACCCCCATCTCCCATCCCCACCTCTCACCTCCTCTCCCCCCTAAAAATAAATAAATAAATAAATAAATAAATAAGCAAATGAATAAATGAATAAATAAAAATAAATAAGTAAATAGTCGAAACTGGAAGACAAAAGAATTAATAAGTTCATTAACAGCTTAAATGTAATAAGAACAGAATACTTTTAAATCACAGGACTTTTCTCTTTTTAAATCCTCCTGTTTTTGGACTGAACTTTTTGTTTCCAAGAAATGAGAATAGGGTGCTCTTTTCCAAGAAAACAATCCATAAGCTAAACAAACACCAAAATGTGTTTGTATTGATAAACTCAACAAGTTAAACCTTACACAGGTTGTTTGTTTCTAACATGTTTTGATAAACAGATAAAGAGACTAAGCATGTGTTAACAAGAGACGCTTTATAAAATTATCAATGCTGTACTTTTTCCCTGTAACAATGGAAATCCCCCCATGAGCTTCGGTTAAGCCAATTTTAATCGGTTGCAGCTGAGGAGTTATCAAGGATGTCTGGCCGTAAACTGATTTCACAAAACTTGTATCATCTTAGCGTTTAAGCAGGAACATTGCTTAGTCATAGTTAATTTGCTTATAGCGGAGGCAATTTGCAGTCGGAGAAAACCCATTCAGTCATATTTATGTGTATTTCCTATGGATTAGAAGGCTTTGGACTATGAGCACCGTCGGTAATTAAGGGGGGGGGAAAACCCACTTTGGACGAATTGGCTTATTAAAAGCCTACCTGAAACTGTGCCAAACACCCAGTGAAGTATATTCTACCTGACATGTTTGTCATTTTCAGGGAAAATGTGAAACGCGTGTAGAATGTGAAATGGATCACAAGCAGGTGATACACTTCCATACTGTAATGAATTGGAACAGATTTTGTCGTTTTCTCAACTGAAAAGAAAAGGGTAAAATGAACTTTTAAACTTTTTCAAGGCTGGTATCTGAAGGTCTGAACAGATGCCTTGATTCTTATAAAGTAAAGATGCTTATAATTAAGGATGCTTGAAAGTATTAACTGGTCATCACATAGTGGCAATCTTAGTCAGATTCTTAGTACTTCATTAGTTGTCATTGCATTGATTCCTAAATGGGACCAGACTAAAGAAGTAGAACCCCTGAGTGAGTGGTGATTTGCCCAACTCAGTTGTGAGAGCATGTTATGGACACATGCGGACATTTACACCATGTTTTTTGCGCGTGTATGGAAAAAATGATATCGAGTGACAAACGTGTATTGCAACAGATACTACATTGTTTAGACCAGCCAATAAAAAAACATAGCAAATGTGCACTGCTGTTACTTGATCATTTTGCCATACATGCATGTCACGTGTTATATCCATACACCATGTCCACAGCAGGACTTAGAGTGCAGTGAGTTCAGCATTCTAAAGGTTCTATTTCTAATGGCCAGACTATGGCCTTGTCCGATTTAGCGGCTACAGCTACGGCTACAGCTATATTTCCGCATCATGCGTCAAAGTATAGGACGTCCTTGGTAACACCCTCAGCAACAGTCATAGCCGTAGCTGTAACCGCCAATTTGGATACGGCCTATCTTTGCATTCAGTTTAGTTGTGGTCACGTATATAAAGAAATGTGGCTGAATCCAGACGCAGATTTAGAAAACAATTACAGCTAAACTGCTGAGAGATGTTCAACATGAAAAACTTATTGTCTTATTTTGTTGTTGTATTTTTATAGGCTTTGCCTGAAGATGAACGGTATGGTCCCATCGATGGCTACTTGGTAACCTATTGGTCCCAAAACTCAATGAGCAGACAGATACTAGATGTCCCAGGATCAGACAGCATCTTGGTTCTTACCGGTAAGTGGTCCAAAATTCTGTTTTTTTTTACAATTTTTGTAACCCCCCAAAAATGCATAGACCCAGGATGGGGTAGGGTACATATCTGTGTTGACATAAATGCCTTTGTTTCAACAATGGAATAGCAGTCTGCACTATTGCTAAAAATAGAAGCTCATACCCGGGTCTCAGACATCGTGTCAAATTTCAGGAATTTTCATGTCCAAACTTTATGTTTACTCGTGTGAATGCAGTCATTGCGTGAGTGGTGGAATGTTTTTCTGATATCAGGGTGTTTTTAGCAAGTGGCGATATTACAGGCCTGGAATTTCACCTTTCAGAGGGCACGGCCATTTTCAATTCACAAAGGGCACTTCCGTTGGAAAATCTAAAAGTCTATGGGAAACGTTTTGAAGGGGCACCAAGGCCAAGACCAGGGGCATGCAGAGGCCATGGTGGCCTCCGTGTAATTCGAGGCCTGCATTAGTGCGGAGTGCTGTTGTGCACCTGTGTACATGCCACACTCAACCGATGATGCGTGTTCCTTTAAACTCAGTGAGGGTGCTGTTTGAGCTGATGACGTCATGTGAAAAAGGTCTATACCCATCCCCTTCCTCTTCTATATCCACCTCTAGCTCTTAGCAAGTATATTAACTAGTTTCAAATTTGCCTGCTTAGCAGCCCCCAAATTTGTTTGTACACATAGTCCAAATCAGTTGAACCATATTTGCTGCTTACAAGAGAATGATGTCGGCTGATGGATGGATGACTTCACTGGCAGGGTTTGACATGTTTATCCAGTAGAAGGATCTAGAGCTCTCGGGTGAAGATCCTACTTGGATCAAGATGTCAGGGCATTGAATCTTGGACATCCATAGTGATTATTGGGATTAAACTTTTTACAAGAAGCGGGGCCAGAAATGCCTACCCCCCTCTCTCCACCTCCCCCTTGAATTCTTCCACGTATAAAGATTCTTTAAGAGTCACAGGGTTTGCTCTTAACTTTTTCCATGACTAGCCATCGGGACAAGTTATCTTGTCATTTCACTAGTCCCCCAGCTTTTTTACCAGTCTATATTTCATGTTAATTAGGGATGCTTTTAAACGCAAGGTATCTATATCAAAACGAGGGGTCTATTCAACATACATAAAGTTTAGAACTTTCCAGACACAGTCACCTGTGGGGAAACCACTGGCACTTTTGAGGTCCATTATTTGGAAGTTGTGATAGCTCCAAGAAGAGTGTTGTTGTTTGGGGTTTTTTTGTGCTTTAGTTTTTCTACTGACAACCAAATTGCATTAATTGAGAAATAAGAAAAACCAACCTAACAGTTCTTAGTGGAATTGCTTTTCCCAAGATGGGGAGATTCTCTAAATTGTATCCCCCCCCCCGCCCCACCAAACACCACCTTGCCCTGTATCTGGTTTGGCAACCCTTGTATTTATTGGAACAACGATAGCCATCAATGGTTACAGAATTCTTTCATGCATAACGGAAACTCCTCAATAAGCCGTTTGCGAGTTAGATTTGAATAATGTCTGGTACAATGACTTGCTTAGTCTCAAGTTACCGCTTCAATTTGAATTCCTCAGACTTTATAATAGAGACAGTTGCTGTCACATGATTCGGGGCAAGCTTTTGTGTAGTTCAGCACCTTGAGGCGGAACTGATCTGCAACTGTTTGCGCTTTATAAATCTCTCTTTATTATATATTATTATTAATTACGTAAGAGACGGTGAAACGCCCTCACACAATTCTGAATGAATGTGTACGGCACAATGGTATGAGGCTTTGCCTACCTGGAGGTTGCTATACAAAAGCTTGCCCCGAATGGTGCAACATAGCAACTGTCTCTATAGTCTGAGAAATTTATATTTAAGTGGTAATTTGTGACTAAGCAAGTGATTGTACCAGATATTATTCACATATAGCTCGCAAGCTCAAGGTCTCCTTGCATCCCATGAGGACCTCTGTCGCAAGGAAACAAGCCCCAGACTCGCTTTATTTTCTCTCAGTCTATATTACTTCCAAAAACACCCGTATAACCTTTTCATAATAATTTGTTTAACGGCCGTGACGGATGCAGCCCGTTCTGGGTCGCTCATGAGCATTAGGGGATTTATTTATAGCTCCATGGGGATAACCTGCAACAAAAAGAGAGAAAGAAGAAAAAAAACTTTTGGGGGCACTTGGGTAATATTACATTTTTTTTTATCAACAATGTTACCTGCATTGTAATTTTAAATGTGTTATACAGGATTGGTAGAGCTAACAGAATAGACACCGTGTTCATATTTTGTGTGAACAACCATATACATGAAATAACAAACCTGTGAAATTTTGGGCTTATAGTCCAATGTGTGAGTCAGGAGAGAAAATAGTGAAAAACCATGCACAATTTTCAGCATGTAAAACACATTGTCCTTAATTCTTGTAAAAAGTTTTCTCTAATATGACTTAATTTCAGAGGGAAATATTTCACAGAAAAGAAAATTGGCTCTTGTACGAATTTCATAATCAGTAAGCTGCCAGACTAAAATTAAACAATGATGTTTTAATCCGTACCAATCCTGTATAACACCTTTAAGTGTCCTGAGGAAGGTGGTAATTTATTTCTGTTTGTTTTCCTTATGTTTTGGGCTAAAAATAGTAATAACTTCACTTTGTACAATGTTTCTACAGTTTACAAGGAGGGAGTACTTTGGGTGTATTGTAAAAGCATCAATAGTGTATCCGGCTGGCGTAGAAGGCATTTTTGGTCTCTACATGGTTTACAGAAATTAATCATAATTTATTTGAATTTTGTCCACTAGCAAAAGTATAACTGTATACAATTAACATCCTGAAAAAAGTGTTTGAAATATAGTGCTTCTACTGACCCAATTCACCTCGGCCCAATTTCATCAAACTGTTTACAGGTAAGCAAAGATTGAGCTTAATGTAGCAGAAAAACTTGTGTAAGCAAAAGTGTATTTCATACATGTGTATTTGATCGAGAAGATTTGACAGTGCATGTCCGCGTTCACAATGGAGTTGCATTATTAAATCACTCATCACTGCTTACAGAAACCCCCTGCAAGTTAGCGCGCCTTTTGCTTTGCTTAAGGTATATAGCAGTGTTTATGAAATAGAAATTCTGCTAATGGCCGCTCGACCGTAAGCAGAAAAAGTGAACGTCTGCTTACAGGCTTTATGAAATTGGGCCCAGATGTTATCACCCATGATAAATCTTGGGCCGAGTTTGCCCAAGAACTATCGTTGACTATAGTTCGACTAAGTTAGCTCCGAACTCTGTCTAGTCGATGATAGTTGGACTATACGCTAGTCGACTAGTTGGAACCAGCCTACTGGGTATGGTTGCATCGCTGGTTATCAATAGCCCAGTGCAGAGTGGACCAGTTATCAGAAAATGATAACGTACGTGAGCTGCTGGGTGGCAATGACATGACATGACTGGAGTTCACCATTGGTCCTTGAGCGAACGTGACCTGAAGTTGCACCATTTTGGGAGTCAGATTCCCTGTTTGTTTCTGTGCTCTGTGCTTTTTTATGTGACATGGTTAGACGCCCTCCATATCTTTACCTGCAGTTTGACTCCCAAAATGGCATTCACAGTTTAACCAGAGGGATGATAGACACCCAAGCCTGGTTAGGTGTTTTTTTTATAAACTGAGTGATTTGTCTGTGGATTTTTTCACAGAAGTCGGGAAAGTACTGAGTATACAGTGCGATGTAAGGGTAAAAAACAAAATATAGCACATGTTGTGTGATACAGCCAACAGTTTGAGTTATCATATGGTTCTGGATTTTGTTAGATTGAGGTATAGGTTAATAGTAAATCACTAAGGGAGTTAGTATCTTAATGTATCAAACTGGGAAATTGTAAATAATCAAGTTGTGGCAGAAACTCAGCTCTCATGTCGATATGAATCAAGATCCATACACATTACAAACTTATCTGTGAAATCTTCCAGACAAATCAGCCAAAAAAAAAAAAAAAAAAGAATTTGTAATTTATTGCTGTATTTGTGCTGTTGGTGGAAGCGGATCTGTAATAAGCTATCCATCTTGGAGAGTACAGAACGTGTTCTTGAGAATGACAGTAAATACCAGGTGAAGTCATCTCTCAGGATGCTTGGTAATCAAGACCATCAGAAGCATCCATCAAAATAAAGAATTTTTGTGGTGAGGAAGAACTTTTTCAGTCAATTTCTAGTGGAAAAAGTATAACAGCAAGTGATCACATTGTATTTGAATGTACAAAATGACCACGCAACTGGTATAGTGACTTTTTATGGAGAAGTTTTCTGTTGGTTTTGTTTTATTCATATCTGCCTATGATAATTATAAAGAACACGCATTTTGGTTCTTCGTAAATTGTTCTTGTAAGAATTTGTCTTGCTGTTATTCTCCTACCACGGAGTAGATTTCAGAGTTCAGGGGACTTTTTAGTTCTGAAAAGAACTGTCCTGCTTCAGTATCTAAGTAGTACGTCTAGATCCAAGCAGGACAGTTATTTTCAGAACTATAAGTGTAGTTTATCTGCAAAACCTCATGTAAACAATAGGATATCTTTATGATCAGTGAAAATGGGGGCACTACGTGGACTGGGTTTTCAGTCCCTACCTGATGGCTTGGGTTTCCCTGGAATACTTCTCTGGGGTTTTCCTCCAACATCTAAAACTGAAACTTCTTCCTTGTCTTCTCTCCAGTGGGTTCTTGGCTAGTACAGTGATTAAGTTTGCTTTTCTGAGAGCCCTTGGCTTCAAAACCAGAATTAATATATGAAATAACAAACACCTCTGTCTTGTACAGTTTTAGTTCATAGACATTCTATTTGTCCTCTCCATATTGTCCCGCCCATACGCACTGTTCTGTTCATCGCTGGGAAATGCAAAATGACAATGATTTCCTGGTGTAAGGAAACCAAATAAACCACGGGCGTTCCCCACTGTCTTACTTGATTTATGAAACGGTAACTGCATTTGAGAAGCTGGTTTGTCTTGGGGTTTTTTCAAGAACGTGGCATAATACCCTACTACGTTGGGATATCTATCTATAAGCATGGAAAAGTTGGAGAGGTTTTCATTTCACTGCAACCGGTACTCACATTTTAAAAAATAAAAACACTCCTGTTTTTTAATGAAATATTGTTACAGTACACGCTGCTGATGAAAGGATTCAAACTGGCCTCTTCTCATCTAGTCGTGGTGCAAGGGCTTCTCTCAAGAGGGCGCTATTATGGCGTTTTGTGGCCAAGTTGTTAAGAGCACCAGACTCAAGCTCTGATGTTTTTGATCAGTCTTGACATTTGTGTCCTTAAGCAAAACACTTATTAATCATTATTGCTTCGTCCTTCGGATGGGACATAAAGCCGTAGATCCCGTGTGTTGTGTCATGCACTTAAAAGAACCCAGTACACCTATCGTTAAGTAAAGGGGTTTGCCTGGGTGTTTCTGGCAGTGGCTGCTGAGTGTACCACAGCACCTTGTATATGCTTATGAGGTGGTCTCATAATAAAAAATACAAAAACCTGTCATGAAATGTTTCTGTTTGTTCAAGCGCCTTGAGTACCTTATTGGAAGATACGTGCACTATATAAGACTATATTATCATTATTATATTATTATCATCCATGAAATGCTTCTTTTAAGAAGAACGGCCTTTTATCAACGTCATCATCAATCTATGTTAGGCGACACTCGTTCACCGAATCATTGCATGCAATTTGATTCCTAAGATGGCATACCATTGGCAGACTCTAGCTGCATGTGATGTCAATAAGTGGTCTATACCACACAGCCTCGCTACCATGGGCAGCGTGCCGTATCGATACCTCTCGTCACTAAACCCCTGGTAGGGATGTACTGGAAAACAACGCTGATGGGCTACCAAAAGTGACTACTTTGCGTACAGGCTTGTTAAAAACTTTCAAGCGCTTGTACGCGCTTGTAGGACGCTTAGTACGCGCGTGTCAAAATGCAAGTATTTTGACGCGATTGTTTTTACACGGTCACCCAAAACTGCATACAGTTAGACATATCACAAGATCAAAGAATAATGAGAGGGAACCAGTCTCTCTTTGACTTGTTGTGGGTTAGCATACTTGAGCGGGTGCGTAGAGTGGATCAGCCACAGGCCTAATTAAAATGTGCTAGATTCTGGCACATTTGAATGAACCAATTCCAGGGGTTATGAGCGAGCAAGGCATGCTGGGAAAAAATGGCATGGCGAGATCGATCACCCCTGGGAACGAGGTTGATACCACATGTCTTTAAAAATCGAAAGCAGCAAGAAGGAAATGTTGTGCGACAGTGTGGCTCCATGCTAACCTGTAGCTTGTCCAAAATGATGACCAAACAACAAGTATGACGTCAGATATATACAACGACGCCATACCTGGATTATAATTTAATGGCTGCTTTCCTGTTTATATTTACATTTTTCTCCACTGGACTCAATGATTTATAGGTGTGAGTAATTTATAATTTATCACCTTGTAGAAACAAAATTCCTTCAAAAAATATCTGCGCAGTCAATGCAAACTGGGGTAAGATATTAATTACTCCTTTCCACTGAACATGCTTTGTAATTCAGATTTATGGTTTCCTTTAATTTATAATTTACAGCCCGGAAATGTCCTCCACTCAGAAATAAGTTATAGCAAAAACCATTTCTCGATGACTTAAAATGTGTAATAGTTCTTTCCTACTTTGTAGAGTCTGTATGATAGATTCAGATTTATAGCTCTCCGTAATTTATAATTTACTGGCTGTAAAAATTGACCCCCCATCCTAGCACTATCCAAAATGTTCGCACCCCTGGAGATGCTTGTCAGAGGAACATCTCA
The DNA here is from genome assembly GCA_021014325.1 of Plazaster borealis. Lineage (NCBI taxonomy): Eukaryota > Metazoa > Echinodermata > Asteroidea > Forcipulatida > Labidiasteridae > Plazaster > Plazaster borealis. Next base: position 7,696,116 of record CM037456.1, on the reverse strand, counting down.
CCCCCTAACGCCCTTCCTTTTTACTAGGTCTAGTTCCTGTTACAAGGACATTGGTAACCTTGTGAGGAAACGTGACCTTGGCGGGAACACACTGACTAATTGTACAACTACATATTGTTATCATCAATAATTAATAGCTATACCAGAAATCATTGACATTGATTGGTTAGGTTGGTTTTTTTTAGTTTCTTTTAACAAAATAATTTGTCACGGATGAAATTGGAAAAAACTACATTTGGAAATGTTAAGTTAAGTATCTTGACTTGATCAACTTTTTCTGACAGACTTATATTTAGGCATGAGAATGCAAAAACAAAATTGACAGGTCATGTATGGTCACTGGCACTCAAAAGTACACAAACTTTTGACACTTTAACTTTGATGCTGAGGCGCTACATGGATGCTTCTATCAATGTATAATGTAAGAGGGATGCAACATGCACGCTCAATATCATTTTGAGTAACTTTACAAATTTCGAGTTGGTTTGAGGTAGCTGACCTTGTTTTTCTGATATCAATTTGCAATTTCTTTTGTTTATCAGCTTGGAATTTAATCAAGCTTGTTGTCTGAAACAAACAATTAAAAACATTTCAGACAACACCACTGTAAAGCTTCATCATTGCTTGTAAAGGAAATGAACACCGGCATTGTCTTTGAGGAGGGGGGGGGGTACACAATAACAACGCTGACCAGGATGCCCTGATGCCATCTTATTAATGGTGTCCTCATTATAATAAACGGTTTCCTCAATCGGAAGATTTATTGCGCTGAACACAGCGGTGGCATCCACTTCTACGGAGAGCATGCCCCAGTGCAAAACTCGATATCCCCCAGACGCAGGGACAAAATTACCGGAGGTGGTCTGGTTTTTTCACTACTCGATGATGGCCAGAGCTTATCGCGTCAGTGAAAACTTCCAAATTAAATCTAAGTTGTTTTTTTCCTTAGCAAGGTCCTTTCTGTGGGGTTTTCTCTCTTTACTGTTGTTTGTTTCAATAGTTTTGAAGAAGAAAAACGTCAGCAGGAACTTTGAAAATCGATGAAAAGACATCTGGCCTGCAAGAATTACAAGAAATATCTAATCTCACCATGCAAAGCCCCAAAATGTATTCTAAAGGGATTGTATACGTTTCGTAATTCGAACCCACTGTTTGTTTCAATCCTATATAGTTGTAGATATATACCATAAAACTAATCTGTGAAAATTTCAAAAGGTGGTAGCATTTTTGAGATATTGCCGAAAATCGTGAGCAGTTATATGTCCACACAGGAAGAATAATCTGCATTGGAATACACAATCTGAGAAACATTGCTGTCAGTAACGCTTCACAGATTCAAATTTGTTGGGGAAAAAAGTGATAACTTTCCCATAACCGCAGTACTTTTAAGTGAAAAGTTTCTCAAAATGCATTTTACTAACCAGAGCTGCTGTACTTCTTACCAAGTGAGTTTTTATTGCCATTAATTTTCAGAGTCACTACCAAACATATACAGATCCTCTTTTTTCTTTTCTTTTTTTGAACAAAATTGTTAGGCCTAATGGCCTTATGTTTCGACCCTAGCAGAGTCTTTCTCTAAGGCTAAAGAAACACTTTGAGAAAGACTCTGCTTAGGTCAAAACAAGAGGCTAGTAAAAAAAAATTTGCATTTATACCATTTTGTAAAATTGTTATATTTTATATTTTATTTTTAAGCTGTGTGGTCTGTTTAATACAGTTCGTCTGGTGACCCCTTTAAAAACTCTTTTGAGTATTTTTCAGTTGTTGTTGTTTCTTCACTTTTTCTGTATTTTTTCCCTTTTATTTTGTTTTAATGGCTGAAGAAGTCAAATTGAGTCTCATATCCAAATAGACCGTTTTCAGTTGTAATTTTGACTTTTCAGGCTTAATTTGTAATGAGTAGTCAGGAAGCCTTACAAACATGGATGCAGTATGATAACAGATAAATATATGTCCAAAGCATCAGGTCAACTGTTCAAATTTTTTGAACTGTAACAAAGCAGCTTCCGAAAAGGAAAAGCGAAAATTGACTCCCAATAATAGATTCCCGAGAATAAAACGTCTCCACTATTGAAGGGTTCCGAATTTATAAACTCGACAATTGAAGCTTTCCTGATGCCTTGGCACATCAGGAGATAAAAATGGAGACATGGGGAAAGTCTGAAGGATTCTCCTTTATCTTGAGTTGTCTCTTGGGAGTCAGTGCTTTTATCTTTTTGTTGCCAACTTTCAGGAAGTTTGTCATGTTTGTGGGTAGATTGTACATTTACATGTACATGTATACAGTGTTCTTTTAACCAGTAAAATGCATTTTGTCACGTGGAAATTTCTGTAAGCTTTTAGAATTCTTTAAAGAGAAGTTACTGTAGATGTTAAATTACAAAATAGGCAGACCGCCAACATGAGGGCTAGATAGCTCAGTTGGTAAAAGGCCAACACTAAACCATTGAGCAATAGACCCCACCTTAGAATACTCAATTAATGTTAACTTACAACACCCCCCCCCCAACAACAAACAAAAATAGAATAAAAAAATAATAATTAATAATTGGTTGAATGCTGGCTCCTTCCCATGGTATAATACCAATAATAATGATAATACTCTGAATCAAAATTTCTTCTCATGTGTTTTCAATATAGAGTCCAAAAGAATTAAACAAACTTTCATGCGCGTGAGCTGAGCAAAGGAGCATGAAATGAATACATTGTACGTGTAATGATTCATGATTTTAGGTTGATGGTTTTGTTTTTATATACAAACTTTTTCGTCAAAACCTTCACTTCGCAACCTGCAAAATCTGGATGGAAATTTAATGCAGAATATTTATCTAGAGTTGGGGGGGGGCTTCGGGGAAGCAGCCTAAACGCAATAAAGTCGTCGGCGGTAAATGAATGACAACTTAATTTGCGCATTCCTATATTGCCATATGTAGCTTGTATTTCTAGAAGTCATCTATCAGCAGATTGAAGCTCTGGAAGGATTATTATATGATTCAATTTGTGAAATGAGAAAGTCAGTGCTGTAGTCATTTGTTTGGTCTCAGAGGTCGGGAATTGTGTTTCATTTTAGCCTGATAGGATATGATGAATGTAATTGAAACCATTCGGGTTAAAATGACCCATTTCATATGACTGTTTGGCATGGGGAAGGAGGCTTATATGATGCTGATTTGAAAACTACCTCAGGATAAGTCATATCTGAAGCTTTGTATGGTGTGGATATTGAGAAGTAACTAGTTCTAGGTGATAACCGTGGCCAAATTTCGCACAGGGACCTTTTGACGACCTGAGGCTGATTTTGCCTGGTACCCATTACATGTTTTTGAGCATGAGTACCAGTTAATATCGGCTGTCAGTCAAAATATTTTCGAGTAAAATTACCAAGGAAAGAGGGTGATTTAGACAGTCGGTAAATCCTTTGAAAATGACATTTGGAAATTTAGGGGTTTCGTGTCAAGAACAAGACGACAATGCTACGCATTTATCATGATTTAAAATTTGTAACAATTTTTGTCAATTGCATCTCTTTAAACACACTTGTTTTTTCTTCCCCCGTCAGGTTTGGAGGTCGCGACACTCTACTATGCGCAGATGGTTGCGTACAATCTAGTGGATGGCGTTCGATTAAAGGGTCCCCCATCAGCAGAAACATCTGCCTCAACGCAGGAAGGAAGTAAGAATATTTCCCATTCAGTCAATTTGCAACTCCTCAAAGCCGACTCTTACATAAGGCTATTGCTAATTCAAAGTGAGAATGACACCTGAAGATTCAATTTAATTTGAAAATAAGTCAAAGCATTGGTTGCTTTCATTTGGGGGGAGAGGGGGAGTTTGGGGGAGTTTGGTGTTGATTTGCAAAAGATAAGAGACAAGGATGGCATAATCTAATGTTTGCAGGAGGAATAATCTTGTTTATTGTTGAAGAAACAATATTATCAGTTTTAATGATAGGGAGGCTACCCTTTTCAGAATTCTCATTCGATTGTGGCATGTCTTGGTTGAATGGTCAAGCATACTGGACTCAGGCTCTTGTGTTTCTTATTAGCAGAATGTGGGTTCGAGTCCCAGTCTTGACACAATGAGTCCTTAAGCAAGACACTTAACCATTATTGCTTTGTACTTTAGATGGGTTGTAAAGCCATGATGTCCCGTGTGTTGTGTATTGCAGGTAAAAGAACCCAGTTACATGGTTGGCTGCAGATTGCACCACAGCACCTTGTAAACCATTACATGGTGCTATGTAAATAGCCCGATCTTATGTTTCAAACATAGCTCCGCACACTGTGTAGAAAAAATAATTAGCGCTTTGAGACGCCCTCGGGTGTGATAAAGCGCAGTATAAGAACTGCTTATTATTATTATATAAGAAGGAAGGGCAATTTGTAATTTACTTGTGTGACAAAACCACACTGTTTTTATTAAAACTTTCACAGCTTTGATGTGAGGACAGTATTAGCATTCACAAGGCAGTGACTTTGCAGACAATATAAGTTAAACTCTTGTCTTGTTAAAAAATCTTAATACATCTATTTATACATTTATTGTTAAATGCTTAAACTTAGAAATTATTGTAAGAATTTTCAAGTCTTCCTCATTGGGCATACATTTTCATTAAAAAGGGGCGCTGTAGCTTGGCATGGCCAATTTAAGACTGTGTAATCGTTAAAGTCAATGGCATATGACCTTTAAATTTAAAGCTGATGTCATCAAACTTGTGACAGGGCAATGCTAGTGATGTCATCAGAGGTTGCTAAGCATGCAGTGATGTCACAGAAGTAGTGATGTCATGGGTAGACTCATAGTCATACTTTGCACGATCAACGCACATGCTATTGAAGTCAAGTGGAAGTCAAATACATCAACAACAAATTCATTTACTATTAAAGAGAAACATTTCAAATTACTCAAAGACAAATAAAATTCTCATGATCCATTGCGAACTAAAAATTTTGATCCAAAATATCTGATCCAAAATTGAATAATTTCCATGAACTTTTCTTTTGATGACTTTGTGTTAACGAACTTGGAAACTGATCTGCCAACATTGTTTCAATTATTTGGGAGGGTTAGATTGAATTTTCACAGTCGATTTGAAGGATATGTAAATTCTCACTTACTCTGTGTGGCTCGGAGTTCCAAACATAATAAGTCCCAAGAATATCTGTGGCATAAAAACTCATCATTTCACACCCAATCTCTAATTAACTTGTTACCTCAATTCCCCGGCTAGCTCCCGGACCCATCCGATCAATCACAGCCTCTGAAGTTGGCTCCGACTACATCTACCTCAGCTGGAATCCCCCCTCCAAGACCAATGGAGTGATCCTGGCCTATGTCATCACGTACACGGCAGACTTTCCTCAGGAAGTTACCACTGACATCCTGAGTGTAGTGACAGGGGGAGTGAGGGGTAAGTCCTTATTTTTTCTTCCCGCAGACCTAAACTTCTCTTAAGACGACGACGTGGGTTTAGGGGAACGTGAAGCACGTACCCTCTCTCAGATCTCTCGGGAATTCTAAGGGGTGAAGTTCAAAAACAAATACTCGCACATCTTGAAATGAGGCAAGTTCGGCATTTGTACTTCATCGTCAAGATACATCTGTCTGTGTTGGGGTAAGTCAACTGCGTACATTAGATCCAATTTAGATTGACTCTCTAGGTTTTCAGATCGGCCGGGTGTAGTGTTCATTGTGTCAATTTAGCAGGACACATGTAAAACATGTTTTGCCAGCAAGGTGTACCCACGCTGTGAGTCACCCCAGTATGTGGTTTTTTGTTGTCGCTTTCTTTGGCGTCGGCTTTTGTGTATCATAATGGTTATGATCTTATCTCGTATAAGTATTGTTTCTATAACGTAATACCAAAATGAGTCAAGGGGTGAGTAATTCATCAATAAAGGATGAATTGCATTGTTGTAAAAATGTTAAAGCATTTTAATAGTTAATGACAAAGTACATGTTTGTTGTTGGGCGGAAATCTAGTTTTCTCAACACTTTACAGAATATTTTGATTGGGCATTTTGTTATGTAATGGCTTGGGTCATAATTAGTGGCACTAACAAGTGTTTTTATTGGCAGAAATTTATACATGGATTGTGTTGTTTCCCAAAAGAGTGCTTGAAATTTCTCGGTGCTTTTATGGTCTCTCTGCCCACTGGATGGCTTTTCTAATCCCGTATATGTAGGCTGGTCATTGTCGCACCGACCCATGCTGCAGTTTAAGCTCCAATGGTACCAAGCATGTTTGCTGAAGATTTGCACCGTTCAGCAGTGCTCAGTTTTCATAAAAGTCAAGGCTCTCGTGATTTCAAACTTTGGCATGTATTCTAACGCTTAGGCTGTGTCTGAATTAACAGCTTCAGCAGTGGCTATGAAAAGGCCTAATCTTCAATGTTGTCGCTGCAGCTCAGTTGACGGCCATAGCCGCAGCAGTAGTTGCTTGGTTTTGACATGGACTTAGAACAAACTTTATGCAGCAAAATGTTATTACCATTTGTAAGCACAGAAAGGGTCTGAGCAAGAAACTGTACATACAGGATTTAGGGTATTTCCTTTTTTTTAAGTAACAAGAATTTTGACCATCACTTTCTGAGGAAAATCTTTATAGCACTATCATGCAACTCCGCAACCTCCCCCCCCCCCCAAAGCCACTCTCAATTCATGCGCTCCACTTAACAAGTGTTTTACAGCCTTTAAGGGACTACCTGGTTTATATTACAGCTGCCAAATTTAACAGGATGGGTTTATAGTTCAAGTCCGGCAAGGCCACCTGCACAGGTAATAGTTGTTTAAATTGAATAAACTGAGAAGTAGTGAGCCAATGAATGCATAATGGCCGCTCAGAAAAGCCAATTCGTGAATGCCGCATTCAGAAAAGAAAATTCACTTCCTGGTTGGAAGTAGATGGTCAGTAAATCTGGCTGAGCGAGACTTTGGGGGTTTTCTTGCTGATCATTCTTAAATGATGTTTTATACTCGGACGATAAAATAAGGAACACTTTAGGCAAAATTGACTGTTTTGTCGCAGCTTACAATCGCTTTTATTTCAACTCATTTCAACAAGAAAACTCGTCAACGCTCAGCTAAAACTTGTGCTTTCATTTCGCATAGTAGCTTAAAATTTCTATGGAGTTAATTACCTTCTTTAGTTAACAGAACTGGCAAACTTTGCCCAATACTCAAAATTAGAACGAAGGCATCCGGGCACGCCTACCCACAGATGCTACTACAAAACCCGGGCACACATACCCACAAGAATTGAAGTATCACAACTTATCATAAATGCACTTGGCATCCGGGCACGCCTACCCACAGATATAAAGATGTTGCACCTAAACCGAGCTGCGACAAAAGTGAAAATTTGTTCTAAGGTTTGCCTCTTCTAAGATGCACCAGAACACAACAAAAACAACTTGCGCGGCAAATCAAAGACCCCGCGTACCATTGTTGTAGGCAAACTGGTCAGACGCGTATATCTAGCTGCGTATAATGCGTTTGACCGTGAATGCGGTAAAATGAAATAATGTTCATAGGTTTTTTTGAGTGGGTCTTTTAAAATATATTTTTAAGCACTTGGGTTTTCTTGCTGAGATATTTTAAGTGATGGTACAAAGTTATTTGTTAATGTGGGTCTCTTCTAGAGATCAATGTGTAGAAGTTGTAACTCTAAGACTTTGACAAAAAAATGGGGTTGTTTGGTTTATCTCACTATCACATCACAACATAATAACAAAAATAGCACTCACTGTGTCAAATAACATGGTAGGAAAACAAGCTTCAGAGGGTTTTGTAGTAGCCCATGTAAATATTACATCACTTACAATTTATATTTGTTGAGAGTTGTTTTGATTCTGAAAAGAGACAGTGGTGTAACAAATTCTGATTGTCATCATGAAAACTGTACTTGCTCCATTCAAATTAATTCATGACTCATTTCTGCACGTTTGGAACAGATACGATGAAAAATCGCAATGTGCTTTAATGGTTTCCCGACAATCGACAAACAAGCTAAGCTGAGCTAAAGTATTCAATGGTTGGTGTTTCTGCACGTGGATCTGCGTTTTGTTGAAGTATGGGCATATTTACAGGCAATTTGCTGAAAGTGTATACTTCCTTGGGAGGAAGTAAATTAGCGCCAAGTTCATACAATGTTCGTTACAGTATAAGTGATTGTTAGATAATTGCATTACAAACAAAATTGGCTTGGTATAAGAGTGCTTAGTCTTGCTTAACTTACGGCCGAACGTTTAAGCCTGATAAATTCTTCACAAGAATCAGGTAATACAGTACAACGACCCCCCCTTGTCCATGCAAATATATTCTTCAAGAATTAAAAACACTTCAGAAATAAGTCACTCCTTTAATTCCTCATCAGTCCACAACTGGATAAAAATCTCTCAATCTCAGAAGTATACAGTCTTGTTTTGTTGAGACATTGAATGTACCCCCCACCCCAATTCATTCCTTTAGATCCGTTTCATATCTCAAGTTGATGGATTGATCTTCAATCCAGGAATTCTAGGAGGGAATGTGTAAATACAAGCATTTTGCATTATTTACATGCAGATTATGAAAGCTGTTTAAACAGGCCAAATTTAACTCCTGATGAACACGTTTGAATACAAGTTTTATGATCAAATGCTCAGTTCTTTATCAAGCCTGATATTTATGTCTACTGCTTAATAATTCAAAAACTTAAACATTATATGTTTGTTTTAATAAATGGACTTTTTTAAATCGAGACAAATTGTATTTGCAGTTACCCACCTCCGTCATTGGTAGACTGAAATTTGCACTTTACTCTGCATTTAATAAATTCAAAGACTTTGTTAGAACAATTAACAAAAAAAGGTTTTGTATACAAGGCGAAAAACAACAACGCTGAAATACATTTTGCTCTTTAAAAAAACTCTTACAATTAAGGAAAATGTATCGGTTTCACATGGAAGTATCGAGTCCCCTTGAACCCATGGAACACTACCTTTTCTACCCCTCAAACTCTTTTGTTAAAAACATGTTGACTTACTCTGAGAATTGAATACACTGTCTGTGTGTGAACACTTTGCCGTAGTCCATGAACAATCACTTTACCATTGCCTACGGACTACTTTAATTGGTTCATGTCTTACCACTATTTATACATCATCGACAAAGTTTTCTGGCCTTGTCGACATATCTAGTCATCCCGAGTGAAACAAACAGACAACCCATCAATCAGTCTCACTTGTGATTTGACCATGAAGCACAACAAACATTTTAAGAAACCACATCCCCATAACATTCCCCCACCCTAAAACCCTGTTGCCCAATGTACCGTAATCGGCTAATAATTTAAACCTTGTCAAACAAACTTTCCAGCCTTGTCACTAAAGCCATTCACCCTCATCCGAAAGCAGAAATAGACAGTCCCGCCTTAACTTTTGATCCTAATCTATCAATCCCGATTCAATTTGACCATGTATCTGGCAAACAATTTTTTAACCCATTTTCCCTCCCATAACCCTTTTGAATCCCGAGTAATATGCAGACCCAAGCTCCCCCCTTCCAACTCAGAAGAAGTTTAGGGGTAGCATTGATTAGAAGTCTGAAGCTAATGACTGGAGATGGATCAATTGAAACGTATCCTTCCTGAGCGTCTTAGAAGGGTCTCGCTGCAGGCCGCCATCTGTCTGGAAGACAAGCATGGGCCCTTATCATGTCTGTTCCAGGTCCCCGGTATTAAGCCACCAGTTGACAAGGATCCTGAAGGCCCAACATGTTTCGCTGCACAAATCACGGGGGCCTGGGCAATTACCAAAGTTGATATTTTTTGTGTGTGTGATTATCATGACTCAGGTGGTGTAACGAGTCATGCAATTGTACATGACTAAATGTTTATCCTGAAAACAACCAGGGCCCAGCTTCATAGAGCTGTTTAAGCACAAAAAGTAGCTAAGCACAACAAAAATATGCCTACAAGAATAAGGTTACCAACTACAAAACCATTTCACTTGCATTATCTGTGACTGGTATCCTGCTTAATTTTGCTCAATAGCAGAAAGTTGTTAAGCAATATTTACTGCTTACGCAGCTCATGAAGTAGGGTTCTATTTCATAGAGCTGCTTAAGCAAAGCGCAAAAACAGCTATGCACAACAGATTTATGCTTGCAAGGGTGAGGTTACCAGTCAGATTACCATGTCACTTGTGTCATCTGTGACTGGTGTCATGCTCATATTTGCTGAGCAGAAAGTTGTTCAGCAATATTTTATGCGTAAGCAGTACCACAAAATTGGGCCCAGAGCGTACTGACTGATCACAAAGGTTGAGTTGCTACAATGCTGGCTGTTTTTATAAACCCTTTCAAATTAAGGTAAATTTTCTCTTGGGATCCTTTATAACTCTATACAATTTGAAAGTATGAAATTCCTGCTGCTAAAGCTTAAATTCCTGCTATTATAGCTTAACCATGTGTTACCAACTCCAAAATAAGCTTATCCCAACAACAATTTCATGTGATTGAAAACCCCAAAGCAAATCTGGAAACACGATCCTTGACCCTTAGAAATTGTTTGCCCATCAGCATTGGAAGTTTTCTGTCATCATCTGGGGAGCTATGGTCTTGGATGGATTTCTTGTTTGGAAGCGGTTAATTTATAGTTGATGGATTGTTCCCGGTGTGTAGTATGGAAGGAGCTATTTGAATCTTAAGGAGGTGGAGTGGGGTGCAGTTTCAAGGTTGTCTACATAGCAACACAGGCTATTGGGTTTGTTACTCCATTAATATTGCTCCTTAGGCTATGACTTTCAACTGTAAATAACATTCTGAGATGACTGCTTAGATGCCTTACGTACATGTACATCACTTGGTATATCAAAGAAAACGTGCAGTAGCACCATAAAGTGGTGTGTCATGGCCGAGCGGTCTAGTGCACCAGACTCAAGTTCTGGTGACCAGGTCATCGGGTGTGGGTTCGAATCCTGGTCATGACACTTGTGTCCGTGAGTAAGATACCTTACTGTAATTGCTTCTCTTCACCCAGGGGTGAGGGCAGAGATGGTTCTTAGTGATCGATTTAGCTTGGTGCGCTACATATTTGGCTGCACAGGCTTTTTACTCCCGTGGGAGCTGAGATGGTTTGAGGAATGAAATAAATTGCCCAGTGACTGTATTAATGTTGGAGCGCCATGAGCGTCACTGTGTGACAGATTTTAGTGCTATACAGGAAGCCACTGCTGTTGTTATTATAACTATAAAGCTACAGTTTGTCTTTAAGTTATGCTTTTTCTCTGTGTGCAGAAACCCAGCATTCTTGCAAAAACTCATGTACTTTAAAACAAAAATTGTTATTAAGAAAAACAATGATTTCTCAAAAATGCACTTCATCACTGTAGAAGGGAAACCATGGAAACCTGTTAACAATAGGGTTTTTTCTGCATTAGCCAGAAACAGTGGGGTTTGTATAGAATTTAACATTAAAGCTTTCACACTTTGGCAAAAGTTCGGGTAATTTTCTTTTTTTACTTTTTAAAGGCACTGAACACGTTTGGTAATTGTCAAAGACCAGTGCTTTCACTTGGTGTATCCCAACATATGCATAAAATAACAAGCCTGTGAAAGTTTGGGCTCAATTGGTCATCAAAGTTGCAAGAAAATGATGAAAGAAAAAACACCCTTGTTGCCTGAAGTCTTTTATTATTTTAGTGAGAAATTACCTCTTTCTCAAAAACTACATTACTTCAGAGGGAGTCGTTTCTCACAATATTTTACACTATCAACAGCTCTCCGTTGCTCGGTACCAAGTAAGTTTTTATGCTAATATATATTTTGAGTAACTACCAAACATGTACAGTGCCTTTAATTGAGGTCAATTAGACTAATTGTTCATCAGATAGCTTTCAAAACGTCTGATTAGACTCAAGGGCACGATGTTATTGTCTGGAGAGCAGTCGAGAGAGGGGTATTAATTGTCTGAATTGGGGCCGGTGATTGGATCAATGTTGTTGGCATCACACAGGCGTACCGTGACACCTGTTATGGTGTTCCAAGACGGTGGATGAGTATGCGAGATATGTCTATACACCAGGAAGCTGACCCCCTCCGAACTATAAGAAACCATTCACAGGTTCTATTGGAACTGAAGTGCCACGCAGACAAACTCAGTGTGGAGCCAGGCATATACCACCATAATCAAAGTCCAATGGTTTAACTGTTGATGTATCAACCATATGGTATTGGACTGTTCAAGGAAGGATCCTAGTAGAAGTATAATATCCTTTGGGGTTCAGAGTTAAAACAGTTGTGGAACTTTCATCACGTAAAGTGTGTACAGGTGAGACTTGGAATGTTATTTTTTTGTGACTTAACTTTATCAAATGTTTCACTTGTTTGCTGTGAAAACAGCACAATTTTCATATATGGGTTTTGTACACAAAGTATTGTTGTACATGTATGTAGGCCTATTGTAAATAAGTCACTATTTGTACTGAAAATAGGCATTTTGTTAAATGCATGTTTTAAATTTAGAACAAGCTAACACAGTTTTTACTATGGGTGGTATGGGGTTGTAAAAACAGCTTGTCATGGGAAAATTTATGCACCAGTTGTTTGACCCAGTGAATCGGAACTTGGAGGAAAACCCTATTCCTACTCCATTTATATCATTTTAAAATAGCCAATGAAAAGATAAGATTAAAACATGAATATGCATGGGGCATATATTAGAAGGGGAGGCTGGTTCGTAGGGAAGTGACTTGGCTTAATTGAGTGGTTTAATTTTGGCATCCTCATTGAACATAAAAATGAACTTTATGACTGTTCTGTAAAGTGTCAGTTAAAACACCTTCCAGATATTTTCAAGAAGGGTCAGACTGTTTATTGAATGAGACTACTGGGTGCCCAGCGCAAAAAAGTTGTATGTATTCTGCTGGGTTGATTGGTAGAGTGCAACAGTATTATATCATGTGGTATTGTCGTGGCTGAGTGGTCAAGCGCACCGGACTCAAGCTCTGGTGATGATCACCAGAGTGTGGGTTCGAGTCCCGGTCTTGACACATGTGTCCTTAAGCAAGACACTTGACCATTATAGACCGTGCAAGTCTTGCGTATATTTGAACATTTTTTGGACCACTTTGGTCCTACGTACATTGCTTTAACGCGTGAAGGAAACTAACTTGTGCACTTAAACAGGTCCCAATGTTCTAATACGTGTGAGACTTGCACCGTCTATGCTTCATCTGTCAGATGGGAAGTAAAGCCGTAGGTCCCATGTGTTGTGTAATACATGTAAAAGAACCCAGGTACACTACCTTTCAGAGAAGGTGTTCACCCCGGTGTTTGTGGCATGGTTGGCTGCATTAAGCTTGTGCCACAGCACCTTGTAAACCATTAGGAGGTGCTACATGTACAAATATAATCATCAAACATAGATCTGCATACCTGTAGAAAAAATAATGATCACTTTGGGACGTCCTGCATGTTTGAAAAATGCTGTTAAGAACTGCCCATAATTATTATTGTTATTATTATTTGTTTTGTGTGTATGGGAAATGTTGTTGAACAAATATGGTGTATAACATAAATTGTATCTTCTGATGATACCCTTTGTGTCGTACACCATATTTTTGTGTAATGCTGCATTCCTTGAAAATCATGGAAGAAACTTAAACATTTATCGGGCGGTAGTGCCGATGGCCGCGCAGTGAAATGTTTATTGCGTATTAGTTTTAACGTTGGATTTATTTCAGGGTAAAAATATATATATGAAAGGCTGTGAAAAAATGTTATCAAATTATATGTATCAAGAATGAATTGTCGTATATTGGATTGCAAATTCGCAATCCACTTTTTAAAATTACATATCTAATCGTCCAAATTGCATCGCAAAATGCGATGCGATACATGCAAAATTGTTCACTGCCTCAGTGCTCACAGAGTCCTGTAAGCAAAAGGTCATCTTGGGTGGAAATCCAACCTTATGACCTGTCGTGGTCTAAGTGTAGATATCTTGACCAATAAACCATCCAGCTTCCCCACTCTGAAATAACATAAAGACACGACCATATTTGCAGTTAAGAAAATTGCTGAGGAAGAAGGCATTATCGGCCTATTATAGAGGCTCATTGTGTATCCATCCTTTGGCCATCAAAAGAAAAGTAACTTCAAACCTGTGTATTTTAGATTAACATCAACAAGCTTTCCTTGTTTTCACTGCCTAATCTTCTATAATTTCCTTGGGTGTTACCGACATGTTCTACAAAGTGATCCCTCTTTTTTCCGGAATTGACATAGCAGACTTTATTTATATCCAACCAATTACCAGGCTATGTTTTATATTTTTTAGAACCACGTTTATAACCAGCTCGGAGATCCTGGGCTCAGACAAAACTTTCCTGTTTCTGGTGGGCTCGATTTCAGCTGATCTCCACCTCGGAATGTTATGCCGGGTTTGGGTGCTATTGTTATCTATTTGACAATGTGAAATCCATGACGAAGCTCACGTAGTCTCTTAGATTAAACACTTGATGGATCTGCAGGGCTAACTTGTTGACTTTGACTCAGTGACTTGGCTTAATTCTACACTTTGAGTCAGAATGTTTTCCAGACTTTTGGCTTTGACTGGAAACAAAGTTTGTTTGTGACCTGAGTTGACTTGATTTAGGCAAGATAGATGTTTCTTCATGCTAGAGGGTTGTGAGTGATAGATTTCAGTGGAGGTGAAAACAAAATCAATTATGTACCTTAATTTTGTTCATTTGTATCTCAAACATATAGTAAGCATAACAGAAACATTGCTAAACATTTGCCTTTTTTTCAGAGCTCCTATTGATAGCGTTCTTGGTATTAAGTTTGGAAGAATGTGTGATTTGAAATATCAACATTTTTCTCTGGAGAAAAAAAGTGTAGAAATTACACTTTGATGTCTGGATATTGTCTGCTGTATTAATTTCCTATCAGTGTATAAAAGCAGGCCCATGTCAGCCCCCTTAACCCCCTCCTGGCCCAGACAACGTCTGGCAGTTGACGCGCAACACAAGTCTGGTATTGTCAGGAAATTAAATGTTTGTCTCCTGTTAGAAAAAGGTTTTTCTCTCGTCGATTTGAAACTTCTCCAAGTTGAACAATCGCGTCCTGTCAACTCTGATGGCCAGTAACCCCCGAAGCATGGGCTGTGATGGAGGAAGGGTTGGGCATGTTGAATTTGAGTCATTTTTCCATCTTAAAATGTCAAAAATTATAACATGTATTCCTGTTTTTTCTTTCTTTTGAAAGCAGATAGCTCTAGACGTAGAAGAGACGTGATTTTTGACAACGAGACGTACGGCCAAATTGAGACGACAGAAACGTTCTATAACTTGACTTCATTGAAGCCGGAGACAGACTACGTGATTGAGATTGTAGCACGGACAAGTGCTGGTATGGGAGTCAACGCTGAAAAGCTCTTCATCTCTACTGGTAGGTTTTGAAACTTTGTCCTTAAAGGCACTGGACACGTTTGGTTATTACTCATAAAAACTTACTTAGTAACGAGCAATGGAGAGCTGTTGATAGTATAAAACATTGTGAGAAACAACTCCTTTTGAAGTAACGTAGTTTTTGAGAAAGAGGTAGTTTCTCACTAAAATATTTTAATCTGAAAAAAAAACCTTCGGGCCTGAAGCCTTTCTCAGGCATCTGAAAGCACACAAATTTGTGCAACAAGGGTGTTTTTGTTTTTTTTTCATTATTTTTTTGCAACTTCGATGATCAATTGATATCAAATTTTCACAGGCTTGTTATTTTATGCACATGTTGGGATACACCAAGTGAGAATACTGGTCTTTGACGATTACCAAACGTGTCCAGTGCCTTTAAATCATTTTTTGTCGAAACAGGGAAATTGTTTGTGCTTTTGAGATTTGTTTTGTCCATCTTGTTTTCTAGATTTAACAGTGATTTCACCTATTGAGGACAGTATAAAGTTATACCATTACTCAATTTCAAACTGGTCAAACCTTAACTTTTGCAGGAAAAAATAGATTACTGTGTATCAGTTGTATATACACTTAGTGAAGTTAACATGTTACAAAAGAAACTGGTGCTAAGCATTGACTCTTCTAGAAAGTATTACTGCAGATTTATCTGTCCCAATATGAGCAGAGCAAACGTTTTTCTGAATGGTTCAACAAGACTACTTCAGACTTGCAGCACACTGGTAAACTGGCAATATTTTTCCTTACTTCAGGCAAGGCACTACCTACCAGGTTGCCACCACCAGGGCAGGGTACCACTCAACCACCGATGAACTCTCAGCCCCCGCCGCGGACAGAGACCATAAGCCCCTTCCCTGGGGAAACAGCCTACCCTCTGTAAGTACAGTTTACCTCCTTACAGACCTTGGACTTGATGATGATAGCAGTTACCTTCCAGGCCACAAAAACTTTCTAAGCACAGAAAAATCTTGCTTAGCTGAGAAACAGGGTTACCAGCCAAAATTTCATAGAGTTGACATTGTTGCCACTGGTTCCCAACTCATTTATTGCTTAGCAAAGAAATTTGCTAAGCAGTGTTTTCTGCTTGACAGCTTTTTAGAATCAGGCTTATGGTCTTTGCCTTTGTGCCATTTAAAATAGTTTAATAGACATGAAACATGAAGCAATGCCTAAATGTTCACTCACCACTTTTATGAAAGTTCCTTCCCCTTCAAGGAAAATGAATCACGTCTGTTGTCAGAGGTTTAAATAACAATGTTCAATGTGATTTTGGTTGGAATCTTTTTTCGTTTTTTTAACAAAGCATCTTCAGATTGCATACAGATCTTGATTATAAGCAAATGAATATTGCTTGATAAATTGCACTTGTAAGCAAAAATCAGTAGGGAACTCTTTAGTCATTAAAGAAGGACTCCAAGGTCAAATTCAGTTTTGTGATCCACTCATGTTCCAATGGATAAGAGTCCTTATAAAAAAGGGAATAAAAGGTTACAAGTCTCTAACCTCACGTTAAAATGGTGTAAAATGCCACTGTGTTTGATACACTGTAAGTGCCATTTTTTTCAAAATCCAGAAACGTTCGATGAAGTTCACATTTCAAATGTATTGTGTGTACATTTTTGTACAGATTTTTTTTTAGTTCATTCCTGAATTCTAATGATTTTCAATAAAAACGGTATTGAATTTGGGCTTATGACTGGCGCAGAAATTCCTCTTTGGAACGTAAAGACCAATTTGTTTTTGCTGCCCGATATGAAGTCATGTTTCAAATTTTGCTCTGACCATTTTAGCGTGAGGTAAGAGCCATGTAACTTTTCCCCGACTTTCATGAGGACTTTATTATCTATTGGAAAATGAGTTCATCACAAAACACAATTTAACTTTGGAGCCCCTCTTTAACAATCCATTACATGGCATTTTGGCTGCTCATGTGTATCAGCTTCTACAAACTTTTTAGCTGACTTAATTTGGACCCTGGGGCCAATTTCCATGAAGGTCACAAATTTGCTGAGGTTTAAGGGATGTTTCCTTCGCAGAAGTACTTTCCAAACCAAAATGTCATGATGTGTAATCCTTAAATAAGGGTTCACTGCCCCTTTTCGCGAAGCACATTATACTTTCTTGCCCTATTATATTGGGCCCAGGTGTAAAGTCGAATGCTCAAACAGTCCAGGCCGAGCCCAAAGCTATAACCAGGTGTAAATGGTTAGGAATCTTTCCAAGGTACAGACGATCTTTTCAGTTTGTAATTAGTGATGACCAATGTTGAATCACGCGGCCCAGTCAATTGATTCATGGTCGGGACAGTTTATTACTTAAGTATTAAAGTTCAAATGACTCTTTCAGGAGTTGGTGCATCAAATATTTAACCCAAGTAAAAACCTTTGTATCCAAGAAAAATCAAATGAATTGTTAATATGTCCATCACTCTTGGCATTGCTCTCTTTAGGAGAACATAGTCAGGACAAATGGGGGACTTTTTGGCATGTCCAATGGCAGTAGACATAGCAGGTCATTTTCCATTGTGTATGTAATTCTGAACATATACACATCTCCAAGAACAATGGATTTTTCCCTGTTAGTCTGATGCCACCTAGCCTCCCAAAAAGTCTCCCATTTCATAGAGCTGGATTAAGCACAAAAAGTGAGCTAAAAAGCACAATTTAGCTTACCAGGGAAAAGGTTAACGGCTAAAAGTACACATGTACTGTTTGTGACTTTGTCTCCTGGTCCCAATTTCATGACTCTGCTTACCATTTAGCAGAAAAGCGAGAGCTTACTGCTAGCAGAAAAGTTTATGCTGAACATGTGTAGTACACAGGTTAGCAAGGGATTTCTGCTTGCGCATATATGTGCATACTTCACACTACAAAGTATTTTACACTGACGCAGCTAACACAGAAATTCAGATCTAAACCCTGTAAGCGGAGAATGGTGACTGTAAGCGCAGAAATCTGTGGTAAGCAGAGCCAAAAAAATTGGGCCCTGCTTCTTTGTCCTTAAAAGAAATTTGATAAGCAATATTTTCTGCTTGAGCATGGCTATGAAATTAGGTGCAGAACTTTTTATACACAGAGGCCATTGTGTCCATGGCTGGGGTGGTTTAAAAGGTCAAAGATTGTGAAAACCAGGTAGACATTTTAAATTGTTATCCAGAGATAGTCATCATCCAGTATTAACACTGATACTGTCAGACATAGACAGTAAATGCCTTGAGGCATGATTGATCCCCATGCTGCAGCATGCCAGGAGAAAATATCTCAGACGGGTCAACCAGTTCCCAAGAGCTATCGGTTACCAGCTGAGAAGATGTCTCTGTGGTATGGCCGGTCATTGTCAAACCCTTTCAAATCTATAAAGTTCAGTTTTGGTATCTCTTCAATTACCTTCGTTGAATGAAGCATGTCCATTAACAGAAAAGCCTTCAGAAATATTCCGTCCGATATTCTGCTGTTTTCAGCCAACCAGAATGTTTTAATCAGGTTTATACTACAGTTTCACATATTTAAAAACTTTCAATACATGATTTTTCTTTAAAAAAGAGAATGTCTAATGAATAAGTCGAAAGTTTACCTGGACGAAATGACAGAGGTCTCACAGCATATAAATAATGAAATTGTGTTCAAGCTCCTGTCATTAATTGTGAACTCTTCCGAACCTCCAAATAAGTTCAAATTGTTAATGCTCTAGAGTTTCAAATCGTTTACTTGAACACACAACAGTCTTCCTGGTGATCTCTCAAAACAATAACACTCCTCATTAATGAGGTCACTTTTGCTCAAAATACCCGGCTGTCAGACAAATATTCCACCATTTACGTGATCACTTCATCATCGATGCGCCAAAAGTGCACTAGTAGTATAGTCAGTACACTTGAATACACACACAACTTGGACACATAATGCGTGCACGTGTGTTGGTGAAATTTGACACGTTTGTCTGAGATTGCGGTACTTACATGTAGCTACTGTTTTGAGCATTAGTGCGGAGTGCTAGATTTAAAAATGATAATTATGTGAACTTGTTTTTCTTCTGCTTTTCCAGAAATTCCCTGATCATCTTCATCACAGCAGTCAGTCTTGCTGGAGCTGCCCTCTGCCTTGCCATCATAGTCCTCTTGGTGTGGTGTAAGCAACGTGGCGATGACAAAACACTCAAAAATTCAAATTACTGTAAGTCAATTTGTTGTCTAGAAATTCAGATTGTGAAAATAACTTCCATGACCTCGTTTGAACCCATATTCCCTGTGACACATGACCCTTGGGTTTAAACGGGCAGTGGTCAATTTGAAAGAATAAATGTAGATGCAAGCCATTTTACTAGTGCTTTAAAGGGGCTTTCACCAGCTAACCTTTAAAAAGAAATCACTTTATCAAAAAATATAAAATTGACTTAACATTTTTCTGATTATTTTTGTAAAAGGACATGTGGAAAAGGTCAAACTTGATTTCATATCTAGGGAATTCCTTCAGGAAGAATGATTCAAGTTCTAAATAAGAATTAAGCTCAGTTACCACCTGTTCTTTGATGTAAACAGATCCTTAAGCTTATGGAGTAACAAAGTTTACGAGTAACTGTTGTAATTTTTATGATGGCCTTGATTTGAAATTGTCATATCTTTTAAGATGGATTTGGTGCATTTATTAATCGTTGTTATTAATGCCAGTGAAAACTGTTCTCATAACAAACACAAATTCAGAATTTGTGCGTGATTAAATTTAATTTTCTTGGAAAAGTATTTTTTGTTAGTTTGTCAAATAAAACAAAAATGCAAAACCCGTCCGTTTTAGAGGAAGAATCCAAACAAGGCAAATGTTTTTATTTTTCATGAACAGTGATTGAAAATGATCAGATGTGCTCATCAAGCCAACGAAGTGTAAGCGATGATATTGTGCTGGACATCTCCAGAGCAAAGTAAGTTTGTATCAATACTGTGATACTGTTACCAGTAACACAATACTGTGACACTGTCACAAGTAACACAATACTGTGACATTGTCACAAGTAACACATTAATGTGAAACTACCACAAGTAACACAATACTGTGACACTGTCACAAGTAACACAATACTGTGAAACTGTCACAAGCAACACATTACTGTGAAACTATCGCAAGCAACACAATACTGTGACACTGTCACAAGTAAGTCACTAATGTTACAAGTAACACAATACTTCAACAGTGTCACAAGTAACAGTGCAGCCTTATTAGCAAAGATTTACTAGGATGTAACCTTGTCCTTGTCAGAAGGAATACATACTGGAAAATTGTCAGAAATCTTAGCATCAAATTTTCCTAGTGGGAGATTTTTTAACACTAGCTGACAGCAGGCTTACAAGGTAAATATCATATGTAGTTCTGAGCATGGGGACTTTTCAGAAAACAATGGTTAGTCTTCTGCCACCTACACCTAGTGTCCCCTAAAGTGTCCCATTGTTTTGAAATGAGTGTTCAAGTAGCATACATGTTAATGTTGGTCAAATACTTCAAATCAAATATTAAGTAAACTATTAATTCCACTCAAAGATTGAAAAGGGTTTACTGGTTCACAATCAGCAAGTGTCCATTTTCCCCACTTTCCCTGAGTTAATCTACGTTTTTGAATGCTAAAGTGTGTGGAGGTGTCATTTTCTCTTGAAAACGAAAATGGAAATAAAATGTTTGGAAAGATTTATTTTACTGTGATCGACTTTAATGCACCTGTACGGATATTGATTTGAACCTTGGCATATCTGGCTGCGGACTCCTCCGCAGCCAGACTAAACATGGCTGTGCAAGCACAAAGTATAAACTTACAGGAACTAGGAAATGTATAAGACTCCCTTGAGGTGATTCCATTGGCTGCCTGTGGCTTGTGGCTAGTTTGTTACAGTTTCCTGTTGTTATTCCCAGCCTGTGGGTGATAAATTGTGAGAATTTGACATTTTTTTAAAGACACTTGTGACCTGCCCACTCAAAGTGTGATCAAAATGTGATCACAGGATTTTCTGATGGACAGTTTCTTAGTATTTGATTTAGGATAAGACATTAGGCAGCAATGAGTCCAAACGACTTAGGCCAAATTAAAAATGTTAACAGTTTCTAGTCCTCGCCTTCTTCCTTTTTTCATGGCTGCCTCAATATTTTAATATTTTTAATTTTTGTTTTATTTGAACGAATACAAATTATAAAGATTAAATCGGAAAACTTAGCAAAGCACCATAGAAGACATTTGTCTTTGGGAACAATTTTGCCATCTACGAGTTTTTAAAAATTTGTCCACCTCCTTCCTTAAAAAAAAGCCAGACAATTTTTTTTCTTCTTGGCCTTTTTGACCCTCTATGTTTTTCATTTTATGTAAAAGTAGAACAAGTTCTTGCTCAGCTCCAGGTTACCTTCCTTCCCACACCCACACAAAGTTAGATTGATTACACTTTGCCTTTCAAAGTCATTATCTCACAAAAGTTCTTCATAGAATCCAATACTATATTGAAATTCAGAATTTATTCTGCACCTGAATATCTTTTGAGAATCTTTCTCATTGAATTAGAAAATATATTTAAAAAACTAAGATTAGATTTTCGCTTGCTGGGATTTGTTTGATGTGATTGATTAGTGAATGACATGTAATGTTTTGAAGTTTACAAATGTCCAAGTTAATCAGATGTGTTAATGATTTCTTTAAAGCGCCCTCACCATTTGTGAATAGAGAGTTTACCTTCCCGCTGTATCTTTGCTTCCAATAGTTCCAAGTCGCCCTCCACCGTCAGCTCAAGAAATGCTTCCCGTCTCCCATCCGTCTCCACCCTGACCCCTTCCCCACCGGAGGAATTTGCGGACCTGAGCGGCATGGAGGATGGCCCAATGGACCCGAACCGCCCCCGGGCAAGCTCCTCCCCAAGCATGGACCACATAAGGGTCAACAGAGATATGAATGGATACGCGGCGTACGGTGGGCAGGTTGACCAGGGATCGGGGACG
Source organism: Plazaster borealis (assembly GCA_021014325.1). NCBI lineage: Eukaryota > Metazoa > Echinodermata > Asteroidea > Forcipulatida > Labidiasteridae > Plazaster > Plazaster borealis. The sequence goes on along the minus strand of CM037456.1, from coordinate 7,673,705 downwards.
GTACCGAGGGCTAATGGGAGACTCTACACCCCCGCAAGAAGTGAGTGTTTTATGGCTCGATGGAAGCAGAAATTTGCAATTATTAAAGCAGCATTCTGAGGCATTAGTAAAGTCTAGTTGGAGAATTAGTATTGAAAATCAAACCAGAGAAGGACATTTGAATCCAACTAAGCTTGATAATAGTTCTTATGTCTATGTATACACTCTTAATTCAGCTTTTGAACGTCCATATTTACATTTTGTTTAGTCATCTTTCTACTTCATGATTTCCTCTTCTCTTATTATCCTTTCCCTTCTTTTTAGCCCTCACCTTGAGTGGCTTGTTTTATGACATTGTGATTGGCAGCTTCCCATGAAATAGTTTTTAAAAACCTGATAGTAATAATAACATTTTCATCTTAGGTCCGAGAAATGCTAAGTACCATCCAGCCTCCAATGGGCAGTTAGAGAGTCCGGACACAACGCCAGACAAGCTTGATGAACTTTATAACAAGGTAATAGCAGAATTTTTTATTAGTCGATTTCATTATCCTATGTTGCTGTTTTTGTGGGGAGTTTTGAAGTTGGTGTAGATTAGTTAGTATAAAACTGTTAAGTGTATTCAAAAAGAAATTAGTTTGGGGGTGAACAATGAAAAATTGATAAGAACAGGATTTGAACCTGCTGGGTTTACGTGCAGATGCTCTACCAACTGAGTCTATAATTATTTTGCTTCATTTGAGATATCGTTTCTCCCCAAATGTCCTTTTGTGATCCAGTTAGGAGATGCAGAATTGAAAACTATTGTGTAAGAAAACTTGTGGTTTGGTTTTGTGTAAAAGTGTTACAACAGTTTGCTGATTATGTACAATTAGATCAAGTCGTTTTAATAGTATTGTGATGTTGACATTCCCAGGTGACACGAACTTCAAGAGGTCCGAATCGACTGAAGCAAGATAGCCTGGCAGCCATCGCCGTACTCCTTGACCAGGAAGAAACAAACAGTGACCTCCAACCCATCGAGAACCCTTCCTCAATTGTCATATCAAATGAAAGGACTACCCTCTAACCCTCCGAGCTCCACAGCTCTTAATGTGTACATATATATACGTCAATGTGTGAATAAATAATGACTGAAGTAGGATGTGAACCCAGCACCTCTGGATGAACGTAGCGGTGCTGTAGGCTTTACTGAACTACATAATGTGTGCTGTGTGGATTGGGATGAGCGTTTACCAATCCTCGGTTGGAACAAAGACCATCGCCCGCAGGGGACTTTTGAAATGGTGGATTTTCTTCTAAGTCGCTCGAATGAGTTAGAGGGAGGGACATGATTGGATAATGTGATTGGACGACGCCTTCCCGCTGCTGTGATTGGTCAGCTTCTATGAGGAGTTCCAAAAGATCAAGCGTAGCATTGAATAGCTCCAACCAGCATATCAGTGAAACAGTCCAAAGGAGAATAAAACAAAAAACACTGACCTCCGTCTAAGGCTGATTTTTGATACTGTGTTAGTAAAAGTTACTGTGTAAAACAGGCATGATGTCCTTCCAACTAAAGTCTGTTTTCAGATTGTTTTGTCCTTGGAAAAATTAGAATTTGTTTTTTTATAATAGGGCCTGAAAAGTCTATAAAACCCTACACCATGTGTACATAGGTCAGCACTTGTACTCAATAAAATGTTCCTACTTTTTTCCAAGGACCAAATATCGTGCCTGGTAAATTGAACTCTTTCCTTGTGGATTGATGGCATACCATCAATGAATTTGCTCATAGAGACTATAGACCCCTTGCACAACGCACAGCGTACTCACATGCGCCTATCCTGGGTGTCATTTTGGGTGTCAAAATTGTATAAAAACATGCACAAAAGAGAGTTGTCACCCAAAATGACGCGCATTGTTCGTAGGCGCGTTCCACGTTGTGTAAGGGGTCTATAAAAATCAATAGATCCCCCTTGCATAACGCGAAACGCTACAGGTACGCTGAGGTCATGCGCACGTTTTTACGCACAGAGAACAGCTATCGTCCAATGATCTGTCTCCTTTTTGAGAGTGTGACGTCATATGCAATGGGTCTGTAGGGGGCAGCATCCTTACACCATCTTGAAATAAGTAATCAGTTGGTGTTTTGTGATGCAGTTTGGCCTTGACTCATAGAGAATAGCTTTTCATTAATAGCAATTGAGGGTTTTTTCTGTTAAGAATTGAGATAGTCATAACTTGAGCTCAAAGTTTGAGCTGTTTCAAACGGACTAATTTGTTGTTGTAGCTGAAACGGGAAGTTTCAATTTAACAATAACCAGATTATGAAATAAGTAAATTATTAAAGGTTTAAGGAGTTTGAAAGTTTGAACCTAAAACAATTGTTTATATGTGTTATTACACATCCAACAACATTATTAGTGCCAATAACAGGATGAATAGGAAACGAGAAGAAATGTTCAGTTTTAGATAAACCCCACGCAATCAGGTAGGGACTGAAAACCCAATCCACGTGTAAGGCTCGGGGTCTGAGTTGGGATTCAAACCGGGGTCCAGAGAGGTTAAAGAAACCACTTAGCCAACCTGATCCCTTACTTATGAAGTAAGTTTTGCATCAAACATTGACAGATTTCTGTCACAACGAACCAAGCTATGCTGTACCAGTAAGATATTAAAGATGTATTGCATGTGCAATGTCAATTTGGTGTATCAGCTTGCAAGGGGATTTTCAGCCGTGTTTTTGACTTAAAGTCGAGGTCACATAAAGTTTTGCTGTGAGACGATAAGCCATTGATGTTTCTCCAGTCCCAATGGGATTGCATTTGTCATTATGACTTATTCACACTACCGAAGGGATAATTTCCCCTGAGGTGGGACAAGGGAGGGGTGAGCGTACCCCCAACGAACTCATGTACAGGGGGTGGGGGGATCTCTGAAGACTTTCATCGGGTAGGCAGGGTCGATATCCGACGGGAAATGCACTTAATGATTCTGCACATCCCATGGGGGATACATTCTTGATCGTCTGTTCACAGCGAATGAAATCATCTCACATAGGAACTTTAGATGCGGCACCAACTTTGCCATTCAAAACTATGGAGTAGTGATTCAGGAAGGCTCTCCTTTCACTTGAGGTCCCTCGGGGGAGACGGGCATTAGAGGAACTTGAAATGTTTTATTTAGGAAGATATCTGATAGTACAACTGACCTTGCTTTCAGGAAATCACAACCAGTTTGTGCTAATGGATGTGACTTTGTGAACTTTCCCACTCATGTTTTTATGGCTTTAGTATCAGGAGTTTTATTTTTTAATTCATTTGTCCTGGTCTATCCCGGGTTCTGACACCGGAAAGTGAAAATGAAGGTCATGGTTCTCCCGCTTGGCTCAAGTTTGGAGTTTGAAAAGTAGCCAAGGAAGTGTGAGGGAATCTCCTGAGTAAAGTTTTGAGTAACAACAAATGAGCAATATTTAGTACGTTACTAAAGGTGCAAGTGAGACAGTTTTATAAACCACTGAGATTGGCGAGGTAAGACATTTAATTTGGAGGCTTCGGTTTTTCTATCATAACAGGTTGTTTGTAGACATCTAGATTAGTTCAGCTCTATTTATGTGCGGTGTTATCTAGTTTTTTGTAAGTTGCCGTCTTGGCTATTTTTATATTTTAATGTGTGCTTTATAATCAGTTCTCCTTGTGTGCCAAGAAGTGCTTTATTTTTACCTTCAACATTAAGAAAGATGTATAAAAAGAAATACAGGGCCTCATGCATGTTTGTTCATTTTCGTTTTTTAAATAGATTTTGAAAAGGGCTCATTCCTCGCTCTCTCTCTCTTCATCTTTATTAACATTTTCACTTTATATAACCCGGCATTTTCTAAGCGAGTATTTTAACAGTTTGTATCCCTTGCAGTGTGAAGTCTAGACAAAGTGTTCAAATTCAAGCCACGTTTTCCTTCCGTGTTCAACTTAAAGAGGGGCTCTAAGGTCAAATTGGGTTTTGTGATGCACTCATTTTCCAATTGATGGAGTCCTTCATGTTTTAAAGGCATTGTACACATTTGGTAATGACTCTGAACATTTTTGGCAATAAAAACTTACTTGGTAAGAAGTACAGCAGCTTTGGATAGTATAATGCATTTTGAGAGACTTTTTACTTGAGAGACTGCGGTTATGGAAAAATATATCACTTTTTATCCCCAAAATATTTTGAATATATTCCAATGCAGATTATTCTTTCTGCGTGGACATAACCGCTCCAGATTTTCGGCAATATCTTAAAAACGCTACCACCTTTTAAAATGAAATTTTCACAGGTTAGTTTTTTGGTATAGGCCCCTATATCTACAACGATATAGGATTGAAAACGAACAATAGGCTCCAACTACCAATTGTGTACGATACCTTTAAGGGGAGGTAAGAGACTTGGTAATTTTTGTTTCCACTTTCACAAGGACTCTGTCCATCTGAAAAAGAGTGCAACGCAAAACTGAAGTTGACCTTAGAGCACCTCTTTAAAGTTTATTACATCAAATAAGTTTTGAAACAAAAGATTTTCATTGTAGCATTTTGTGTAGAATTCTTGTAACTATTGTGTACTTAAAGTTTTTGTAGTATTTAATACACTCTTTCTAGATTGGCGTTTTCTAACTTTTTTTACCATGTTTGTTTGTTTTGTTGTCCATCGCTGTGCCTTCTTTGTTTAAAACACAACTCATTAGCAATGTAAACAAAGTAAGCAATAACATCATTTGTATTTTGTGTGTCGTGCATTTTAATATTTTGTATTTCTAGACAGTATTTTATTGTGTTGTTTCTGGAATACCGGGGTCACTTTATAGTCTGGGCCCAATTTCATAGAGCTGCTTTTAAAAGCAGAAAATGTTGCTTAACAAATTTCAGCTAAGCATAAACTAGCAGAATACTAGTTACAGATTGTACATGTGAAATGGTATTTTGACTGGTAACCTTATTTTTCCCAAGCATAATTTTGTTGGGCTTAGCTGCTTTTTGTGCTTGAGCAGCTCTATAAAATTGGGTTTTGGATATAAAGTGTTACAATTAACTGTTTTAACACAAAAGTAGGTTATTTAGGCTTCACCGGTGGTTACCTACTAAAGATTTTTCAAAAACATGGTTTTGAACTCCATCTAAGGTACCCTCATTGAGTTTGGTTCCCTGCTTATGAACATAGCAAGGAGCTGGAACTAAACACAGGGTTTAGGAAAAGCCCCCTATAATATTCAAAATTGACTGGTGCCTTTCAACCAAAACTGTATACTTTTTAATATGTAGGGTAAGGGTAAATATATAAAATATTCTGATGCAATTAATTTAAATTGTCAAAATCCTACAGTTTGTAGAAATCTTTTTAAAATCTAGTTTGTGAAATCAGTTTCTTTGTTAATATTTTGCTCTTCTTTCTGGTATATTTCCTGGGTTTTTGAAATAGGGAATATACTAGCTGTAACTTAATTAAGATCGTAGGAATTATGATCAACTTTCTTCAGTAGTTGGAGCATTCATTGCCTTATAGCTGAAGGTCCCATACTTTTGATGGGAACTCTTCAAGTTTGTGAATTGTACATTGTACATAACCATTTTGTATGAAAGGGTTTTTTATACTGTAAAATTAAGCGGAATACTTCTTGCATGATATTGTTGGGTATGAACCATGGTGTGTGTATCTGGATACACAATAAATTTGAAATTGCAATTGAATTAAATCTTGTTTCGTCTTTTATACCTTTTGTACCTTTATGGTGGAAGAACCCTTCCAAGTGTTCTTAAAATTGAAAGCATTTAAAAACTAACGCAGGATGATTTGATGCCAGCAACAGGATTTCAGAACCCCCCCCCCCCCCCCGGATAAAAACCATTCCTATAAATAAACAAACGATCACCATCAACAGTTCTATCCAATCCAGTTTTTTCTGCACATTTATTTTTGTAAAGCAATTCACAAGAAAACAAATGTATACAGCAAAATATTCCTTTTTTTAACAAACAATGTATATTATACAACATATATTTGACCTATAATGGTACTATTAAAAACACAAAAAAGTACAAGCAGAATTATTTTCAGTATTTAAATTAAAGGCACCATTTTTAGGTCACATAAACAATTTTTTAACTTACATGGAATTTTGTAACCTCAAAACTTAATGGACGGCGTGTGAGTAAAAATACATTGAAAAATAAATATATACAAAAAACTTTGAACAATATTTTTATACAGATACTTCAGGACGGAATTTCAAGTTTTCATTGTAGTTGAAAATCAAATTTTAAAGTACAAAGTAAAATTACTCTTGATAGGAGTGTTGACAGATCTCAATCACCAGAGCCCAGATTCATAGAGCTGCTTCAGCACAAAATATTGCTTAACAATTTTCTGCTAAGCAAAAATACGCAGGATACCAGTCACAAATTGTACATGTGACATGGTAGTTTGGCTGGTAACCTTATTCTGGTAAGCATAATTTTGTTGTGCTTAGCTACATTCAGTGCATGACCTCAAGACTCTTAAAATTTGACCATTCATGGATTCCCAAATGCTCCAAGAAATTAACAACTTTGATAACAACTTATAATTGGTGTAGCAGAAGTGGTAGATTTCATGAAAAAAGGGTCAAATTATTGAAGTGAAACAAAAAACGAAATACTTGAGGCTTACTTCACATTAGTATATACATGAAAATCTTACTGCCTTTTTTTGCAAACAAATCTTTTCAAGAGATTAGAATAATCTTCATATATTTGTAGTTTATTATCACAAAATTGGATGGTTGAATTTTAATGGAAATTTCAATCAAAATGATCTTTAAAAAATTTGAACAACCTGTACATTGCTTTTCCCAAAAAAGTAATTGTTTATTATTTTTTGTTCACTGCAGTAATTCCTTGCTCAGAAGATGTGATATAGGCTACCGACTACACTTCACATATACCTAATGGTGCTTAAATTGCAGCTGGTACCCTGACCCATACCCACTCCACAAAAATTCAAAATGGTGCCTGTCTATCAATCCTCCAAACTCAGTTATTTATTGCTTCAGATATTGACAAGTTCTACAATATTTTAGATGAAAAACAAAGGCAGTCTTCATGCCTCCTTCTTTTAGTACAAATCTTTGACTTTCTGGATTGATGTTTGCCAGCTTTCAAGCCACCTGGACTCTGCTGTTAACTGCTCATCTCTCTGCTGGTCAATCTCAGCCAGGTTCTTGTCAAATGCATTCAGGTATTCCTGCAGGATGAAGGTAAGGATAGAATCTCAATTTCACTTTTAGGTATCTTGATTACTATGTTCAGGAAAAGATGCCAAATCTGACAACTATTTTGGTCATGACGAGTGAGAAGGTGGGGGTCGGATTCGGCAATCTTTTCCCAAATTTCACAATAATTTTTTCCATCGTGTACAGTGTACCCCTGATCCAGCATCACCACCAAAACTATCAAAGCCCAATGGTTTTGCATGATTTTGATGGGTTGAATAAATATTGGCAAAACAAACTTAGCACGAGGCCGCCAATTCCTACAGGTACAGGCATTGTACAATAAAGAAAGGAAATCTGGGCCCAATTTCATGGCTCTGCTTACCGTAAGCAAAGAATCGGCGCATACGGATACAGGGAATTCCTTGCTTACGTCAAGCGTATTTCACAGGTTAGCAGGGAATTTCTGCTTGTGCGCGTGCATAGTCCACGTTACTAGGCATTCTTCGCTTACACAACTAGCGCAGAAATTCAGCCCTTGCCCTGTAAGCGGAAAATGTTGATCGCCAGCGCAGAATTCGGCGGTAAGCAGAGCCATGAAATTGGGTCCTGGTGTAATTATAAGGGTTTGGGCAAAATTCCCTTAGTAGCCACTGGGTGCAGCACCACTGTTTACATTGGTGTACGATTTTGATGGACCTAATTAGGAAGATGCCGAGTCAATTGACCATGGGTTGGGGTGGGGTTGGGGTGGGGTCCTGACACATTGTCCATAACATAACTGGTAAACTTAGTTGTAACGTGATACTTGGGAAAAATTAGACTGCCTACCAGAGTCTGACTGTATGTAAACTCAGTATCTCATGCTTAAATCATAGAGCATTGTAAACTGTAAAAAGATTGTGACTTAAGTTCGACTAGAATCAAGGTAAATGCAGGGGTGGGAGTCACTCCTGACAAAAAAAATCTGAAACTGGGATCCAGATCTTGGGAGGAACATAGAAATGATGGCATTTCCACCGTTGCAACACACTGGAGTTATAGATTCCAAGGAGCTTCCGGGAACAGTATCCCCAGTGCTTGAGAAGTAAATCAAAGCGCTTAGCCTAACTTATTTAATTTGAAGAAAAATACAGCATTTTTGGTGTACCCGGCAGACTTAGAAGTCTGAATTCAGATAAGTCTGAAATTTCTCATCCTTGTAAATGTCATGGCCTTCTAGCAAGTAGTAAAACATTTCAAGGCAACATCAATAAAACGTGCAAGTGATAAAAACAAAATTTAATTAAGGACGGCTAAATAAGACCAGAAATTGGCCAATACTTTCATGAAGTATTAATCCCTTTGGGATGAACCAAAATGACCCAAAACGACCCTTTTTACGGTTTTCAGGATGTTGACAAATCAGCAGTGTCATTTCCGTCAACGTTTTTAAAGGTATTTTGTGTAATTAACGCAAACTTACTGTAAGACATTTATATGATACTTAAAAATGGAATGACACAAGCAATTCCTTGAGGTATTTCTTGTTTTGAAAGAAAAAAACCTGGTAAATTCGTTCCATTTTGCCGACAGAAAAAAACGAAAAGCTCCCTGTACTGTGTTCAATAAGAATTTGCACAGTATCAATAAAGTGCAAGTCAAAACTTGCATGCTATAACTTTGTCCACCCGTACCGACTTGTTTAAATTTTCCATCCCCTGCCATTTTGCTTGTAGTTGGAGTACCTTGCCTACCGCCCTCGTTAGTATAATTTCACAGGTGCCCCCTTACTGAAACTTTAATGTGAGCTTAGGAATGATTTTGATGCCTAGGTTTGCTTTTTTAGGGACTCATTTGAAAGACTCACTGTGTTTCTTCCATCTGTTCTGTTAGGCATTTGAAAATGTAATGTATTTTTCTGTAAAGGTTGCGTTCGATTAGCTTCCCCGGGTCGACCCAGATCTCTCCCCCCCCCCTTTGTGTTCGAATAGCTTTGACATCATTCTCGGGTCAGCCCAAAGTTCCCTGCTTGTGGAGCGGGTCAATTGGGGCTGACCGAGGTGCGTGACGTCACAACAAAAAACTTTCTCAATGGCCACCATTTTTGTTGTAATTCAGCAGGACACTTTCAGTAAGTTTAACACACATTTTCACCCTTAAAACAGCGACTATCTTTATATTCCAGGACGAGAATCTGTGTATCAACCTGGGCTTGTACAGTAATTTAACGTTGCAGTTTTACCTTGAGAATAATTATTTTACGATCTTTTCGTGAATCCACGGACGTAATGCACAAAATGAGAGTAGTTCCGGGTCGGCTGTCCCAAGATGCATTGGTGTGAATGCTGGGGGAAGTTGGCGTTGGATTAGCTCATGGCAGGGGCTCACCCGGATGAATACACTGGGGTCGACCCGGGGAAGCTAATCGAACGCACCCAATGTTAGTACATGGACTTGTATATTCTTGATGATCTTAAAGTGTTGTATAACTACACTATCTCTTACCATAACTTTCTTGTGTTTTTGTTCTATTATTGATTGGTATTTTCTTGCCTATTCTGGGATTTGGGAGACATACTCCCTCTGGCGACAATTAATTTGTATAACTTTTATGCTCTCCTGGGCACTGTTAATGTAAAATTTGCAATGTTAGTACTGTACATGGACTTGAGTATTTTTGCACGGATAATAATAATAATAATAATTATTATTATTAACTGGTATGAAATACTCTTTATTGTCCAACAATTTAAAGCACTCAGTTTGTGCCTGTTTACGTTAACCATAATTTCTTTTAGAGAATTTGTAATTGATTTAGAATTTCTTCAGAAAGTTTCATTGGCCATGAACAATATTTTTTCTTTCACCCAGGCAGGGGCATAGGAAGGTTGTATTGAGCATGTTATGGCCGAGAGGTCTGGTGGCAAAGTCATCAGGGTTTGGGTTCAAATCCTGGTTATGACACTTGAATGACGCTTACTTATAATTGCTTCTCTTCACCCAGGAGTAAATGGGTATCTGTGAGGGCAGAAATGGTTCTTGTGATTGATTTAGCCTGCATGCGCTTACACACTTGGCAGCATAGGCTGTATACTCCCCAGGGAGCTGAGATGGTTTGAGGAATGAAATAAATAGCCCAGTGACCAGGGGAAATAATCTTTAAAGTTTAACATCTATTCAATCGTTGTGGTACACGCTACAAATTTTTTAATATAGGATTCGAACTGCCTCTAGCCACTGGGCTAGCTCGGTGGTCTATTGGTGTAAGACATGTGCTCTAGCTTGGCAAAGATTGTGAGTTCGAATCCCAACCGAGTGATATGCCTGTGGATCCTTTTGACAGGACTTGGGGGGAAAGTACCAAGTATACAGTGCTTACTACACATTGTTTATAGGTGTAAGGGCAAAGACCAAATAATATTCTTTATCCCCAATGCAAAATTAACACCTATTAAAAGGTTACAACGTCATGTGGCATGAGCATCAAAATTAGCAAACACAGGCGGAAATTAGCGAACACAGGCGGAATAAAAATGTCAATTATTATTGTGCTTAAAAACCCTGAGTTCTGCAGGTTTATACAGTAGCAGCTTGTGGACCTTCAGAGCAGAGTACAGACAGAAAGCTGTGGTACAAGCTATGGACATGGTTATAACTTACAAACATACAATAGAAGAGGGATCTTTTTTAAGCAGTCACACCCAAACACTAATAAAAAAGAACCCTTCAAATTTAATTTGTAATTCCCGAGCTGCTTATCCCAAAGGGACCATAAACTTTTCTCAATGAAGAAAGAATCGATCCTGACAGTTTTCAACACGGCCTCAGAAGAGAAAAAAAAAAAACCCAGGAACCAAGTAATGATTTACGTTTGAAAATCTGAAAAATTACAGCGTTGCAGGTAAACGCACTCAAATTGAGTTGCAAATAGCACTCTGGGCTTTCCCCGCGGACCTGTCCACCGTATGACGCTAGGGACTTGGACTTTCAGGGCTTATCACGGGGTAACATTTGTAACCCGGAATCATTCCCATGGTAACCATCACTCAGGCCCTGGGAACCAGGCAGGTGACTAAACACCTAGGGCTGTGTGAATTATATTTGAGTTTACCTCGGGTAATCGTCCGTGATGAAAAAATGCACTAGATTATTTTTTTTTTAAACTAGCCTATATGTGTACAGCAATTTCAGTGCCACATTCCAGGGCCGTAAAAACTGCTTAAGCAGAAAATATTGCTGAACAGTTTTCTGCTGGCAAAAATGTGCAGGATACCAGTCAAAAAAGGTACATGTTACATGGTATTTTGCCTGGTAACCTTAATCTTGTAAGCGTAATGTTGCTGTGCTTAGCTAATGTGCTTAAGCAGCTCTATGAAATTGGGTCCTGTTCTAATTTATTCCAGATGTTTCAAATATTTTCAGACAAGATTCAATAGAATTTGATCAAATGTGTGTCACATCCCTAAAAGAGGTACAGCTCAGCATTTCAGCTACTCTTGACAAAAATTGTAGCCAAGGAGAAATTTTTTCCAGATGAAACTCTTTTAGGCCTATGTTGCTAGAAATTGACAGACATTATTGCAACCGTGCAAAACAGTATTGGACTACATTTTCAACTGACACTTCACAGACCAAGAAATAACAAACTCGTCCGGTGGTGGGGGAAAAGTCTAGAGGAGTTAGGGGGTAAAAGTTCAGCAGACCACATGGCCTTCATCGATTGAGTGGGGGCAGGGACCACAAAGGGTGGTAATTCTTTGTTGATTCAAGGCTGGCAATGTTATAAGACACAACAGCTGTCCTAGTAGAAGGCTGAAGAGGTCTTCAGAAACTGGGTCAGGAAATAACACACAAGCTGGGCAGTGCTTGATGATAAGGTTGTGCTCAAGCATTATTGTTATCCTTGTTTTGTGACACTTCGAGTAGATGAATACTTGTAGTTTGTCTTGAAGTTCCGTAATGTAATTAGCGAAGAACTTTCTTTGGAATTTGGAGTATTTAATGAGTTTAGAAGTAGCTGGACCAGAAGGGTCAGGTGCAATGGGTGTCAAGGGCCCCGGCCGGCCCCTTGCCTTTGAGTTGGAGGGGAGACTCTCGTGGGTCCCAGTGGAGCTATGGCCCCCACCAAGTGGTGGTGCCGGAAGGGCAAAAGTGATGTTGTCACTGAAGTTTGTAAGATTTTAACTGAAAGCCTCTCGACTGTCTTGCTTTTGTTATTGTACACGGAGCAAAATCTTGTTGTAAGATGCATCACTCTTTATCTTCAAGCAAATTTGAATCCTTGATTCTGACGATCCATAGCAACAAGCGTGTGATATTAAAACTATATTGCATGGACCATATGAACCTGTTCTATTGTGCTGTTTTAATTCTGTGTATTGGGCTAATTTTAGCTATTTTAAGATAGTTATCACAAGTTTGCTCATGAAATACAGACAAAGTATAGCGCATCTGCATCCCGTATCCAACTCGGCCTTCAGTCTCGTTGGATATGGGATGCAGAAGTGCTATATTTTTCCGTATTCCACTCGCGCTTGTGCAATATTAGAAAAGTATTTTTGAAAGAGTGATTCATATGATGATCCATCGCAGAAGGATTTAATGAGATTGAATTATTTTGTTTGGATGCAATTATCCTATAGCTACTTCTTCCATCATGCAAAGCTTCAAATCTCACTCAAGAGCAAACTTGTTTGCCATTAAAGTAAATAACTCATATCACCATCGGCTTGATACTAAAAAGTAACATCAACATTGAAACCTACATTTTCTCTGCAGTAACGAACTATGTACCTTATCATCACCCTGGCCGAATTCACACATCAACCATCTGTCGAATAGCAGCCGATATTAACTGGTATTCATGCTCAAAAACATGTGTTGGGTGCCAGGCAATATCTGCCTGTAGTCGACAAATGGTCCCTATGTGAACTTGGCCCCTGTCTTAGCTCTACATTATGCACACAGGAAGATGTCAGAAGACAGAATAAATCTAGGCTAATTGGGATGTTTGCAATTAGTGTTGCAATGACTAACATTTTTTTTCTTCTTTTGAGGAGGATGATAATTACTCCGGTATAAGGACAGAAGTGAAGTACCTTCCCCTATTAAACCGCCTCCCACCTCCCCCTCCCCACCCAATCACCGCCCACCACGGCTGTTTCTGATTAATTTGGAATGATACAGTTTTGATATTGCGAGGATATTAGGGTTAACCTAAAAGGGGGTTACACTAATCCGTTTCTGGGCCCTCTGGAGGTCTGATAGCTTGGCAGCTGCCTTGTTTCTTCCTCTATCCTAATCCCCTTGGCTTAATCCCCTTCAGTTTGCACCCCTCTTTATCTGTGAGGGCCAAACCGGCTGAAAACATGGACCTGAACCCGACCATAAGGTGTCTTTCCTCATGGGCTTTGACATTGTACACGTGCGTCCCCCCCCCCCCCAAAAAAAAAAATGCTGTGAACACCATTGGCAAACAGCCAAACATTTTGAACGTCTCTGATCATCTAAAAGCAAACTTGCATATCAAAGATGCATGAAGTTTTTTGGGGGAAACTGCAAAGTCTGCTAAGTTATTCACTTGAAATGAGTTTAGCTAAGGCGTACTTCCCTTCATAATTCTTGTTAAATTTTGGGTTAGAGGGAGAAATGTATGAGCATGTTTGACTGCTCTAGTAAATTTTTCTTTGTTCAACCCCAAATCAAATAGATGAGAATAACAGCTTTCAAATAACACCTCATTAGGATCACTAGTAGTTTTTAACACAGTTCTCAATGTTTAAAGACATCAAATCATATTGATATCAAGGTTGACATTTTGGCTGTCTTCAATTTTAATGCCATTTCACTATTTTACGAAAGGTGTCTGGTTTTGGAGCGGGGCATCACATTTTCTGTATTCAGGTTTTCAAACCACACTTTCAGTGAATCCATCAACGTTTTTTCTCAAGTGTAAAAAATTTGATAGAAAAACAGTATTAACAAAATTTGTCACACCATTGGGAACATCTAAATGCCAAGGATCAGGTTTCATAAATGAATACTTCAAACGAAAACACTTTCCAGAAGCCCAAAAGAAAAGAAAATATGGGGAAAGGTATTGAAGGTGACATGTTTTGGTAGCTGTTTCCCGTGGACATTGTCCCAACACGGATAAAAAGTAATGAATGAACAATGAACAGTACCCAGACTCTGGCAGTCTGTTTTCAACAGGAAAATCTCAGTTCCTCTGCACAGTCCTGTTCATTTACATTTTCTTTTTAGAAGGCAGTGCCGCTACTTAAAGGAACAGTTCATATATATAAAACAGTAAATATTTAAAGATTCCTACTTTTCAAAATTTTAACGTAGGAGCCTGTCAAGTCAGCCAGTGTTAAAAATACTCCCTTACTCCCTGTGCCTTTTTGCCTACAGTTGACCTCATTCCTGCAATATCCCCCTCTCCTATGTCACTCCACACAAAATTGTACGAACTTAAATAAGATTGGAATGCCTGACCCAGCGATAAGTAATTGTTCTTTGGGCTCACAGCCTCAATCCTTCTGAAATGGCGTGTCGTGGCCGAGCACCGGACTCAAGCTCTGGTTAGTCTGATCAGCAAAGTGTGGGTTCAAGTCCCGGTCGTGGCACTTGTGCCCCTAAGCAAGATACTTTACCATAATTGCTTTGTCCTTCGGATGGGACTGTGTACTAGCATTGGTATTGCACGTAACAGAACCCAAAACACTTATTGTGGAAGATTAGGGGTTAACCCCATTGTTTCTGATGAGCTACAATGATTAACTTCACTTATGAGGCATCCTTGGTTTTATTACCAGAAATATATAATAAAAATAATAATCCTTCATTTCGGTAAAGAGGATAAAGAAAGATTTTGGAGGGTCCTCCTATGTCACTCCACACAGCCCTCAATCCTTCTGAATCCTTCATTTCGACAACGAGGATAAAGAAGGATTGGGGAGGGTCCTTCTTTGTCACTCCACCCTAAATTGTTTGGACTTTAGATAAGATTGGAATGCCTGACCCAGTGATAGGGAGTTGTTATTTGGGCTCACAGCCCTCAGTCCTGAATCCTTCATTTTGGCAAAGAGGATAAAGAAGGATTTGGGAGGGTCCTCCTATGTCACTCCACACGAAATTGTATTGACTTGGATAAGATTGGAATGCCTGACCCAGTGATAGGCAATTGTTATTTGGGCTTACAGCCCTTCTGAATCCTTCATTTTGGCAAAGAGGATAAAGAAGGATTTGGATGGGTGTGGATTAGCGAAAGTAGCATTTTCATAATTAGGAATACAAAATATAGATCTCTGAAAGATTTTGGTACGTTTATATATTTAAATTTCCTACTGACAACAAAAAATCGCAACTAATCAAGTCATAGAAATCATTCAGAATTTGTTTTCTTTCTGATTTCGGAGTTACTGATTGTGGTACCTTTATATATTTAAATTTCCTACTGACAACAAAAAATCGCAACTAATCAAGTCATGGAAATCTTTCAGAATTTTTTTTCCTTCTGATTTCCGAGTTACTGACGTGATTGTAATGTTGTTTTTCTATTGTTTGCTCACCTTGTACACTTGATCTCTAGAATCAACCAGTGCCTGGTGAGCCAGTGTTGTCTTTCCTGTCAATACAGCGGCTGAGAGCTGTGGTTTTGCCGGCCGGTTCTTACCAGTCAGCTGATCCACTGGTATCCCGACCCACTGGCGACTGCCTCTTTTTATAAGGGGAACATATTCGTTGTCCTCGAGTGGTAGGCCGGCTTTCTTGCGCCGCATGAGGGCGCTTGTCTTAAGACGCTTTGGATCAACGCCTTTCAACAGAAACAAGAATAGAACTTTAATGTTTGATAATTAAAATTTACACAACACTGTAAGAACTGTTCAGTAAAAAAACCCGTTTCGATCTTGTCCACCAATGATTATGAACCACTATGCTATATGATTTGTGCATGCTGGTGGAAGACAAATCTACAGGCATCTTGTGCAATGAATGGAATCAGAGTGTACTGTTGTTGTGAGGCTAGTTTGCTTTTCGAATGGTTAAAGGTATCGTACACGTTTAGTAATGACTCAAAACAAATATTAGCATAAAAACTTACTTGGTAACAAGCAACGGAGAGCTGTTGATAGTATAAAACATTGTAGGAAACGACTCCCTCTGAAGTAATGTAGTTTTTGAGAAAGAGGTAACTTCTCACTAAAATAATAAAAACTTCTTGCAAGAAGTTTTCATTCCTATCTGAAAGCACACAAATTTGCACAACAAGGGTGTTTTTTCTTTCATCATTTGTTTGCAACTTCGATGACCAATTGAGCCCAAATTTTCACAGGCTTACTATTTTATGCATATGTTGGGATACACCAAGTGAGAACACTGGTCTTTGACAATAACCAAACGTGTTCAGTGCCTTTAAGGCATCTGCTCTAGGATGGGGAACAGGCCTTGCGCTTCAGTTTTTTGTAAAGTAGCCCACCGGGCTAGTAAACTGGGAATTTTACCTGCCCCCTTATCAGCCCAAATTTTAAACATGTGTTGGCGGTGTTTATAATATCATGCGTTGACACAGGGCAAGACGAAAATAACTTATACATTATTCCTAATGTAAGCATTAAATAAAATAAATGTTGTATATTGTACTTACGACCAATTTCTACTTCATCAACAGTCAGCAAGGAGTCAAACATCACGAGAAGTTTCTCTGATGCGGAGGCAAGCTCCTGAACAAAGTCTGTTCCCAGATTCTTTGCCGATTCCTACAAAATAAATCCATGAACACAGACTGAGAAAAACATTCAACAATGGACTAAAGTAGTGATATATTGAATGCTCATATTTTGTTAAAACTTAAAACAGTTGAATTACATATCATGTATAAACCAGAGTCATAGCTCTTTTTAAAGGTGGAGGTAGATAAATGCTATCAAACTCTTACCTTGAGATTTTGTGAGTTGGTCTCCACGCCGATCATGTAGTCTTTCTTACGAGTCTCCTCGCTATCACACAATGACTGTAGCTGGTTGCGGTTGTGTGGATGGCCAAGAGTTGGTCGTAGAAGTATCTTGTGCTCAGACTAATAAAACAATAACAAAATAAATGTTGGTATAAACTGAAGTCTACTAAGTTTGTTTGGTTTAACCTTTTTCCTTGTTTTGTTTCTTTGTAAGACATTATTATATACACACTTTCCCTCCTTTTTCAGACAATTCCTACTTTCAACATTGCTATTTTTTCCAACTTATTTTTTGTTTCTTGTGAAATGGGTTTAGGGATCAAGTTGGCTTTGTGGTTTCTTTCCCTGCCTTTCATTTCTGTGGACCCTGGTTCGAATCCCACCTTGGCAGGAGCCTCGCATGTAGATTGGGTTGTCAGTCCTTGATTTTGTGGGTTTCCCTATTTCCTCCCACATCTAAAACTGAACATTTCTGCATCATCATCTCTACACAAGAATCTTCAAGCCTACAGGTTACAGTGCTTGGTGTTTTTAAGGGTCCTTGGTTACATTACTAAATGGAAATGAGGTTTTGTTGGATTAATTTAGTAATTTATATCAATTTGAAACAGGGAAACTAGAATTCCTTCTCAAATGGAAGAATGAATTTCTCTCGCTGCATCCTTACCCGTTCTTTGTCCCATCTCGCAAGATTATTTGTGAAGTCTTCAGAAACCTTGTACAGTGAAGTCTTGGATATTGTCAGATGTTTGTCTAAAATTTCTCGGATCACCAGTGGAGGTACTCTGCCGTTCAAGATCTCAAGTCGCTCAAGTTGCTCACGGAACTCTATTGTGGAAAGATAATTTTATGTAGATGTTGTTACATTAGCCGATATTGATCATCTATAAATCTTATTGACGAATTCCGTTATTTTGTTTAATTCGTCAAAAAAATATCAAGTAATGAACCACAGGGAAGCCGACTGGGTGCATGTAAAGTTTTGGGTGAACAACGACAAATTGACTACAGCGGGATTTGAACCTGCAATCTCAGGCTTTACGTAAAGGTGCTCTACCAACTAAGCTATCTAGCCCTATGATAGCAGTCTCCCAATTTTGTAAATATCTTTGTTCCGGGGTGCCGGTCAGGAGCCATACCACCTTATGCATCATGCAACTTTTTTGTTTAAAACATCAGTTTACATATCTACCTTTGGGAATTTGATCAAAAAGGGCTGTTTTTATGGGTTTGGGGGTACCACTCAGAAGCCATACCACCTTATACTGCCGTAAAGACAGGGATCACACCTGGGTTACGATAATGGAAGCGACAGTACAGGGATCACCAGAAGGAGATGCAGCTTTTGCTTTTTTAAATCAACATTTGGGGATTTGATCAAACAACATTTTGAACAGCAAAAAAAAAGCAATTCTGAAATCGAAATACTTACCTTGAAGACATTGATTGTGATAGTCATCCGCCTGAATGAAGTACGATTGCAGCTTGGCCACAACAACGTCAGCACACTGCTCAAAAGACTCATGTATAGCATGGGGTCTTGTGGGTGGCCTTAAACCCTTCTGACGATAGTAAAGCTACACAATTTTTAGAAAAAAGAAATAATTTTTTCAAATTCCCTTCAATAGTGTGTGAAAAAGATTCATAAAAGGGACCTTCAATTAAAATTATTTGTTTAGTCTACTGTATCCCAAACTCACCAACATGATGAAAGCTAAGCTAAATCATGATATTAACTGCAGTTTCACAAATTTGTGACAGTATGTTAGATATTCTGCTCATAAATATTTGTTTAACAGGAGCACATACCCAATTTCATGGCAGTGCTTACCACAAAAAAAATGCGCTTACTGTGCACTGTAAAGCATGTGATTCTATGGGCCGTAGGCGCAGAGTTCCACAGTACGAAGAACCATAAAATTGAGCCCTGGGCATACAGATTTTATTGTCGGTTTGTTTGTCTGTTTGTTTGGTTGGTTTTGTTTTGTAAACAAACTTACTCCTTGGGAAGGATTACAAGAATGTCATAACAACAAAACTCAAAGTTTATAGCATTTTACACCACTTTAACGTGAGGTTAGACTTCTAACTTTTCCCCTATTTTCATAAGGACTCTACCTATTGGAAAATGAGTGGATCCCAAAACTAAATTTGACCTTGGATAACTTCTAAGAATAATAATAATAATAATAAAGAAATATTTATAAAGCGCAAACAGTTGCAGATCCGTTCCGCCTCAAGGCGCTGAATACAACCAAAATTGGATTAAACAAAATAAATTAAAAACAACGATAATTAAACAATTGTACAAACAATTACGTCTGGACCAGCAAGATACACAGTAAGCTAAAAAAGATGAACTAGTTAAAAATAGTTGTAGAAAATGAATAATAGATACAAAACTTTCAATAAATTTTACAAAAATAATGTTTGAAAGTCTAAAGAAGCAGCCCTACCCACATCTTGAGTGGAGTGCACTCTTCGTTATACATTAACAACCCCTAATAACCCCATTAAATCTCCTTTTACAATTAGTCATGTTTCTTTAAATACACAATCCAGCAAGACCTAAATTTAAATCACGAGTCCATAAGCACTTCCAAGCCCAAATCCTAAATGATCCCCTTTGAAATTATCCGCGCAAGTATTTTCCGCACGTTACATAAAAAGGCCTAATAGTCACTTCCATGTCTTGTTTAGTTTTGAAATACTGTGATAGATTTGTGTGATTATAAGACTACAGTCAATTGTTAGTTCAAAATGTGTTATGATCGGGCCACATTGATAAAAAATGTCGGTGTCCATCTTGACTTGCCAAATATACACGATAAGAAAACTTATTTTTTCTTCTAAAGTTCTATTAAATTATAGTTTGAACTAAAAGGAAAGCCCTTTGGTTTTATAACATAGCCACTCTCATGTCAGAATCAAATAGCCACCTCAGAAAAATAGAACAGAAATAAATTTACAGGAATTTCTTTTGTATATACCAAAAGAAAAGTAAAACTACAGTTTTTCATGAAACCAGAGTGAGGTGGATGAAATATTTTTTATGAGCAAAGTGGAGCACCAAATTATCACAATGGTAACGTTTTTGGGGGGTGTTTTTTCTTCTTCAAAAACCGGCTTGGGCTGTGGCCGAATTGGTGGCTGCAGCTACCGCTGAGACTGTTGCTATAATGGACCTTATACATTGACATCATCACACCGCCATCTTAGAGATAACAAGCTGATAATGGAAGTACAAATTTTGTGCACAGGCTGGGCAAATGAGCAACCTTTTTTTGACCACTAGCCAAGGGCGCCCTACTCAAATGACGTCATGTGCATTATGGACATCTAATGCTTCAATGCTTGTTCATGCGAAGTCCGCAGTTACTAATTCGGACATGGCCTTATTTCTCTGAATGGTTGATCTTGGACAATCATAAAACCAAACAGTGTGTTTTCAAAAACTGGAAAACAGAATTTGTTAAACCATTCAAAGACTCCTTATTTTTTTTTTGTTACTATTGTGAAGTTATCAACTGCATAAACCTTCAACAATGTATTTAATTCACATGGCCTATTTGTTGACAATTGGTTATTATGACTACTGGTTGACTTACATCAGCTGTTGTGAGTAGACCATCTAAGGCGTCCTGTAGGATCCGCCTAATAAGGGCCAGGAAATGCCTGGTTAGGGAAGAAAAAAAGGACATATTGGGTTCAGTCCAATCAATATTCATTACTGTACTCTTGTTTATTACTTCATTCATTTCAGTCTTTAAAATAATCTGTACACTATGTTCAAGCCGGTCCATCATGACGTCAACCGTATTTGTCTTGTTCCCTGTGGTCAATAACAATATTGGATACTGATTCTCAGTTTCCCGATGAAGGGCCAGACTAGCTTGTCATTCCAGCCTCGGTTTGGGTTACATTGATTTGAATGTGGCCAAAAAAAGATGTCTGTATAATGAAACAGGTCTACTGCGTAAATTTACACTAACATTTTCTCATTATTTTTACAGTAGGTATGCAAACCTATGTTTGAATTATGAGACCCATTTATAAAGCAAAGCGCGATCTGCAGCCAGTTATGGCAGAAACAATGGGGAAACCCCTCCTCTTAACGATAAGTGCACTGGGTTCTTTTTACGTGCATTACACAACACACAAGACCTTCAGCTTAACGTCCCATACAAAGGACGAAGCAAATATGGTAAAGTGTCTTGCTCAAAGACACAAGTTCAATGACCGGGACCCAAGCTCACTCTGTGGTCCTTTCTCTATGCTCTGACAACACCAGAACTTGAGTTAGGTGCACCAGACCACTGGGCCACAACACACTGAGAGTATTTGACGATATAAAACTTACGTTTCTCGTTCAGGCTTCTCACCAAAAATATAGTATTTCTGATCGAACTTCAGATTGGTGTTCTTGTTTCGCTGAACTCTACAATGAAAGCAAGAAAGATGGATATCATTATTAAAAAGCAAGAACATGATAAGGAATATATTTGTCATAACACTTCGCAAGCCGAATTCAATGCAATCAGTTGACCACTGTGTTTTCGACCAACCTGTTCAACTCTGCCAATTACCTTCAGTTCATGTCTTCAAGAAAAAACTTTAGACTTAACTATTTAGGTCTAATTAGAGCTTTTGTTATCAAGTAATAAACCACAAGGGAATTTTAAGTAATTTGGGGTTGAACAAAGAAAAAATGTACTAGAGCGTGACTTGAACCTTTTTTTGTATGAACAGTGCCTTGATCTAGCTGGTAGGATATGTGTGCTTTATAAGAACTCAATTCTATTGTTATTACATTTGAGGATATTCTTACAAATAAGAGTAGAGGGCCAACACTTTGGTGAGCAGCAGGGGGGGGGGGGGTTGGCAGAGGGCATTTTGCTGGGATGGTCACAATGTCATTCTGAGAAGTTGCATCATCTACCTTGCCTTACAGAGTTTCCTGCACTCTCACCAAAACACAGAAGAAAACAGCTGTGTGCTCAGTATTTCTAAACTCTTCAATTTTGTTTTCTTCATCCTAATTTGAGAGCAGGAATTTTTTCATCTGTTAGAGTAGTCTCGACTCCAAGACCCTCACATTCTTTGTGCAATTTGTTTTTGCTGAGGGCATTGTGTATACCAAAGTGAGATTTTGATTTCAAACTTTGCATTTCTCTTTCAACTAGGATTGAAGGGGAATTTTTAATTTTTTTTAAATCCCACACTTACCCTGATGCTATTCTCCGCGGATTCCCGCTTTCCATAGTCTGTGAAATCTTCCTGGGTTTCATTCTTTCTTTGTCCTGCACTGCCTTGACCTGAAGGGCCCTGCCAAGACTCCTGCATTTAGCATCCTCTGCCTGTATGGTAGACTGTGTACCCGGGGGTCTCCCCACCCCTGGGGTAAGAGGCACGTCACCTACCGTGTCACCGTCTCCAGTCATTTTCACTTTCATCTTTTGAGACCTACAGATTTTGTTAATCAGTGACATTGATTACAATTAGGTTTTTTTAAGGGGAAGGACAAATTCCCAAACGAATTGTTCAGTAACTGTTTTGTCATTATTACTTTAATTAACCCTTACACCAACGTGTGATAAGCACTGTATACTCGGTACTTTCTAAGTCCTGCAGAAAAAAAAACCTCCACAGGCATACTACTTGGGTGGGACTCGAACCCACAACCTCTCACATTCTAGAGCAGTTGTCTTAAACACTAGCCAGTGACGAGAGGCCAGTTCGAGTCCTGTATTTAGCAGTTTTTTCCAAACTCTTGAAAATCAAATATTTTAATCCAATCATATCCTCAACAAATTCTTTTCAAAAACCCCATGTGTACTAACATCGTAAATGTTGTCGCTATGTCAATGATATGAGCTGGATCTAACACCAATTTGTACACATCTATTATTTGTTTTGTTTAACAATGCATGGATAAGTACCATACCGCCCATGGTGGGGTGAGTCTCATTTTAGCAGGAGTTGTGTGGTTAACAGTTTAACCAGAGTAGTATTTTTGTTTTCAGTTCCATCTGCAAGGCCCAAGTAAATTACACTTAAGACTTCATTTCCCTTTCAGGCTTTTTTTCCCACATTTCATGAGTAGCAACTGCACCATTCGGCAACCCATGTGTATATTCTTTATAGGCCCAGTCGAAGGAAAACCTGTTTAAAGCATGGAGGAAATTGCTCGGCTCCTTGTGTGACAGCCCTTAATTTCTTTAGCCCTAAACCATGAGTGGCCGTTTTGCCTTGTGACGTTTTGCCATCAAGAGGACAAACTAAAGAGAATTGTTTTTCGGAAACTCACGTCAGTATATTCTTAATGAGCGAAACCGCTGAATCTTCAATTTGCGGCTTGGCAGACTTCAGCGTTGTCAAGGTAACCAATGTCGTCAGGGCTGTTGTCCCCTGACCTGTCTGTTGTGGTTTGTCGTCTCCAATAAAGGCCACCTTCGGGCTCTGGAACGGGAAGCCCGATTTCTTGGTAGGGGAGTCCAGAACGATGGCCGGCTGGCGGAGACAGTTGACATACTTGCTCCGGTCGTCAAACGCCTGGAAGATTGCCTTTAAGCTCTCTAGGAGCTGCAGAGGTGTGATTTGCTGAGTGGTATTACAAGAAAAGGAAATTTCACTCATGGGCAGACTAAAACCAGCTTTAAAAAAGCACGATTTTGTGATAATGGGTTAAAAGTAAAAGTGGAGGGGGGGGTATGGGGGTTGGTTACACCCATGTTAAATTTCCAAAGTCAGTGTCCGTCCCGGATCTTAATCTTGGGCCCATGACCGACAGATTTAAGGACCAGGGTCCTCAAGGGGTCCCTGGGAACTTTAAGCCTGGGGGTAGGCTAGACGACCGACTGACCAGGGCCCGATTTCATGGCTGTGCTTACTGATTAATTCTGTGCTTGCAATCACCATTCTTCGCTTACAGGGCAAGTGTCAAATTTCTACACTAGCTGTGTAAGCGAAGAACGCCTGATAATTTGGTGTCCTTTGTGACTGTTTAAGATTTACTGTTGGCTTGTTTTAAAGTTTTCTTTTTCAAACTTTATCATTCGAAAAAGGCAAAAACATGTTTAACTGCAATTGCTTTTTTTTAATTTTGAAAAATAATCTTATTTCTCTGTAATTTAAATACTGTTAAACTTTAAAACCCCCTTCACCCATAGTCAGTTTAGTTTCTCCAAACCATATCTTTAAATATATTCCACAGTTCCATTTAACAATTTTGATAGATAATTTGTTAAAATTCTTTGAATGACAATTGAAACATTCCTGCATGACTAAATCTTACCAAAATGACCTGTGGTGTAAATGCAAAACTTGTTAATGGCCTCATGTTTCGACCATAGCATTCTTTCTCCAAGGCTAAACAAATTGTTAAATAAAGATTATTCTTCGACCGACCTCTTTATCCAAGTTGGGTTTCTCGCATGCATCTACCCTCTTCTCTAGTACATTGAGATGATGCATGAGGCGCTGAGCCTGGGCGTTACTCTCCGCGACCTCAGACTTGACCTTGACCTGGGTGTTGGTCAACCACCGGGTCAACTTCTCAATGAAGGTCAGGTCAAAGAGATGATGCTTAAATCTAAAACATGGAAATAAACAAGAACGAATACATTGGAAATGGATCAGGATTATTTTACCGTACAGTACTTAATAATAACACGCTCTTAATCAAGGCGCCTACACCGTAAAACAACAACGCATTTAACCGGATAGGACTGAATGACGTGTATGCACGCACAACGCTTTTGGACACACGACCGGAAGTTGGGTAAACCCGCTTTTGTATACACTCAGAATACCTGAATGTTAACAACCTGGACATTCCATTGTGTAGTGTGCGGTAGGCCTGGGCGACTAGAGAAATTCACTACCCGACTAGTAATGCTTCAATAGTCGCGACTTCGACAGTAGTCGCGACTATTTGTTTCAGTAGTCTTGGCGGCCCGGTTAATCGGGTAGTTGACAAGTGGTAGTCACGACTGGACATAGCAATCAATAGTCACGACTTTGACACTATTCAGACTAGTCGACCAGTGTGCACAGTGCATGCACTCACCATGCAATGCTTTGTTTCCCCCGTACAAAGAGTACTGGAATAATTCTCGAAATCTCCCCTTTTTCTGGGGGTTATTTTGTAATCCCCGAAACCAGACAGGATTTCAAGAGATCATTAGGCTGCCACCATTGTCTACCATTGTATTCAGATGCTAACCAGACAAAGACATGTAGGTCAGCAATAGAATCTTGTATGTGATTCATTAGTATTAGAGAGATGGAGGCCGACCTGCAGCCTATGGAGCAGTTGTCTAAAGCTGATATAGAGAGCATGCACAGCAGACACAGACGGCAATTGAGCTCTGCATTCTGCAAGCTCTACTTCTATGATTTAATCCAGTGTTAATTTGTCGGAGGATTCAGAGAAGCAATTCATTCCCAATTTACCTGTCCTCAAACTTATTAGCAATGTCCAATGCCTGTTCTAGTCTCCGGGCTTCCATGCCTTCAAGGTCTGCCATGACAAAGCCTTCAGCCGAGTCAATCTTAATGGCCAACTTCTCCAGTTTCTTCTTGTAGGAATCTACTTCCTCCGGGGAGAAATTACCCCCATCAGAAAACAGTCTGTGGGGAAACAAAATAACAATAGTTTAAATTTGTCTTCATAAACTTTGCAATAATTATTAATGGTATTGTTATCCATGTGAACCTTTTTGAAAATGGTGTTTCAATGAAAAGTCTGCAGTATGAGATCATGTGGTGAATGCATCTACACAGTTCAAAGTTAACCCTCCTACTGTCTGACCATTCAATCTCATCCACTGTGATTCTAAATAATAGACAAACTATGCCAGCCTGCAATATGATATAATGTGGTGAATGCATCTACACAGTTCACAGTCAACCCTCCTACTGTGACAACCACTGGTTTTGTATGATATATAAACTATGCCAGCCTGCAATGTGACATAATGTGGTGAATGCATCTCCGCAGTTCACAGTCAACTCTCCTACTATCTGACCATTCAATCTCATCCACTGTGGTTTTAAATAATAGACAGACTATGTCAGCCTGCAATATGATATCATGTGGTGAATACATCTACACAGTATACAGTCAAACCTCCTACTGTCTGATCATTCAATCTCATCCACTGTGGTTTTGAATGATGGACAAACTATGCCCGCCTGCAGTATGATATCATGGGGTGAATGCACACTATACATGTACACAGTTAGTTCCGCGCACAGTTTTAGTGTGCAATCATGCACAACCCGTGAAGTTGTTTGTTTTCAATTGGCTGGTCAACTCACCGGAAAGTTTTACTTACTTGAACGATTTGATGAATCTGGCATTGGACTCTCTCAACATCTGTAATGTGTCATCCAGATATTGTCTGAATTGCCTCAACGAGGCACGGATCACGTCCATGTGTGTCTCAACTTTGGTGCTAACCTGGTTGGATAGGGCTACCAGACTAAATAGAAAGGAAACAATACAAATAGAATACATTATTGACAACACACTTTACTGACCAATGTCACTTCGTTTACAAAGTGACCACCATAAGCAGTCCAGGGTACTTCCTGCCAGGCAAGATGCTACATTGGAAGTTTTAAATTGTTGTATTAAAATTCCACATAAAATCAAGTGCTGCAAAAAGACAGCTGAATAAGTTCCAGATATCGATGCATCCCTTTCTTCATATCTAAAGCTGTTAAAAAACAAGTCCTTCCATCTTCTTGAAATTCAACATTTTATATTTTCCTTCATTGAGCTGTGTACTTTTTGTGCCTGCAGGAAGTCAAGTGCCCAATTTCGAAGAGCTGCTTAAACAGAAAGTAAACATTTTCAGCTTGAAACAAAAATAAGCAGGATACCAGTCACAGATGGTACATGTGACCTGGTATTTTGGCTAGCAACCTTATTCTGGTAAGCATAATTAAAATTGTGCTCAGCACCTTTTTGTAACCATAATTCACATCATCTACACTTTCAAAACATGCAGCTCAAAACATCAAAATGAAATCACAATATAAACGGACTTACGTTGCCGATTTGCCCGCGTTGACAAAAACTTCTTCCAAAGCATCAATCTCGTCGCGGAACTTTTCTGCCAGTCGATTATGCTCATGTTGCATCTCAACAAATCGGGATTTGACATCATTGAGGGCGCCGTTGATGCCCTTGGAATGGCGCGATACGCGTTCCTGGTGGAGGACTAACTCGGCCGCCCGTACATGATGGATGTCCAGCTCGGCTCTCTTAGCGCGTGGTCCGTGCAAGTGAAGGCGTAAGTCCAGCTCACTGTTCAGTTCTTCGATCTAGTCAAAAAGTAAAAACAGAATCGAACCATGTTATGATGTAACCATGGAGTCTGGTACACTGGATACATCATAGAATCGAAAAAACCTCAAACAGATTGTTTAATGAGGCTAAATTTACCTTAGCAGCAACCACATTATTTGCTCTCTCAACTGCTTCCACTGACCAGGCCTCCAGGTGGTTTAAGAACTCCAGCCGCATTCTAGAAGAAAACAACAAATAAATCAAATATCACACTAATTATGAATAAATAACACAAGTACGCTCACATGCTAGCGCAAATAGATCCTTGAATAATAACAACAAAGTTTATCTTCCAGCATGCGTAAACCCTCGATCCTGATTGGTCAATATAGCCATGGAATGTATAACCACATACCTGGCTAAAAACCCACCTCTCACGGTGCGTATTCAAGCGTACATACTCATGCTCGTGCTAGACTCATAATTTCAATTTTGGGGTGCCTTTAGTCTGCTCCTCAAAGTTGCCTCACATCACCTTGTTTATCGGGCCCTTAGGATTCCTGAAACAATCTCAACTCCTTAGGAGTATGCAGCACCAGCGACCAAATAGACACAAAGGTTGCTAATCATTAACACCAATGCAGGTACCCATGCAGGACACAAGTGTCACGACCGGGATTCAAACCTGAACTCCGATGACTCAGCCACCAGATCTTTAGTTCTTGATTGGGAAAAAATGCTAACTTTCAAATATTTCTAACCACTCACACTTTCCGAAGTTCTCCAAACAATTCATGGGGAATCGAAACATTCTGGGAGTAAAGCACGACAGCCTCTGGTTCCACTCCGCTCTCCGTGATAAAAGTTGTGTCCGGACCCTTCCCAGAATCCTCCTCTGATATCCCATGTTGCCCGGCGATGGTGAGCACGTAGAATGTAGTACCCTTATTGGTTGCTAGGACCTCTTTGACTGCCGTGGGAACAGGGCTCTGGCTAAACGATGAATCACCGGGGTAACTCTAAAAAGTAATGAAATCCTAAATATCAAAACTGTGCATGTTCAAATAAAAATATTTAAATATGAACATTTATCAGCCACAATATTTAACACATAATGAAAACAGGAAAATGTTATTATTGAGTACAAGGGCTGACCTACATATGGTATAGGCTTGTATGGACTTTTTCAAGCTGTAATATCAATTTCACTGATTTCTTTTTAGCACAAGAAGAAAGGGGAACAAGTTTTAAAAAGGAAAAATATTGTGTTTGATTATTGAATTGAAGTGAATTAAACATAACAAAAATTAACAGAAACATCACAAAGCAAGCATTGTACTTTCAAGAATATTTTGATGAACCCTTGCAGTGCTCTGTATTACATGTGTAATTTAAAGCTGTAAATTACTATTTTTTTATTTTTTTAAAGTACAATCCTTTCACAAAGGTTATATTATTAGGTCATGTGGTCATGTGGTGTGTTGTATCCAACATAAGGGTAGATAGCTCAGTTGGTAGAGCGCCGGCACGTTAATCCGGAGATCGTTGGTTCGAATCGTGCTCTAGTAGTATCTAGTATTTTTCTTTGTTTAACCCCAAATATTATTTGAATCAGCCCTACTAATAGACTGTGTAAGGTTCGCGCGTATTCAAACTTCTGGGACCAAGCTGATCCCAACCATATTGCGTTCAACCCCGGACTCTGCCAGCTTTAAATAATCTTCAACTGAAAACCAAGGTGCTTTTGTTGAGTTTTCTTACCCTCTTAAAGCATAAAAATACTGCAATGTCTTTGATAAGCAAAAGAATGAGAGGTGTACCAGTTGCAACAATGTAAACTTGATTTGTCTGTGCTTAGCAAGTTTTTGTGCTTACAGGCTCGATGAAACTGGGCCACAATGCTAACCTGTGAAATACCCTTGCAATTAAGCCAATCTTTCTGCAAACAGAAAAATATGCTTTCCATTAAGCATCTCTATGAAATTGGCCTCCAAACTCAAAAAGACTGAAATTTAAAAGTATGTGAAAAACTCCTATGAAAGTGCCGCGAAGGACGCAACACAAATTGTCTTACCCTCTTGAAGGCTTTCTTCCATTTGATCTTAGCCTGACTAATGCTGATCTGTAGGAAGCAGGAATGAAGGATGCGGTGCAAGGAAATGAAAGTGACGAGAGGAAAGTGCAAGTAGATGAGTGAAAAGAAAACAGGGTACAAATACAAAAGGGTGATGGATAAAAGGGTAAGGGTGGCCTGTATGGGGTTCGATGATGATGGTAAAAATTGGGGGGAACTTGATAGAATGAGGACAATCATGTGTTTTCGTTTGTCATAATGACGATTCAGAGGAAAATGCTAAGAAAAGGGGGTACAAACGTTGGGATTGATCAAGAGGTAAGGGTAAAAGACATGGGGGGTTTGATAACCAGTATTGACTCTGTGCACTGACGTCACCCACGGCTACTGCTGCCACGCTTGCCATATTGTGAGTCAACTCGTAAACATGTAAACGCCACGTCGCCTACAAGCGCAGTACACTGTATAACACACAGTGACATCAACTCCAAAAATAGCGCAACTAAGTTTATTGTGATGATGACATCAGGCAAATGGGGTCAATAGCCAGGGAGGAGTTTTTATATGGATTTAGGCAGAATGAGGAGAATCAATAACTAACAGAAAGGTGCAGGGGTGATTTCAAAGAAATGGAGGACACAAGGAGGGATAACACTTTTTCAGGTGGATATAGCTGGGCTGAAATTTTGGTAGAACCCAATATCCCGATATATTTTCTCCGCATTGATCTTACTTACCGTCACAGACTTTGATGATGAAACTCGACTCTCCGGAGGCACAGCTAGATCAGCAGCGGGAGTCGCGCCCCGTGGCGTCTTCTTTTTGAGGTTTTTCTTGCCCCGTGATTTGGCTTCCTCACTTATCTCCTGCTCAATTTGCTGCAACCGTTCCTAAAAAAACAAATTTTATTTCTTTCAACACAAGGTCTGATATCAAGCTTGCAGCACCAGAGGTCTTCAGCCTGCTTGGAGTACCAAGCCTCAAACATTAAATCCTGGGCTCAATTTCATGGCTCTACTTACCATAAGCAAAGAATCAGCGCTTATGGAAGCAGGGAATTCCGCGCTTAAGTCAAGCGTATTTCACGGGTTAACAGGGAATTTTTGCTTGTGCACTAGGCATTCTTTGCTTACACAGCTAGCGCAGAAATGCGGCGCTTGCACAGTAAGCGGAGAATGGTGATCGCAAGCGCAGAATTCGGCGGTAAGCAGAGCCATGAAATTGGGCCCAGATCACAAATGAACTTTTGTTTACAAATACCATTCTTACCGTGGGATGCATTCTGTCTACTTCGTAGAACATACAGACAGACATATCATAGCGTTGTAACTCTTCCTTCACCATGTCCGGATAATCTCTGACGATCCGCATCTGATCTTTTAGGAATCTTTCATAACTGTATAATGATAATAATAATAACAATAATAATAATTGACCAATTAAGAACTCACTCCGCAACAGCAAAGTTAATAAAGAGAAGTCCCCCCGATACACTAAGCGAAAGTAGCAGTCCCGACCGATTTCCTACCTCCCGCCCAGGTAGTAGTTAAGACGCAGGACAGTTCTTTTCAGAACTTGGTAGTCTCTCGAATTCCGAAAATCTACTCTGCGGCAGTAGAATAGTCTCCCGAATTCTGAAATCTACTCCACGGCAGTAGAATATAGCAAGAAAAAAATCTACACAGCAAAGTAGATAAACACATGGTGTTACCTCAAGCCTAATTTACAATAATAATAATAATAATACTACGCATTTATTAGGCGCTTTTAAACATTGTATCAAAGAGCCTTACAGTATTACTACCCCTGTTCATTGGGTCTTAAACATTCCTCAAACCATCCCAACACCTTTGGAGAATTCAACACTGGCAGCCAAATTGGTGCACATGTTGCTAATCATTAACGTCAACAATCTCTACCCTGGCAGGTACCCATTGACTCCTGGGTAATTAGAAACATAGTTAAGTGCTTTGCTCAAGGACACAAGTGTCACGACCGGGATTCGAACCCACACTCGGATGAATCAGCCAGAGTTTGATGCTCTAGACCGCTCGACCACAATGTGCTACATTATATAGCATTCTAAGCAAAACAATATAAATTGAGGTTTAAATTGATTCAGAGCATGGAAGTCTGATGGGGGCGCTCTACACATAAAGCAGTCAAAGCAATGCTTGGAGGGTAAAAACCAACAATTTGGTGTACCTTGATTTGATCTTGTCAAGCATGAGGAGTGCTTTGTGCAATCGATCTTCCAACGTTTCTTCACAACTCTCTTGTCTCAGCCTGTCCATGATGATGTCCAAGTTAGCTTCCATATCCTGCAGAGAAAAATCACAAATGCTAATCAAGTCACGGAATGCAGTAGCCAAGCCAATCTAGGCCAAATTTTATAGAGCTGCTTAACGGCCGATTTTGTGCTTACTGAGCGAGTTTCCATTTCATAGCGCTGCTAACCGTAAGCACACGAAAAGGCATGCTAACCTTCCGGTGCTTACCGTTTGAAAATGAATGACATGACAATGCAAATCCATGGTGAACGCGCAAGAATGGCCGCCTAATTTTCTTGCTAACCTGTGAAATACGCTTATGAACAAGCAAATTTTTCTGCTACAGTTAGCACGCAAAATTGCTTACCGTTAAGCAGCGCTATGAAATTGGGCCCTAGTGGCTTATTGTCTAGTTCCCAGAAACTGTCAATGAACTGCTTATGATCACAATAACTGTTGAATAGTACCAGTCTATTTTTTTACCCGAGCCTCACTGTGACACCTGTAAAACTGTGCATGAAAAAATATAAAAACGTCCATCCTACCTGGTTTTGATTGTCATGATCATGTCTACATTCTTCCAATCTTTCTTGTAGTTCTCGTTCCTTCTTGGCTAACCCAATCTCATGGACATCCCAAAGGTGGGCCGCCCCCTGAGCAAATTTGAATAGCGATCGTAGCTGCTGACCATGATGCTCCGCTAACTGCTCCAAAGATTTCTGTGGATTAACCCCCAAAAGAAAATTAATTAGTTTCAATAATTGTCAGCCAATGGTAACAAAGTCGGAGGCATGTGTCTAAAATGTGAAAATCTGTGACTCATTTCTATTGAGCCAAAATTATGTCTGCCATTATTTTGTATTAATTTTGATTAAAACCCTCATACTCATAGTGATATTTTCCAGCAAGTTGACCAACCATTTGAAACCATTCAACTGCACGGGTTGTGTAATGGTGGCACAGATAGAACTAAATGTATACATGTGTGTACTGTGTAGATGCATTCACCCTATGATATCCTGTTGCAGGCTGGCATAGTTTATCTATCATTAAAAATACCAATGGATGATTTTGAATAGTTCAGACAGTAGGAGGGTTGACTGTGTCCTGTGTAGATGCACTCACCACATGATATCATATTGCAAGCTGACATAGTTTACCAACCATTCAAAATCCCAGCAGATGATATTGATTGGTCAAACAGTAGGAGGGTTAATATGTTCTATCACAGCAACTAGAACATATCTCGGTTTTGTGAAAATGTCATATCTTGTACTCTTGCAAACACACAATCAGGTGTCTTTGGTTTTTTGTGCAAACACACGTATTCAATTTGAGGTACATGTATCTACCAATTACGTCCTATGCTTCTCTTTTTGTGAGGATTTACTATCCCTTTTGTTTAAGTCCTCAGTTTAAAAGTGCAGTCAAGCACATCTGGGGTTGTTTAGACGTCCTAATGCTTCTCTTATCGTGAGGATTTTCTGTCCCTTTTGTTTAAGTCCTCAGTTTAAAAGTGCAGTCAAGCACATCTGGGGTTGTTTAAGAGAGATACAACCGTACTGTTGGGAAAAATCTTGTGATTTTAACTACAGACCTCTGAGCATATGACGTCACCAGACCCAAACAGCGCCCTCACTGAGGTCAATGAAAACCTATCATTGGCTAAGTGTTTTGCGTGGGGCGCAAAATGCGTGCATGTTTTCCTTGTTTGACCTCGGCAATCATGGCCAATGCAAGGGGTCTTAAAGCCTTGTCACATGGATACATCAAACTCATTTCTTTTTGGAGGTAGGGGTGGATTGTACTTACATCTATAGTCTCCAGTGTATTCTCGAAGATTCTTTGTTGGTTGCCGACCTGAGGCAGAAAGTTCTCCTCTATCACTTCCTGTACCTTCTCCTCAGTGGACACTCCCGCCTCCAGAAGCTCCTCCTACACCAAGAAATAAGATGAATGGATGGTCAAATAAGATGTACAAGCAAAGCCCTAAATTTGTATTTTTGACTTTGAGGAAAAACCGGATAGCTCGGTTTGAAACTAGGTTAAATAACTTTGTAAATGTTTAAGAGTGCCTCGTATTATTCATGCTTTAAAAGATTTCTATGTCGAAGCCGTTTCTATTTTATTCATATATATCAAGTATATATTTTATTTACTGATTACTGATAGGCTAGCCTTGATCAAGGCAGTCGCATATTTCACTCCAAAAAAGATGCCGTAAACACACCCGTATACGCTGCACGAAAGGTGTGTATCATGTCGCACGACCCACCCGTATACACTGTGCGTAATGTGTGTATCACGTCGCACGACGCCCGTACACACACTGTGCGCAGGTCATCCGCACTCGTACCACTCTCACGCATGCGGAGGCCGTCAGGCCGACAGCCTTGACGGGTCTGTAACTTCCGGGTTTAATGTGTTTCTTGATATTTTCGTCCAATATTGGACGAAAATGGGGGGGCTCTCGGATATGCTAGTATGCAGCTCATGAATATTTAAATCTTTCATCAGACCTATTGCAGACAACACAGGATGGGAAGCAAATGAATTATTCATTTTGACGTCCAATCACGAGCTTCTCTCACTATGACCTTTGTACCATATCGTGCTTGTTGTATGTGATGCGATGTGAGTATATAGTTACCGACTTAATGGCGTTTGTGTGTAGCATTGTCTCAGCCATTTGGACCGGTAATCTGCGTGACTGTCGCCCAGGCTGGTCAGTCAGCTACAAGTGCTGAACCCGGGCGCGGCCGCTGGAGCTTTTATGCGCTGCACTCAAGTTCCCCCATTGGACTACCCTGATCATTTGCCATTCTGTTGGTTATTAATTCTGGAGTTGATGTAGTTTCTGCATCTGTCTTTTCCTGACATGTCCTCTCGAAGTCCGACTCTGTGCAGCCACACCGTCTTCATATTTTTTAAATTCATGCTTCTGTATTTTTATAAACATGTATGCTATTTGTTGGAGGGGTCTGGGAAGGCACATCGCTTTGATGACAGTTTTTAAAACTTTTGCCTTACCCTGGACGGCCCCTGCCAACAAAGAATTATGTCCGAAGATTTAAAATAAATAAATAAATAAATAAAAAAATACTTTTGAATTGTTCTCAGACAGGGTCTTATAAGAACTTACTGCTAAACAAAAATTGACAGGATACAGCCACACAAGATACATGTGAAATAGATTTTTAGCTACCCTATTCTAGTGAGTGTACTTGGGAAATTTGGTGTTAGGCAGCTCTTTTTTAGTGGGGCGGCCCAAATGATATTAAAAGTGCAATGAGCTATATGCCTTCATGATGAAACAATCAATAATGGTAGTTTATTGAGGTCTTTGTTTTGTATATTCCACCTCCAATGAATGCACCAACAATGATTAAATCACTGTTTAATGATGCAAGATGGAGACAGGAGATGGTCAATCGGGCCTTACGTCACCACGAAAAACACATCAAAGCGTCTTCCTGCTGGAAAATGGTGTATGTAATGTATGTATAACAACGATCCACGCAACCTCATTTTGTTTTTGTTTAATTCCTGCCATGCCCTCATTGTCTTGCTCAGCTGAGGAGAATACGCAACCATAGATAGATTATTATTATAACAAAGTATTCCCAAATTCAAACCGGCGCGCCAGTGCAGTAGCCACATCTGGTTTCTGCATGCATATTCATAAGAATGAGTAAACAAGACTTCCGCCACTGACCAATGGGGTCTCGCCTTTCGCGCGCATTATAGTAATGAGTCATCGGCTTCGAGAAAAGTAAAAACTGCTCAATTTCAGAAATGGCTTAATATAAAGCAACTGGGGGCTTGAAGTAAAAAATAGCTTGGTCCCGTTTTTGGAATGAGAATAACTACTACTCATGTCAATGGGTATACAGGGAATAAGACAGATTGGAGCATTAACATTTAACCATAGTTTAACCCTTACTCCCTTGAGTGATTTACTAGGATCCTTCTTCACTCTGACAAAATCCAACACATATGGTAATAGTCACCGTGGTCAAGTGGTTGGACTGCAGGACTTGCAATCACAAAATTGTGGGTTTGAATACGGCCAAGCTAACCCGCTGATTTCCCAATGACTTGAATAAGTATTGTCATCTAGTTACTGGATCACAATTTGTTTAACCAATGTTTGTATGACAGAGATTGGCTGTTGCCAGCTTGGCGTGAATATCCCATTGTGGGAGCTTTTCCTGAGTTCCCTTGTTAGGAATATCATCTAAACATTAATGATGATTATTTTCTGTATGTTTTCTTACCCTGTATTTGTCCACTTGGTCCAGACAATCCTGACATACTCTCTCATATTCCTTGTGTAGCTTTCCGAGGTACTTGATGTGTAATTGCTCAAGATGTTGGCAAGTAGTGGTTAGCTGTTTATTCCACTGGTACACAGCAGTCTTGGTTGAACCTGGTGGCTTCATGTCCCTGCAGGAAAATCGGAAGTACCAGGGAGTTTTAGAATAATTGTGGGAAGAGCAAGAAGAACTTCTACGTAAAGGTTGACAAGAAGTCAACTTTTTATTAATACTTTGAAATGTACAATGTAGCGTGTCGTGGCCAAGCGGTCTATAGCATCGATTGCAAGTTCTGGGCCAAATTTCATGGCTCTGCTTACCGTAAGCAAAGAATCTGCGCTTACGGAAGCAGGGAATTCCGCGCTTACGTCAAGCGTATTTCACGGGTAAGAAGGGAATTTTTGCTTGTGCGCGTGCGTACTCCACGTTACTAGGCATTCTTCGCTTACACAGGTAGCGCAGAAATTCGGCACTTGCACAGTTAGCGGAGAATGGAGATCGTAAGCGCAGAATTCGGCGGTAACCAGAGCCAAGAAATTGGGCCCTGATGTCTGTGTAATCTGAGTGTTAGTTCGAATCTTAGTTGTGACACTTGTGTTCTTGGACATGACACTCAACTATAACTGCTTCTCATCACCCAGGAGTAAATGGGTACCTGCGAGGGTAGAGATTGTAGATGTGAATGATTTACTTTAGTAACCTGTGCACCCAGGTGCTCCATCCTCCAAAGGAGTTGAGATAGTTTCAGGAATGCTTAATGCCCAATGAACAGGGGTAGTCATAAGGTAGGGCGCTTTGATACAATGTTTGAAAGCGCCTTATCGATGCCTGTTATTATTAGCATAACCATGCACTGTCTAATCTAAATATGCTTTCGTTTTAGTGGTTGGTTTTGTAAAGCAGTAAAAGAGAATGTACCGGCATTTTTTAAAGTTCCCATGGAACGCTCTGGCGGTCCAACAGACTTGTCCATGTACGCCTGCTGGAATACTTAAACCAATCCAACTACAACTTTCCTACCGCCCTGACTTTTGAGCAAAAGCTCAAGCCACCAACTCAGGCATGGCCTAAGCCAGCGCTGGAACTCAGAAACGAGTAGCCATATACTTTTGGGGGCCTTACATTTGAGGCCTGAGACTTGAAACCTTACCTGAGGGACTCAAGTAGATCTAGTCTTGTATTATTGAAGATCATCTGCTCTGCCTTCAGGTCCTCTAAGAGAAAACCAATCCTCGGTGGATTCTTCACCTCCTCACTTTGCATAAACAACCTGTCGATCCAATCATAGAGCAAGAACCATGATTCAATTCCCAGTATTTTTGACAGCGTGAAGGCATGTGTGAACCAAATTTACGTGATGCAAAACAAGTAAAAACAAAAATCTGTTGGTTTTGTTATCATTATTACTTATTTGGTCATTGATACAAGAAAACAAACTACAGACAGTAAGATAAAACTGTAATTGTTGTGCAAGGAAATTTGCTGTTGAAAGCGCCCTCACAGTAA
The DNA here is from genome assembly GCA_021014325.1 of Plazaster borealis. Classification (NCBI taxonomy): domain Eukaryota; kingdom Metazoa; phylum Echinodermata; class Asteroidea; order Forcipulatida; family Labidiasteridae; genus Plazaster; species Plazaster borealis. Next base: position 7,636,122 of record CM037456.1, on the reverse strand, counting down.
AAAATATGGTCAATTAATAACAAATATCTTTAACCCAACATCAGCGAAGGGCAATGATTTTAATATTTACGGTCTGCAGCAACACCCGGAAATTACCTCTTTATTAACTTTTATGGCCCTTGTAAAAGAAGTCTTGATTTATTGCATACTGATCAAAACACAGTTACAAACGTTCTTTTCAAAACCATCACGACTCATTAACGAGGTTATTTTTATAGGTGATGTGCCCTCTGACATCAAGGTAAAAAACCGAAACAATATGTTTCTGCCTGTCGGTGTGCACACGCACCGTGTTTTGCATAATGAGTGACGTCATGGGTCCGATCCACTTTTAATTATGTTACCTTTGACATCACTTGTTAACCCAAATCATGCAAAACACAATGGTTGCGCACATAAATTGGCAGGCAGGTCTCAATAAATTTCTGTAAATTCTGCTGGTTACCAATGCTGTCACTAACGCAGCCCCTATACTTTGGAATGAACTGCCATATCAAGTCCGACAAGATTGTTTGAGAAGTACTTAAAGACACTTATTTTCAACTTTGTAGTATTCTTGGGTTTTTTATGTTAGATCTTCCTTTTTCTGGAATGTTCTATCTATCTGAAGAGGTCTGATGCTTGTCATAGCACTGTGACAATCTACATGAAATAGCACTTTAAAGGAACTTAATATTAGTGATAATACAGCACGGTAAAAAAAGGCACATTGTCTGTAGTGTCACCACAAACGTCATTATATTGTAGTCCCCCCATGCAAAGTTTCAAATCCTATTTAACCCTCTTATCCGTACACTCTCCTGCCCACCTGGCTCTTTCCACAAAACACCACAGGAGACTGTGGAGACTAAGTCCAAAGTACACAAGCCATGGGGTTTCCACATAATACCAGCTGTACAAACAGAAGAAAACCCATGTATCCAATGCTAGTCTGGAAGATATGGTACTTTGTGGCAGTCTGTGGTACCTGTGCGATGCATCTCAAATACACATGACGCATTTGATATCAGAAACAAATACTCACGTGAATTTGTCAATAGCGACGTCTGTGTTCAGTCTCTTCCAATCAGAGACCCTGGTCTCCCAGATGCGATGATGATTCTTATCTCTCTCCACGTCCGTCTTCATCAACCTTGTAAACAGGTCTGCATAGGCTCTTCTGTTGTTCAAAATTGTCTGGTTGATGACTTGACCTTCTTTGTTGATCAGACGTTGGACGTCCGGGGGCATGAAGAAAGCAATCTTCTCTATGTTTTTAGCATAGGATTTCAAGACGTCTCGAATCTGAAAAAAAATAAAATAAATGTTGGGGGTTCTTCCAAATGAGAATTGTTTCCAAACTTAAGAGGTTCAAATTTTCAAACTTACATGGTGTAAGGGACTGTCCAAAGTTGTCAACATTTTCATGGGCATAAAAAAAGTACAACAGTGGGGGTTAGAAGCTGTGTTTGTCGTTAAAAGCCGTTAAAAAGTTGATCAAGCCCTTTAAGCAACTCTTTCAGCCTACACAGGCTAATTAATTTGTCACAAATATTATGGTCTGTGTAATATTTATGGTGTGTCGTGGTCTAGTGCATCGGACTCAAGTTCAGATGGCTAAATCATCGGAGTGTGGGTTTGATTCCCGGTCATGACACTGGTGTACTTGTGCAAGGCACTCATTCATAAATTACTTCTCTCAACCCAGGTGTATAAATGGAAAGCTGCGAGGGTCGAGGTGGTATTATGATGGATTAACCCCTTAGCGCTGATACAAGCAGCTTGAGGTTGCATGCTCCCCTGGGAGTTGAGAAAGTTTGAGGAATGGTTTAAGTATGCCTGGTGAACAGGGATAAAAATGTTGTAAAGATCTCGCTACTACTAGGATATGCATGCTAAGCGAGAACCAAGTAGTAGTATTAGTTTTATTGTTATTATTATAATATTTGAAACATAATGGTGGCATGGGTGGCTAGCTTGCCTCTCACCACTGTGGCCCTGGTTCGATTCCCGGCTGGGGTCATATGTGAGTAGAGTTGTGCATTGGTTCTCTCCTATGCCACAAGGAATTTTTCTCTGGGCCCTCCGATTTTCCTCCCTCCAGAAAAAATCAAACACTTTCCATCTCTGGCTGTGCTTCGTGATCATATATGGGTCGATGTGGCTGGCTGCTAAAGGCGCCCTTGCAGGCCTGCGGCTCGAACACGTTGTAGTCGCGTCCTTCGCAATTCAGCTTCTCAGCTGCGAGTAAGGATTTAGCCTCCCAAATTATTATAATTATTATAATCCTACCCTTTGTAGTCTTTGAGACTCAAATCCATCCAGTGTTCCGTCAAGCTCAACAATCCATGCCCTCCTGCTGATTGATTGGGTACCAATCAGACTCCAGAGTTCATTCAGCTCGTTCAAACTGTAGTCCCTCAGATCCTGGGTGGGAACAAATATATGATCAAACAAACAAATTGAATCATTGTAAAGTGTTGCAGATTTAATTAACCGAATGCTGTCTCCTAAATGTTCTTTCCCTTTTAATCTAAAGCGATTCACTTCAAATTTCTTGAAGGCGATTTCTTTATACTTACATCATCATCTGCAATTCTTGCGAGCATCTTCTCAATTTCTGAAGGGAAAAAGGAACCAATTGTTAGTTTATGTTTTTTTTGTTTTTTTTTAATTATATGCTCAGGGCCCCGTGGAAGACCACATTATTTTGTGAACAGGCTACCCTTGTAAAAGATCAGAAATAAATAAATAAAATAAAAACCACATAGAAAGAGTGAAATTCACACAAAATGTAGATGGAAAGATTGTTGCTGAGGTTTTTTTTCATTTAAAAAAAGTAGAATATAAACAAAACTGTTTTCTTTTTTAATTTGATTCTTCTCACCTTTATCGTTTTCCTGTAGTTGCTGAATGAGGGTGTCTCCTGCACCAGTAATTCTAGGCTCAAGGTCCTGTCATTAAGGTAATACAAATAACAATTGTGATAACTCTTCAAAAATATACATACATTTTAAAGGCACTGTACACGTTTGGTAATTACTCCAAATATATATTAACATAAAAACTTACTTAGTAACGAGCAACGGAGAGCTGTTGATAGTATAAAACATTGTGAGAAACAAATCCCTCTGAAATAACGTAGTTTTTGAGAAAGAGGTAATTTCACACTAAAATAATAAAAGACTTCTTGCAAGAAGCCTTTTATTCCTATCTGAAAGCACACAAATTTGTACAACAAGGGTGTTTTTTCTTTCATCATTTTCTTTCAACTTCGATGACCAATTGAGCACAAATTTTCACAGCCTTGTTATTTTATGCATATGTTGGGATACACCAGGTGAGAATACTGGTCTTTGACAATTACCAAACGTGTTCAGTGCCTTTAAAAACCAAGAAATTTGATTTGACCCCGTATGCATACATTTTACTGTAGCTCACCAGCACAAAATAATGTGTTCCATAAATGCCAGGTGATAACTTCACATAGATGCAAATGCAAACATAATTGATGTAAAGAAAGGAAAGTTATGCCTTCAATACTTCATTATCCCTAAGTGAGATAAGTTTGGTCTCATCATTTCAACTAGCCTGCTCTAGTCATTATCAAGAGACTGAAGAGTGTTTTAGATGCTGGATTTTATCCAGGCAGAATTACGGTCCAGTGTTGAATGGAAAATGGAAATAAGAACCAGACACTTCAGTCATTCTATTTCATTTACAGGCATTCAAGACTACATTTTCACCATTCTTCTGGTGAATGTTTACTACCTATTTACAATTGATGAAATTTAATGATCGTTGCGACCTAATGAATTTGAATGATCTTATTTGACCAGTGAATGCCACACTGTTGAAATTGAATCACTTCTTTTTGATTGTTGAATGCTGATGCGATGGAGCATTCATTTTTAAACGAAATCGAATGAGCCAGGTATTGAATTGAAGAGATTTTGGGTAAAATTGGCCTGGCAAACCTATATCAAATTTGTTCTTGCTTACATTGGCAATGACAGTCAGATCTTGATGGAGATCTTCCACAGCAGCTTCATGTCTTAACCGTCTACTCTCAGCTATCCTCTCAATGATATCAGATCCCGTCTTCTCAGCTTCTGTGGTAATAATAATTTGATTTGTATTGGTTGTTCTTCTGCACTTGTAGAACATAGATCCACGTGATCATCCTTTTAATTTATCCATTTAAGAGTTCTCAAGCTCTGATGATGAAGCAAATGGACTAGTAGAAATGCTGTACAAGCAGGCCTGGAATTTCATCTTTGAGAGGGCAAGGCCATTTTCATTCGGCAAAGGGCACTTCCATTGGAAAATCTTAAATTATATATCTCATATATCTTAAAGGCATAAGGTTGGCTAAGTCATGTCAGTGGTTTCTTCCCTTCCTTTTTCACCTTTGTGGACCCCAGTTTGAATTCCACCTCAGACCAGTGCCTTGCATGTGGATTGGGTTTTCAGGCCCTACCTGATTGTGTGGCTTTCTCCCCATTTGGGGTTTTCCTCCCACATCTAGAACTGAAAATTTCTTCTAGTTTCCTAATTACAATCCTGTGATTGGTGCTTACGCTGTTGGATGTGTAATGAAATAAATCTATAAATAAATGGGAACCTTTTGAAGGTGCATCAAGACCAAGACCAGGGCAACATAGACCATGGCTTCCATGTAATTACAGGCCTAATGTATTGTAATAACTAGTGCTGTGAGTATTGGTAAAACTTAAGTGTTGTGACACAAATAAAATCTTTAACATACAAAATGACATGCAGGTCAAACTTAAGTGTTGCGACACATATCAAATCTTTAAAGGCACTGAACACGTTTGGTAATTGTCAAAGACCAGTGTTCTCACTTTGTGTATCCCAACATATGCATAAAATAACAAGCCTGTGAAAATTTGGGCTCAATTGGTCATCGAAGTTGAAAGAAAATGATGAAAGAAAAAACACCCTTGTCGTACAAATTTGGGTGCTTTCAGATAGGAATAAAAACTTCTTGCAAGAAGTTTTTATTATTTTAGTGAGAAATTACCTCTTTCTCAAAAACTACGTTATTTCAGAGGGAGTCGTTTCCCACAATGTTTTATACTATCATCAGCTCTCCGTTGCTTGTTACCAAGTAAGTTTTTAGCTAATATATGTTTTGAGTCATTACCAAACGTGTATGATACCTTTAACACACAAAATGCGTGCAAGTAAAACATTACAGAGCATAAACAACAAATATTTCATTCAACAAAATTATACCAATCTGTAGATCTCCTGAAAAGTTTGTAGATGTATTTGTGTAGGGCCTGTAATTATAAAAAGCCTTTGCTTAATTCCTGTTGTTTTTATTCAAAAGTGTAATTTTTTTAAATTTAGAAGCTGATGAGTTACTATGTCACTTACCTACAGAATCAGCCAAACCCCTAACCTCCCTGGCTGCAACAACAGAAACAGGCTCAGTAGCTGCAGCTTTCTGCTCCTCCTTTCCTCTTCTGCAATAAAACAAAACCCAGTCATTTCAGAACAAATGTTTTTTGAAAATGTATGATGAAAGTTATCACAAACCTTACTCCAAAGTTGACTGAGATTCAGTGAGCGCTGCTGGAGAAACAAACAAGAGATGGCACAACTAGTTTTACTCAGGGAGCCCCAACATTGTAAAAGATCAAGAGGGCGTCCCGCAGCAACATTTTTCAGTGTAACAGTGGAACAGTCAAAATACATCCAGATTCAGATGACAATTTGTGAGGTCAACATTTTTAAATAATTGAAACAATTCCTTACTTAAGTAAAACTGGGTTCTCTGTCTTGTGATCATTAGGCATGCTCTCGATCCATTCAATCTGTCTATCTGTCAGTAGGCTCTCCCCCATTGACATACGACCTTCTTGGACCAGTGGGATGGATGCTGTCTTTAATTCCATTTTCTTGCGATCTTTCTTTGTTTTCTCCAAGGTGTTAACCAGTTGCACCTACAGACAGGAGAACAAGCCATATTTAACAACTTTGGATATTAGTAAAGTGCAAAAATGACAACAGAGTATAATACAATAATTAATCAAGTGATTGATTTGAATTAAACAAACAACTGGACAATAATTTGCTTTTTAGTAAAAAAAAAGACAAAAATAAATAAACAGTGACAAAAACAATGATCCTTTACTCCGTCTTCAGCAGTTAAACACGTATTCAATTCAATATCAACTTATCTTTGCTTAGGCCTAAGGGTAACACTTCTTATTTTGTACACTTTGTTTTGTTTTGTCAGGTTTTTGTTGTTCCTCTTTTTTTCCTGCAAAAAAGTGTCAATGCCTGATGGCCTCTCGCATTAGCAAAACAAACAATTTGTTATTCAAATCTTTATCATTTATTGTCCACATTAAAAAGATAAAAATGGAAAATTTACATGTCTAAAATTGATTAAAAATTAAAGCTCCAGTACAGAACATATTGCAAAATATTGTATTTTAATGTGTTCATAATTGGCACAATAAAATATCAAATTTGGGCCTAATCCTAAGCTAAGTAATTGATAAAAACACCTGATAATAATGTTTAGATTTCAGGATTTCAGGTGTTCCATTTTTTTCCGGGTGGGGGTGTGTTTTAATTTGTTTGAGGCAAGTTGCCTTCTGAAATTTATTTATTTAATGTTAAGAAATATTGTGTTTACACAAGGAATTATCAATTAAACTGTAGTTTTCCCGTTCTTAGAACTTACCTCAGCATCAAATAATTGTCGATAAATCTTGCCTGATGGCACAACCCGCACTGGCCTTGTCTGTGTTTCTGCCATCATTAATAATTCTTTGAAACAATCCCCCGAGAAAACAACAATTTGGGAGTATGTTTATGAATGCACCACACAGACACTTTACGGACCATGGGATAGACAGTAGACACTGCACATTGTTTCAGTTGAAGTTTGCCGATCTTTCCAGCTGTGTAAAAGTGATCAGAAGATTCAAATTACGCCAAAATAGCAACCTATTCAATAACAGACTTTCAGTTAACATTTCGTATTAAAATTTCAAAAAAATATCCAGACAACTCCCAGAAAATCGTCAATAAATGAAGACATTTTAGTGCTTTTCACAGTCACAGTTCCTTGGCAACTATATACACAGAGCATGCGCAGTACGTCGATAGAATCATCAAGTTTCAAGGGAGGTGTGAAGCAGACGTAATTTTGTTACCTTTTTAATTTCAATTTTTTCACGTTAAACGTGATTGAAAAGTTGTATTGTTTACAATGTTAATATTGTTTTAAAGAAAAACAAACATTAACACCAAATAAATTATGAATATCCGTAGTACGGTCAAAGTTCAAATTTGTACGTTAGTTTTTAAGTTTTTATTCTTGGTACAAAAAAGGATAATAAACAGTGCCTTTAACATCATAGCTAAAATAAATAAACTCATGCATGAAGATTCCCTGACTTCTTTGCATGACAATGAACGTGATGATTGATTCACCTGACTGTATCTTTACAAGATTTTCCCAACTAGTATTTACGTAAACTGTACAAGTTTGCCAAATTCTTCCAAGATGTCTCATCGGAACGACCCAAATTTGCCACCAATCCACCCCCCGAACCAAGGTAGACATGCATATGGTGGTAGGAGTGCTGACTATCAGAAGAATTATCAAATGAACGATGATGAAAAGCAGGTTTTGCTCCAGTGTCAATCCGAGAGTTTTTGGTACCGTGCCCTGCCCCTTGCAGTCGGTGCAGGCCTGCTGACGCAAACACTCCTCACACGGGGTACCTTAACGTCAGGATCAAGATTCGGCTCAATTTCAAAGGTATTTTATGATAAGAATTTGTCAATAGCCCTTTAAACAAAAAAATTGTTTAAGAAGTGTAGAAACAACAACGGCAACACTACAGTTAACAAAAATAAAAATACAGTGTGAATGTATGAATGAATGATCATGATCACTGTTTTATTAATCATGTTTATACAATTACAAAATGATTTTACAGCTGTCTTGATATCATTTACAATCTTATATTATGAGCATTGAGCCATACTCCTAAAACTATGAGGTTCGTTCCGCTATCGTCTCAATAATGGAGACCATATAGCGGAACGAACCTCATAATATTAATAGTTCTAGGAGTAGGCCTACATGTAATTGAGCCATACGCATACCTTTTCATTTGAAATCTGTGGCATGTAGTGATTGTAATTTGTAGTCTTAGAATTTTTTGATTGAGCTTTGACATGTTTGTGGTGTAGTTCTGTTTATTTAATATGTGTTTGTTTTTACTTGCAGTTGTGTATTTTATTTACTGTTTTTGTTTTTTGTATGTATGTCATTTGTTTTTTCCTTCATTTGAATTGCTTGCATTTCTTTTAAACCTTACTTTCTGTCAGGTTGCTTTTGGATCCATCATTGGTTACATGACTGGGAAGATCTCCTACGTCAATACCTGCAAAGAGAAGTTTCTCAGGCTAGAAAACTCCCCCATCGGTGAAATGCTCAGAAAGGGTGGTGGAATGCCAGCCGGTCAAGGTGGAAACTTTGGGTTGCAACTACCCGGTTTCCAATCAAGTAATGAAGATCCTGTTGACAGCACCAGTAGCTCTAAAAATGAGACGTATTCTAGTTTCAACGCCAATGACGACTACCGTCCAAACATAGGTATTGATACAAGTAATGTGAAGACCATGGATAATCATTTTGACTTTGAGCTTAACAATGACGCTGACCCGGAACTTGAAGCAAAGCGACCAGAGATGACAAAGACGTATGAAGAACTAAGACGGGAAAACCGGCAGCATCATCCTTCCCAATACTCCCAGGTGATGCCTGGCCATTTCAAGCCCCGCCCTCAAACACGCCCACAAGAGCCTACAGTGCAGAAGGAACAAGAACTTCCTTTTTCAAGTAAATCAATCAAGAAGAACAAGTATGGAGATGCAATGGAATAAGTAGAGGGAACAAATACAATGTTGAGAAACAGGCAATCATTAAGATCCCACGGTTTTCAAGTCAATACTAATGGTACATAATTAGTATTTGTGACAGCTTTTGAATTTTAAAAGAAATTTACACATGGTGCTGCGATCCAAATCAATGGTACCAAGGTCAGCGCGCCTGGAAGGGGAAAGTATCAGTAATAAGTATTTATCATTAAGTGTGATATCCTACAAGGTGTAACTGTATGACAAAGTATTTTTTCAAATGCATGTTTTGCATCATATGTATGCCAAAGTTGTAACCCTGCTGCTGAGAATTTTGCTGTTACTTTTGATTTCAACAGTTGCACTTTATTGATTACAGACACTAACATTACAGTTAGAGGGTGTCTGCAAGTTGTGTGCCTCTCTGAAAGGTTGATTCCATCTTTTAAGGAGATGCATGTACTCTTCTTAAAAATGGAGCCCTCTTCTTTGTTAATTAAAATGTTTTTTGGAATTGGATGTATCAGATTACAAAGTGTACAAAGTATGTATAATTCTTTTGGGTGAAAAAAGGCATGATTTTAAGCTTTGCCTGGTGTACAAAATAAGAAGTAACTAGTAAGAAAGACATTTTGGTTCTTAAAAGAACCATGGGTGAAATGGTTCTGGAAGTTTCAGCACTGTTTCATCAGAGTGTACTCTGTTCTTTTTTTTCTAAAAGAACAAAGTAAACTGTGCCATTTGTCGAGACAAATCTTGGGCCTGGTTCTTTTGAGAACCAACATTTCTTCCTTGAAGACATTACTATTCTACTGTTTAAGAGAAGACAATAACTTTAAAAAGGCACATACAAATTTTAAGAAAATCAGCTCTTTTTAATTGTTTTCTTTATCTGAAAAATTAGTATCAATAATATTATACATATGAAGATACCTCACTTCCAATTACAATAAACCCAAACCAAAAATATCGACACCATAATACATAAATACACTGTGTTCCAAAACATTATCACTGTTGAAAAGTTATCAATACGTACAGTTGTATTTAAATTGTTTAAATATGAATCAAATTATATTAGTTGGCTAATGGCTATTTAATAAAACAATACATTCTCTTACCCTACCAATTGCAACAAAATGCACCAGTTGAAGGTTGTTGTATTTTGTTGCATTTATTAGCAGTAAACTCAGACCCCATACTGTGCTGCAACAATTAGGCAGAGTATAGGGCCCCTACATGTACATGTACAATACAAGTCCCCAGCTAATTTCACAGCAACACAAGTGCATTTTTTAGCAGGTTAGATATTAGTATTGGTTCCAAGACCATGGTGTTTTTGCTTACACACAACCAACGCTCAGATTTATGTACACTACACAATTATATGTAATGAATAAATACAGAGGGCGCTGTCTTATTTATTCACCCCGGGATCCTACCATGGTGGGATCCAGTAGTTGATGGGGGAAAAATACACAAGTCACAGCACTCTCAACGGTTTATTAATGAAAACATAATCCGTCAAATGTTGGTTGTGTGTACGCGAAAACACTATGGTCTTGGAACCAAGACTAGGTAGATATCCAGTGCCAAGACTGCTGTAAACCAGTTCACCTCACAATGCCACATAATCCTTTGTGTTCATTTCACCTGTGTCTACATGTTGATGCATTTATTAGGGTGCCCAGAAAACACCTGCTGGTGGTGAGGTATAATAAGTTCTCACTGTAGCAATTCAATTGGCAAATTCCATGGGAGTTCCTTGGCACACAAACTCGCCTAACAGAGACAGTTTGTGCAGAAGAAACACTTTACCAGCCACAGTGCATTGTGGTGGACTATGTATATCATTTGTGATCAAGGGCTCAATTTCACAAAACACTTAAAGATTCATCTTTTAGGTATTGTCAATATTGGCATAGTGATAATTTCTTTTGTGACATCACACTTTTCTTAGCAATTACGATCAATATGTATCTTAAGATTAATCTCACATACATGTATCTTTTAAACCGAGCCCAGTAATTTTTGTTTAGCAAATTTGAAAGGCAGCAATCTCTGCTGAGAACCTCAACGGCATTATTGCATACCGTATGTGTAGCATAAATTGATTCATTTTAAAATGATAGGATGGATTGTGGTATTCAATCAAATGTATTGTACATATAGTCCTACATAACAGCAAAGCTGACTATATTATAACTAATATTGTAGGGTCTTTTTTCAAGAAAAATTTAATGTGGTGAGCTAGTTATAGTGTATTATACTACAAAGCTTTTGAGAATGCGTTGCCTCCTACCTACCAAATGTCAGTTCGACAAATCACAGTACATGTATACTCCTAACATGAGTAGTGGTTGTTATAATAAAACTCAATGGTATAATAACTCTACATTATGTGGATTAGTAATTGGCCACTACCCATTAAAGCACAGCCTACTGATCCTAACTTTGAGTTATTCCACCATTGGTTCTTTTAAGAACCACAACTCCGTGGAGAGAGTACATAATTATGCTTGCCACAAACCTAATACTTTCTAGAGTGTTTCCCCACGATGCAAAGGTTCAAATCTTACTTGATGTGTTACTTTAACTTCTGTTATTGATGTTGAGCGCAATCTCCGGATTTGCCCCAATCTTCAGGAACTTGATCTATATTCAGTTCTTCAAGTGATTTTGCTTTCAACAAAATATTTGCATATGGCACGAAATCCACAAAAATTGCCTCCACAATTAACATAAAATTTGACTTAATTTCATTAAATCCCAGCTGAAATCTCGGTCACTGTTAAAAATATTTAGCGACTGAGATTTGACCATGCTGCTGTGGATAAAAAAAAACACAGATTGAGCAATATCCAAAATTTGCATCGCAGGGTGGGGGCTCAATCTCATTATTGAGATTGAGCAGGTTTCAAAATTTTTAAACTGAAACTTAAATAAAATTTCCCAGAATCGTACAGAACTGCAAAATTAGTGTGTAAACAGTGTAATAACTTCATAACTGTGCATAACTTCCAAATTCATCATGTGCATCTTAGACTTAGTTCAAGTTGTTGGATTGTAGATTTTTGTCTGTTGAATTCTATTAGATTGATTTGTAGACAACTTCCCACGACCTCAGGCTTGAAATCATGTCTAGTGCTGACCTTCGTCATCGCCAGTTTTTATTGATGTAAACCTTAAAACTTGCCCAATAGATTTTGACTTTGCTCTTGAACAGCATTCAGCTAACCACTGTCTTCATTTTTATCCAGGGGCAAAAACAACAAAATTGACCTGAGGTGAGTCAGCCAGAGAAATTTTGTTTTACTCTCATTTCTCATGAAGTTAACATTCCATCAGATTAGCATCACCTCCCCTGTCGGCACTTTTATCTGGAAAAAAAAAGAGAAAATTCCAATACTATGAAATTCAAATTGTTTTGCTTTTTGTTGTTGTAATTTACAAAGTTTCATACATGACAAGAGAGAATCATGTGACTTAAGGCACTGAACACGTTTGGTAATTGTCAAAGACCAGTGTCTCACTTGGTGTATCCCAACATATGCATACAATAACAAGCCTGTGAAAATTTGGGCTCAATTGGTCATCGAAGTTGCCAGAAAATGATGAAAGAAAAAACACCCTTGTTGTACAAATTTGTGTGCTTTCAGACAGGAATAAAAGGCTTCTTGCAAGAAGTCTTTTATTATTTTAGTGAGAAATTACCTCTTTCTCAAAAACTACATATACTTCAGAGGGAGTTGTTTCTCACAATGTTTTATACTAACAACAGCTCTCTGTTGCTCGTTACCAAGTCAGTTTTTATGCTAATATTTATTTTGAGTAATTACCAAATGTGTAAAGTGCCTTTAAAGCAAACGTACAACATTGGTAATTGTTAAAGACCAGTACATGTATCCACACTTGATGTTTCCCAACATATACATGTACATGGAATAACAAATATGTGAGAGTGTAAGCTAAATCGGTCTTCGGAGTCATGAGAAAATAGTGAAAAAAACCATAATTCATTTTCACTGTTTTCAAACATCGGATTTTATCACCAGTGATAATGACTAATTGTTTTACTCATTCCCTTAAAACTATAGCATTTCAAGCAAAACTATTTCAAGTGAAGTTTTCCACCATGACTATCTTTATACCATGTAAGTTATGTGCAAATCTGTGAACAATTATATTTTTGACCTTACCAATGTTGTACACACCCTTTAATGATGTCCATTGCACGATGAAAACCATCTGCAGTACAGACAAGCATTTACATTTGTAACAGTGGTTTCCAATTTCCCCAAGATATGATCATTTCTCTATAAAAAAAAACCCATTTTTATACCGCCCCCCCCCCCCACCCCGTTCAAGAATATTACAAACTTGAAGAAAATTTAAAAGCACTGTTTGCCGTCAGCAAAGTTCAGATAATTTGTGTAACAGTTGCAGTGTTTTTGTAATGTAATTGTGAAACTAGCATACAAAATGCAAAATAAATAGACGTCCTTCCCTTTGACGTCACACAGTTTCATGTTAAATTGTTGAGGAGAACATAGAGGAAACAATAAAGTAACTGCTCCTCCACCCACCCCTCCTCCTCCAACCTACATTATCAGTATCATGGTGCTTACCAACAGTTGAACTGCTTGGAAAATTTGTCAGCTTCTCAATAGTGGGAAGAGGGGGTGCCCCAGGGTCCCCTGGCCTTAGAAGTGTTGTACTTATAGTGGTAATGGCTGTTTGCCCCTCCTCAAGGGAACTGCTGCTTACTTCCCCCTCCCCCTCAGATGGAATGGAAGATTCTTCAAACTCTCTTGACGTTTGATGATGTAACTCGGGCTCGGGGGTTCTTTCACTTTGAAATTCAGCTGATAAAAGATAAAAATACACCAGTGAATAAAAACCTCATTTAAGAGAAAATGTTGTAACCAACTCTTGAAAAAAAGAAAAATTTCGTGAAAGTGATGTTGATGACAAAGATTACTAACTTTAAAGGCACTGAACACGTTTCGTTTGGTAATTGTCAAAGACCAGTGTTCTCACTTGGTGTATCCCAACATATGCACAAAATAACAAGCCTGTGGAAATTTGGGCTCAAATGGTCATCGAAGTTGCAAGAAAATGATGAAAGAAAAAACACCCTTGTGCTTTCAGATAGGAATAAAAACTTCTTGCAAGAAGTTTTTTATTATTTTAGTGAGAAATTACGTCTTTCTCAAAAACTACGTTACTTCAGAGGGAGTCATTTCCTACAATGTTTTATACTATCAACAGCTCTCCGTTGCTTGTTACTAAGTAAGTTTTTAAGCTAATATTTGTTTTGAGTCATTACCAAACATGTACGATACCTTTAAAGTACTTTACCTTGTAGAGATTATACGTCAGTAACTTTATCTGCTAAATAAGGGACAAGTCACATGCAATGTATGATACTCTTGCTGGTAATAAACCCTGCCATTCTCCCAACTTTCAGCCACCCCCAACAAATAAATCAGACAAACAAAACAACAACAACAACACCCAAAGTATGCCAACAATGCAGGGTACACCATTAAACAATCATCTCCAAAAACGTACAATTTTGTAAACTAAATTTATGGAAAAATATCCAGCCATTTTGAAAAAGAAAAAATTGACATGAAATTACCTATAAGTGGAAGGTCATTTCTCATATTGTCTAGAGCTTGGTTTAATCTTCTCAAAACGTATGTTTGTGTTCCATCTCTCATTAGCGACTCAAGAAAACAGACAAGAGCTCTTGGGCTGCCATTTCTCTGTAACTCATCGATGAAACGGTTGGCTCGTGCTTGGGGGCCAACGACATGGTCAATCTCTGCGCAGGTTTCTCTGTTTAAGATTCGCTTCGTTCTGAGGTATGGGTAATGATGCTTAGGGTTGATCCGTCCATCTTTACAAAGGAAATCTCTCTGATCATCCAGCAACTATCAGGAAAAATAATAATAATTAAGGAGTGAAGTAATTAGCAGCGAACTCAAAAGTTGATATTGGTTGGACCTGTTGCGCCCCAACTATCAAATCATCCCAACTATTGCTGGGGTCAGACCAACTACAGTTGGGCCAATTCTAACTATTCATTATCTTGGCTGATTCTATCGTGGTGGGAACAGCCCAGTAAATGGCAAGGCTTTTGGCAATCTAAATCCCAGATTGTCAACAACTTTGGGGTTTAATTGGTTGGAAAAAATGATGTCAAGACTTCTTTCACTGCATAAAACATTTGTTACTATTGCTTTGTGAATCAGGCTTATATCGGGAGATTTAAATAAGCACTTATAAGGCCGCATAAAAAAGAAAATTGATGATCACCCCCGCCCGACCCTACGAAGCCCCTAAACTTGTTCTCTTTTTTTCATACAAAAATTGCCTTTTTATTATCTTTTCAATCATTTTTTTTAAATCTAGCCTATAGGTTAGAAAAGATGTTTGAAGAAATGTTCATTCACATTGGCAAAAACAAGAACAATTCTTCAAATATTAGGCTACACTGCGTTTTAGTTTTTTGAAAATGTTTACACAAAATGTCATCTGGGAGTAAATTGGGTTTAACAAAACAATTAAAAACATCAAAATCACACAAACCCTCCATTTTATAGAGATTGTGATGAGTTCTTTATTCTTTTTTCACATTTTGCCAAGTCAACAAAACTCAAAAGATTTTTGTAACGCCCTCATACCCCCACCACCCCCAAAATTTAAAAAGGAAGCTCAACATTTTATTTGATGTGGCCTAATACAAACAAAAAACAATATTGCACCATGCTAAGCCAAATAATTTAATAAATAAATGAACATATGAGAAAGTAATAAATACATAAATAAATAATTTATAAATAAATAAATAAATAAATAACCAAATAACTATACATATTTATAAATATAGCATTCTTTCAAAGATTAAACGATGTTAAATGAACACAACTTTTCCCAACATGTCCAAAACCAATGGCACAATCATGACGATACTGATACTCAATCATGACCAACTTATAGAAATATTATTTAATAAAACGACATAAACGTATTTGGCATTGGCAAATTTTTATTCATAGATCAAATCATGACTTACTCTGTTGTGAAGAAATATAAGGTATTCCTCATTTTGGAGCACTTCCCGCCCATTTGAAGAACTCATGTTGTCTCGTGAATCGACTGCGTCAGTTGAATTTACCAAATTATAAATATAACATCTCAATTCCTGTTCTGAAATTTGCGGCCGACTGAAAACACTGTAGGCCTATCACCAGTAATCATTCAGTCTTTTTGTTATGTGTCTATTATAGTAGTTCACAGTGTCTAGCGTGTCATTATGTGGTGTGGGTGGCTTCCGCCCGGATTGTCCCCCATAACCTTTCCGGAACTCATGGAATACTCCAGTTATACAGAATTACCTTTGACTAACCAGAAGTAATAAATATCTCCCGATACAAATTCGGGAATTCCCATAAGTCTAATCATAGAGCAAGGCAATGAATCTCGAAACCGTCCACACTGCTGTAAATCACATCTAAATACAATACAAATCAGGAAGTGAAATCCAGGTTTTCCTTGTTTGTTTACGACTTTTTATACGGCTGTTTTATCACGTAACACTAAATGTCTTTGTACATTGAACAGCAGTTGAGGTTATTTATAAGTTCCACATAACTTTTGATATGGACAGCGAAGTGGGCATAACATTCTTTCTGCAAAGTAGAATGCTGCAGATCTTTTTTTTAAAATAAACTATCTTCCTTTATCGATCTTATTGCCAAGATACAATGTAAATAATGCATCACAAAATATACACGTGGTAAGTTAAGTAAAATCAAAATTTAATTGTGATATTTTCAAAGATACACTTTTCAAACAAATACCAAACTAAACTAAAATTTGACAAGTTCAGAGCATTTGACCAAAACTGTTGCAACATTTCATTTCATGATGTCATCACTTTTTATTTGATGTGTAACGTAAGCTGATTTTGCACCTACTGTCATGCATTCAGAGCACGTTCGTGAAGTTTAATCACCAGGTCACAAGTCGCAACCATTGTTTTACTAATAAACAAATCGCTCCTTGAACAAGCTGGTGCATATTACCATGAAATTGCCACAAGTGTTAGATATATATTTGCACTCGATATCAGCAATCTAATATCATTAAAGGAACATTACAGAATTGGTTTTTACTAACAAAACAGTTGCTGGCAGTGTAAGCACTTTATATAATCCACCATAAACATAAACTGACAAACCTGTAGAAGTTTGAGATCGATTGGCCATCTGGGTCACGAGAAAATAGTGAAAAACCGATTACACATTTGCATGTGTTATACAATGCATGAATAAAACGCTCATGAGCGATAAACCCAATTGGAAATTAGTTTTATTGATTTCTCATCAAATATGGCATTTCAGACAGAAGTTTTTCTAGGGATGTTTTCTACTATCATCATCATTAGACCGTGTAAGTTTTATGTAAATCTGTGATCTTAAAGAAAATTTTAATTACCAGTTCTGTAACGTTCCTTTAAGCTAAATGAGTCTGTCGTCTATTTTTCAAAAAGAAACACAGCTAAAACTACAATTGGCATCACATAAATGGTTGTACAAATTCTCAAAGTTCCACTACTATCAGTTTATTTTATTTTTGATTATTTAACTTTATCAATATCAAATACACCTTCTCTATTTTCTATGTCATGATTTTCCTCTTATCACCATCGGAATCATTTTCAAAAAATTGTAATTTGCTTTTCCCATTTTAGTCCTTTCACAATCAGGAAAATCATCATGATTGCATATGACACACAAAAATAATGTACATTAATCATACATTTATAAAGAATACAATTGCTGAAAAATATATACATCTAATTTTCAGGTATGTTGTTTATAAAAACTGTAAAATGAAAAGTAAAATTGGACGGTTGTTACAATATTATCCATTTCAATAAAACCAATGAAATCAGACTATAAAACAAGTACCTTGGCACTTCAGATAAAAACAATGTACAAACAAAAATATCAATTATGGTTTTTTCAAAGTAATAAACCACAAGGGAAACTGACTGGTTAATTTTTAATCCAATTTGGGGTGAACAAAGAAACATTTACGACAGGAATAGAACCTGCGACCTCCAGATTAACATGTCGGCGCTCTACCAACTGAGCCAACTAGCCCTATAATGGTCTCCCTATTTTGTCAATATCTTTGTTCAGGGGTACCAGTCAGAAGCCAATTATTTTCTTTTTTCAACAGTCAAATTGTACCTTTAAAAAAATCATTTAAGAATTAGCTTTAAAATAGTTTCCCTGTTCTGAGAAACCCATTGGTCAAAGGTCAAGAGGTCAGGGATTAGTTTTCTTGTAGTCTCGATGCTGAATCTTTGGGTCACTTTATGCAAAAAGTCAAACATGTTGGTGATGTCATCATTGCCAGGGTTCAAACAGTTCTTTTTCTGGAAGTCCGGAAGTGTAATCTGTTTCATAAAATTAAATAAACAAGATGATGAACGTTATGATTATATAAGTATAGCAAAATATGATCTTTATGTCACTATTTTGTTTTTGCCATTGTACTCTGCATTCCTAAAACATACATAATTGTATCCTTTGTGTTGGTCTTATTTTATTCATATCCCCCCACCCCCGTGTTCTTAAATCAAAGTTATTTCTATTCAAAACAAAACATGGAAGGAGAAATAGGGGAAGACAAAAGCTCAGCTATACAGAAGTAGTTGCCAGGGACACCGGGGTGCTTCCAACTGATCTTCCTAACTTAATGAGGGATAGACATGAGCGGGGAAATCTCAACATGATTCCGACCTCGGTCGACTAGAGAGAGAGAGATTTTAATTCATGTTTTGTTTTTGTTTTTTTGTCGTTATGGAGAATTATTATATGAATAAACCATTATGAATGAATGAGTCTGTGAGATGCTACCAAACTCTAATTGAAAGAAATTTTTCTCTTTTTAAATAGAAAGAGAACCTGCTTATCTGTACAAAATTACAAATATAAACTTTTATTTGAAAGTCCAATGAAATGCACAAATCTTAAAAGAACATATATATAAGTTTATCATAAAACACAATAATAGTAAAAACAAATTTTAAAAAGCGAGCTGTTTTTTTTTGAAGTGAGAATGTTGTTTCTTTAAAAAAAATAATGTACCAGACATAATGACTGTCAAATTATAATTTTATAAGTTCACAATTTGTAAGGAATCAGTCTTTTCTAAGTAAGAGCGTCATTTTGAATCTCATAGACATGACTATTGATAAAAATCCAAGATGTTTTTTTTAAAGGTTATTTTACCAATGTCTGGTTACCAACCCCCTAAAACAGTCACTACAAAATTCATGAAACTACTGTGAAATAAGGTATAGGTCCATTATTGGACACAAGCCTAATTATGATCCTCATAGACTTGTGCATAAGGAGGGGGGGGGAATCACCTTTATATCTCTGACAACATTAGGTCTGAGATGCGATGTCAAAATGGAAGCAATCTCTTTCATTGTGAGCTTGTCACCGACAAGAGAGAAAGTTTTTCCGACAGTGCTTGCACGATTACAGAAGATGAAATACACTGCTTCCCCTATTTGCTTGACACTCATCATGCTGAGGGGCAGATCTCCCATAGGTATACCTGACAATAATACAATTTAAAACTCACGATTAAACCTCATCAAAAAGCAATATATCAAAGAAAGTATAACAGCTGGTTTTCATTTCATAAAATACAAACGAGCATTTTAGGGTTTGCCCGTTAACTTTTTCAGTGACTAGCCAGCAGGACCAGTTAGCTTGTCCAGCAACAAACAAAATGCCAGAAACTTACCAATGGTGTACTCATGCTGCTGGTATTTCTTAGGCTTGAATTCCCCAAGGAATTTCTCGTATGCAAATGGGAGGATAATGCTGGTAAGTGGAAGTTCCCTTTCATTCATGTAGTCATTAATGTAGGCCTTTGCATCATAGTGTCTGGCTTTAACTCCGATGACCTTGCTGACGTGACTTTGAGCATTGAAGACAATGTGTTTTACCTTCATGGCCATGCAAACATCAGCCACACATTCTCCCTGGTAAAAATATATATACAAATAAAATATGTATTAACATGTATCATTGTTATAGTGTTGTGTGATGGCTAACTGGATTTGGGTGACTGAGCTCTCCTGTCAACAAATGAAGGCCTTTCACTTGAAACCTTGAAGATTTGTTCTCAACGGCAAAAAAGATGAGTGTCATGATCTTATGTTGTGTCTTTAGAGATAATAATGAAAAGCAATTTAAATATAAAGAGCTTAAAATTGCATTTAAGTTGGCTTTATAGTGATACTTCTTCCCTGCCTTCACCTCTGTGGACCTCAGTTCAAATCTCACTTCGGACCGAAGCCTTGCATGTGGATTGGGTTTTCAGTCCCTTTGTGGGTTTTCTCCCATTTGGGGTTTTCCTCCCCACATTTAAAATCACATTTCTTCATCAGCTTCTCTACAAAGGTATATATCTTCAGGCCAACAGGTTAAAGTGCTTTTGAGGATCCCTTGATAACTGCCTCCCTTGATTTCATAAAGTGAACCTACCTGCTGGTATTCAAGTTCCTGGCACATCGGGTCTGAGAATGGTACACTAGTTGCTACAAAGCATCCATCTGCTCCTTTAAGTGCAGGAACCAGACTTTCGCGATCACTCATATCCGCTTTGATGACGATTGCTCCCTTGTCTGCCAAGGCCAATGCCTCAGGATTGTTCGGATTGCGTGTCACGGCGCGCACTTGAAAGTGTGATGAATCTCGCAATAATGCACGTGCCACAGAGTTTCCCAGAGTGCCTGTGGCACCGAACACTGCAATTACCATGACCATCTTGAAAGATTATTCCAAGATTTCCAACTGCAACTGCAAAGTAAAAATACATTTATAAAACTTTTTACATAACACTGTTGAAAACTGTCCATTTATAAAAATTATCAGAAATATTTTAATCACACAGACTCTTTGTACCCCAAAATTCATCATGAAGAAGTATTTACAAATTACATTGGCACATTACAGCCTAGCCCCACTTCTGTGGCCAACGATCCATGAATCCTCGTTGGCCACAGAAGTGGGGCTAATAACAGCCATGCCAGGCAGTGCATTCACTGCCTGCTGAGTGCTGGCACTGGCAGTCCGTGCCTTATGACGTTTGAAAACACAGTTAAATTACATCAAATTTTGATACATGTTAAACAACTGCAACCTTTTGTAACCTTTGCATAAAATAATTTCCTTTTAGATCAAACTGTTGCCCTAAAAATGAATTTATGTATTCTCTACTTACAACACTTTGTTTGTACGACAGGCGTACCGTTGCTACAGACGCCTCAATCAATTAACGAGTAAAGAATCAACAAACACACGAACGCTAATTCAATAAGTTATAAACTAGTATTTGGCACTTCTTAAATTATTGCCTTTAGAAATATCTGTGAAATATTTATACAAATAATGTTGCTTAAAATGTTTTTTTTTAATTTTTTTTACACTACCTAATATTTATTTTTTCATGGATGATAACTAAAAGGTGCTTTAATATTGACACGTACTATGTGTTCTAAAATATCAAACTTTCCTGATCTTTTGATAGTATGGAACGCCGCATAAATTCAGAAAAACCGCGATTGAAAGTAACCCCTTGTCTGGCTTATAATAATAATTCGCGTCAATCTAATTTTTCCAGATCTCAATTTAATTATTTCACTAATTAAGGGGAGTATCGTGCAATATTGGTTTGCAGAAATGTGTTATAAAATCTAACAAGACATTTACTTGGAAAATTAAAATCTTCCAAAAATAGGAAATTTCCACTACTCAAGGCTCAATTTTACAGAGCTAAAAAGTATTTAAGCACAACAAAATTATGCTTACCAGAATAAGGCAACTAGCCAAAACATTATGGTCCAATTTTATAAAGACTTAAGCACAAAAACTTGCTAAGCACAGAAAAAAACATGCTTAACTGAAACAGATTACCTGCCAAAATTTCCTAGAGTTGGCATTGTTGCCATTGGTTCCCAATTCATTTATTGCTTAGCAAAGAAATTTGATCAGCAGTATTTTCTGCTCAACAGCTTTATGAAATTAGGCCCATGTCACATGCACCATCTGTGACTGGTATCCTGCTTACTTTGCTTAGCAGAAAATGTTTAAGCAATGTTCTCTGCTAAAGCGACTCTATGAAATTGGGGCCCCGGTATTTGAGAACTGCTAGGATGTAATTGGTACTGCCCTTCAATGATGGTAACAACAGAATGATAAATAAACACAAAATGTTGGTCTTCAGCATTGATTCAAATTTATTCAACACAGTAAAGTTACTCACAAAATACATGTATATAGATTATGTACAGGCAATTTAAAAATACCAGGTTGAGGCACTGTTATTTACAACTTATTTCTTCAATGAAAATAAAGATAATATGGACGGAACTCAATTTTGAGTAACAAAGGATAACTAAAGGCAAACAAATATCAAAAGTATAAACCATTATGAATTATTATTTAATCAGTTTAATAAAAACAAAGCTACAAATAGAAATAAGTAGGAAATATTTGTAACATTCTGTTCAACATGATGAAATATTTGTACATTCAAGTTTTAAAACCTGACCCCAATTCATTAGGTGAGGGCAATTTAATCATGGTCGAATGCCAGTCATCTTGCCCCCAGCAAAGTTGCCCCTACAAAGTTGCCCCTCAATAAAGTCGCCCCCTCCACATACAAACTCGTCATCACACCAACATGCGAGCATTTTAATTACCCTTTTGGGATACAATAATAATTTATTGAAATGAACGGGTGGTTCCAGATCTGGGCCCAACTTCATAAAGCTAACTGTTTATTGGTAGCAAATTTGTGAGCTTACTGTTGCAGAAATTGTGTGTGAGCAAAAGTGTATTTCATAAGCGATAATGAAGATTTGACAGTGCGTGTCTGTGTTCCGATGGATTTGCATTGCTATGTCACTCATCTGCTTACAGGAACCACTAGCAAGTTAAAGTGCCATTTGTATTGCTTATGGTTAACAGTGTTTATAAAAATAGAAACTGTGCTAGGCAGATTTTTGCGCTAAACATCACTGGGTGACGTTATATTCTGAACATGTTACTATCATACTACTGCCATCTTCTCTTTCCTCAAGCTATGTAACCAAACTGAGCCCAGGCCCATAGCTCTGCTTAAAGCAGATGATGCTTAACAATTTGCTGCTAAGCAAAAATTAGCAGGATACCAGTCACAGATGTTACATGTGGCATGGTATTATGACTGGCAACCTTATTCTAGTGAGCACAATTTTGTTGTGTTTAGCTACTTTTTGTGCTTAGGCAGCTCTAAGCAGCTTGGCGTATCCTGGACGAGTAGCCTAGTGCACTGCACTCTGGTGGCTAAGTCAAGAGGGAGTGGGTTCAAATCCCAGTCATGACACTTGTGTCCTTCAGCAAGACACTTAACTATAATTTCTTCTCCTTCACCCAGTGGTAAATTAATGGGCACCTGTAAGGGCGAAGGTTCTTGTGATTGATTTAGCTTGCTGTGCTACTTACTTGGTAGCAAAGGCTGTACACTCCCAAGGGAGCTGAGATGGTTTAAGGAATGAAATAAATGGCCAAGTGGTAAGGAGTAATAATGTTCGAGTGCCATACAAGAAGCCACTATTATTATGATTATTATAAAATTTGGCCCACTGCAAACCTTCTTTGTATAATAAATAACAGTATTTTTGGTATGGTTGTTTTTTTTTACATAGGGGAACATGGCGGCATCATAAGGATCCAAAGAAGATATATTATTAAGTCAAGTCTTAAAGCACTAGAGATTTTGAAACATTCCCTCGGACTCTCACTGGACCTAATGGACGGCGTTCATTAATGGCGAGTTCATTGACAAGAGCTGATGTAGCTGCGCTTGTCCCTCCTCCAAGAAGCTGGTCAGAGTAGAAGAGTGCCTAAAAGGTAAGAGGAAATCAGAAGAAAAAAAAATCATCATTGAAGTACGAGGTTAAAATGCTTTTCTGTTGACTTGTTTATTTATACACTTTTTTGCAAGTAGACATTATACAAATGTTGTGAATTGGACTTTACTTCATGGATGCTACCTGCACACATACTCCATTAGACCAATCTATTAGGCCATTTCTCTTAATGAACTGGGTCCAATTTCATGGCTCTGCTTACTGCGGAATTCTGCGCTTACTGAGCCATGTTAAGCACATAATTCTATGGACTGTATGGCCGTGTCCTTATTGACAGCTACAGCTACGGCTATGGCTAGATTTCCGCGTCATCATGCGTTGAAGAATAGGACGTCCTTAGCAACAGCCGTAGCTGTAGTTGCCAATTCGGATGCGGCCCAAGTGTAGAAATCCACGGTAAGCAGAGCCATGAAATTGGACCCTGAACGGTCAAAGCTGTGAAGGTCAGAGGTCCAAATCCAGTTCGAGTCAACTGTTGGGGTTTTTTCACCCCAAAATTTAGTTAAAATTGTATCCAGTCAGTTTCCCTTGTGGTTTATTACTTGAAGTTAGAAACTAATAACGTGTAAACGTAAACAAATTGCTTCTGTTGGATTGATGCACTGAGCATTTTGTGAGTTGCTTCATTGGAGATGCATGTGTTGCTTGTGTTTACCCACGCCAGAGTTGTTATACAGTTAGGCCACCATTACGGGAATGCTCCATTAAAGAAAGAGGCTAAAAAGACACATCCTTTTCGTCTGTCAACTTAAACCTGTTATCTCCATGTATTCCACACAGTGGACTTAAGTGGATCAAGCACAAACCAGTAGGGCTGCTGACTGCCCCAGGGAAATTAACTGCTCATCCATTAAGTTCAATGACCCGAGTAGTTCAATGTAGACACACTCACTCACTGAAAAGGATGTATACTTTCCGAGTTTTTTGTGGGCAAACTCGGAAATTCTTTAAGGGAGCTTTCCCGTAATGCATCCGAATCAAGCGACTTGGGCTTCGGCTATGGTTGTTAGCTGCATTGACAACATTGAAGAATGTTCCTTTGCAGCGATCCAGCCATAGCCACTTGCCGGAACCATCAATTCCAACATGGCCATAAAACGGTGGGTCAGGCAGTCTTTTAGTTGTTTAAAATTTTTGTTTGGGAGGAAGTAATGGGGTCTAGAGGTTTTTTTCTACCTGTGGTCCACTTGATGATTGGATCCCAACAGAACGTGTCTTGACCCCATGTAGTCTGTTCAATCGACTCGTCGCTGATAGCTGCCTCATTTTATCAGCTTGGAAGGATGCAGGCTTGGGTCTGGGTACCAGACCGAGGTCTCCCAGTTGGTAATGGGGCAGCGGTCCATGTCCCTTGGAGAGGAGTGAGAGGGGTGCCGCGCTATAGGGATAAACAAAACGCATGCATGGAATTACTTTCTATAATGTAAATACCAACAAGACATTGCAGCTTTAAAGGCACTGAACATGTTTGGAAACTGTCAAAGACCAGTGTTCTCACTTGGTGTATCCCAACATATGCATAAAATAACAAGCCTGTGAAAATTTGGGCTCAATTGGTCATCGAAGTTGCAAGAAAATGATGAAAGAAAAAACACCCTTGTTGTACAAATTTGTATGCTTTCAGATAGGAATAAAAACTTCATGAAGAAGTTTTTATTATTTTAGTGAGAAATTACCTCTTTCTTAAAAACTACGCTACTTCAGAGGGAGTCGTTTCTCACAATGTTTTATACTATCAACAGCTCTCCCTTGCTCGTTACCAAGTCAGTTTTTATGTTAATATATATTTTGAGTAATTACCAAACGTGTAAGATACCTTTAAACATTTCCTTAGAAAAAATTGTTTTGACACATCAGCTTTTTATGTTCACACAATTCTCTGGCATGTTTTTGTCTCAATTGTGTATTAAGCCATATGATAACAGCTACTTATATTCCTGTGACCATTTTAACAGATTAAATCTTCTGGATGTCTTAAAAGTATGTCCTGAATTTTGCTGCTTTTTTGTAATGTATAATCTTGAGAGTGGGGTAGGCAGGACTCACTGGAGTTTGCACTCACCCTGGTTTGAATCCCTTGCCTGATCCTGGCATATTTGACTGTCGACTCTTCGTCCGATACAAGACTTCATCTTCCCTTAAGAAGCTCGCTGGTGATGGGCCAACTCCGATGGCAGCAGCACTGTTGAGGATGACAAGAAGGTTTTCAAGCATGCTGTCACGCTGCTCAATTCCATCATCCTCGTCTGCATCCTCTCCATCACCTTCCTCTGGCTTTGACTGACGAGTTCAAATAAATAATCTTACTTTAGAGAGGCAGTAAAAACTTTATTTGAAATTGTTCACTTGCTTTTCTGGGCCAAATTTCATAAAGCTACTTAAACAGCAAATATTGCTGAACAATTTTCTTATAAGCAAAAAGAATTAGCAGGATACCAGTCACAGATGGTACATGTGACATGCTATTTTAGCAGGTAACCTTATTTTAGTTAGCAACTTTTTTGTTGTGCTTAGCCACTTTTTGTGCTTAAGCAGCTCTATGAAATTGAGCTCAAGTTTTCACAAAATTCTCTTTAGAGTCGGTCTTTGAATCAAGAAAATTTATAGCATAAGTGAATTTTCCAATGGTACGAGAGTGGCAAGTTTATTTTAAATACTCTCCAAGAATCTAGATTTATATAGGCACATATCTGAGCGGGCCAATTTCATAGAGCTCCTTAAGCAGAAAAAAACTGCTAACAAATTTCTGCTGAACAAAAGTTAGCAGGAAATCAGTCTCAAATGGTCACTAATGGCAAAGCATATTGGCTGGTAACTTTATTCTGGTAAGCAAAATTGTTTTTGCTCAGATCAATTTTTGTGGTTAAGCAGCTCTATAAAATTGGGCCAACTGAAGACAGTCTGTAGATTCTACTCGGATACTCTGAAGTACTCACTGTAAGTATCCTATGCATTGAGTAGGCCGCTTCGGCGAGTATTCTCTCCAGTCGCTCTTTGTTCTTCAAAATCTCCTTCTTCTCTTTCTCCATCAACTCTATCCTGTCTTCTAGTTGCTCTATCTCTTTGCCCATGGACTGCATCTCTTCTCGAGATGACTCAGTCTGCTGACGAAGGAGGGCTGTCTCCGCTTCTACCTCCAAAAGTTCTTTCTCGCGCTCCTCGAGGTCGATGATGATTGCTTCTTGCTGCTTGGCTTTCTCCGTTAGCATGCGAATGACCTATGGTATAAAAATAGTGAGGCAAAACTTAACCTTGGAAGGGTAACTTCCTCAGGCCTGACACTTTCTTCTTGATAGGGCAAGGAACATTTTCCTTAAGTAAAGGGCACCTCATAATGAAAGAAATGTATATTTGCACTGGGACAGTTCAAAAGGCATAAAGGCAATAACCAGGGGCATGGAGGCAATTGCTTATGTTGACTCCGAATAGTATAAGGCATGCTTTTCATACAGTGATGAACAACCACTTATTAAACCATTTGAAATGAACAAAAAATTCTCATGACTTTTTTTTAATTCATGTGAAATACTGACAATAATAGTTTTCATGACAACAAATTTTTATGCAAAAGTGTTTTCTTTCCTGACTTTTAGTAAGAGTATGCTGAAAAGTGTTTGAACTTTTTCAAAACAGAATTAACATTTGTCACATTTTTCTTAAATCATCCTGATGCACTGATAACATTCTATAGACCTGGTGCTGCCGTTTTGTTATTCCTAACACTCAAATCAATGTTAACCAAACAGAGGCTGGAAGGGAAAAATAGTCTGGTACTTTTCTAGTAGAATGAAAATCAGTGTTCAGTAATGCTATTTCACGTGGGGAGCAAGACTAAATATGGCGGCAGCATGATAATGGTCTATTAAAAGTGTGCATGTAGATGTCTCAAAACTATTTCTACCTTTTGATTGCTGTGATTCTTCTTAGCCAATTCCTTCTCGTTGTTCTCCAGCATGTCTAGCTGCTGCAGCTGTTTCTTCTCCTTCGCTTCCTGTTGCTCATTTTCTTGGATCAACTCCATCGTCTTGTCAGACATCTTGGCCAGCTGGGCATGGATGCTGACATTCTCGCGGATGGTGCGCTTGGTGGTGTCGGCCATCTGTTTATTGGAGACCTTACGGAACTCAGCGGCAACTTGATTGACGCGGAGGACCATCTCTCGTTTCAACCTGTTCAGAGAAACATATACTAAACATGTAACTTTTTTACTCATTTAGGAGATCTGCAGAGTTCATAAGATTTCAGCATACCAGTTACTAATGGTACAGTCAAATTCTTTATTCTATTTCACAGGACACAAAATTATGTATTATCAGTTATTATCAGTCATTTTATTTCAGAAACACTTGTTTTAAAGTTTTTTCCAAATGACACTCAGTCTTGTCGTCTGAAGTTGTACGCTTCACCAAATTGTCGCTGCAGCCTTTCACTAATATTTCATCAAGTAAGGTTTGAGGTAACACCATGTTCATCTCTTATGACCTGTGGTAGTTCTGAAAAGAACCAGTGAAGAATCAACTTGACGTTTTGATCAGAATGCTGGACTCATGAAGGCGAGAAAGGTGTAACAGGATTCTGTGGTGAGTATTATCTTGATGATGTGTAAGGGCGGAAAAATAATATTTGAAGCTTTGTAGGAAGTCATTAATCTTTTGTTAAAATTGATCCCACTAATCTAATAACTGGCAATATTGTAATGACTTAATCATTGACCAATCAGAGACTGTGTACCCACCTGTCTTTGTCGACCACCTGTTTCCTCTCCAACTGGTAGATCTGTTCCTTGTGCTCCGTCTGCTGATTGTCAAGCTCCTGCTCCATCTGTGCAAACTTAGCCATAAGGTCCTCCTTCTGAACTTTGAACTCTTCCAACGATGCAAGCTTTCCACCTTCAAAGCAAAGGGAAGTTAGAAATTTAACAAGTTGTACCAGAAAAAAAAACCTAAAAACAAACCGGTATGATACATAATCCAACTGTCTCCATTTCTGCCTGAGGTTACAATAGTTTTACCAATTTATTTTCTATTGAAAACAAAGTTATTTTGCTCTGCAACAGACACCTTGCATACGCCGCAGACGCCGAGGACGAACAATAGAAACGGGTAAATATCAGCTAATGGGATGTTTTCCTCAGTGAGGGCACCCTTTCAGCTTGTGACATCATATACAGGGGGTCAATGAGCCATTTGCGAGTTAGATTTGAATACTAGATTTGAATACTGTCTGGTACAATGATTTGTTTTATAGTCACAAGTTACCGATTAAATTTGAATTCCTCAGACTAAAGAGACAGTTGCTATGTCACATTAATAATAACTGTATTTATAAAGCGCCAAATTACCAAAGGATACAAGGCACTGAAGAAAAAAAGAAAACAAGACAGTACAAAGATGCTGTTGACCAGCTACAGACTAGGGGAAAAGATGGGTCTTGAGAGCCAGTTTGAAGGCTGAGACACTGTTGGAGTTTCTGGTTTGGGTGGGTAGACTGTTCCATAATCGGGGAGCGGCAATGGAAAAGGCCCTGTCATTATTGATTCGGGGCAAGCTTTTGCCTAGTTACAAAAGAAACGGCGAACACCCATACACAATTTTGATTGAATGTGTATAGCACAATGTTACCAGGGTTTGCTCATCTGGAGGTTGCTATACAAAAGCTTGACACGAACCATTTGACATAGCAACTGTCTTTACAGCCAATTCAAATTTAAGCGGTAACTTGTGACTAAGTTAGTCAATGTACCAGGCATTACTCAAATCTAACTTGCAAATGGCTTATTGCCTTCCTCTACAAACCAAGTGTTCCACAAAAGTGCCCTTTACTATAAGCCTTGCTTATTTCACAATGACTGTCTGAACGCATTTTTTCTAAAAGTTGTACCTATTTTAAATTGTAAGGGTCTAATTATAATGGTAATATTTCTTACTCAGAATCATATTTTCTGATGTGAGCTGATCTTTAGTTTCTTGGAATTCCGTTCTGAGCTGAGCAAGTTGCTGCTCGTAAGCATCCTTCTCCGCATCCTTGATCTGTTGTAGACCGACGAGGCGATCGTTCAGGTCAGCGATATCATTCTGTCGCTGCTCTAGCTGCTTCTTCAGGAAGGAGACGATTTCCTTTTTGTCTGTGCCCATCTGATCATACTGGGCCCGGAATTCTCCATTAGCCACCTCAAGTTCATCACATTTTCTTTGGTATCTGTGTTGTAAAGATGATCATCGGCTTTGTTGTTGAATGCATTGTAATAATTTCAGAGGAAAATCTTAGCAGGAAAAATAAGTTAAAGTCTGGCCTGTCCCACCTACATGTACAGCTGAAAAGGTTTTAAAACACATTCTTCAAAACATTATACCCCTGGTCTTTTGCCAAGTTTATTCAAATTTGATTATCTAAGCTAAATCCACCTCATACAGTTGTAATGCAAATGATCGGCCACAAATAAGTCTTTAATAACAGTAAACACAAGTATACTTTACTTTGAATTTTCATTGAATTTTTTAAGCAGGACCAGCTGCTGTTTTTTTTTTTTACAGATTTTGTTTTGTGAAGGCAATAGGAGAATGCAACACAAAAGTGATGCCGGTGATTTAATGTGTTACACCATGCCTGGAATTAGCCTACACTGCGGCCACAATGGCCAGTGCCGTCGAAGGCCCTTACAACTGGCCACGTTGCCTCTAAAATTTGGCTTGCTCCAAGGCCAAAGTGGCCTTGCCCAACAAATGTTGTAATTCCAAGCCTGTCACACCAAAACTTGTGTTACTGTCCTGTAAATTGATAGGCCATGGACCTTATGCATTGACGTCATGACGCCACCATCTTAGTTAGAGGTACAACGATGATTAATAGAAATGCAAAGCTTTGTACGCGCAGCACAAAGGATGAGTCAATGAGCAGCCTTCATTTGACATTTAGCCGAGGGCGACCTACTCAAATGACGTCATGTGTATAAGATCTATATCAAGTCGGGGAAAGCGAAGACAAACTTAACCAATTACTCACCTGAACAGCCTCTGTTCTAGGTCGCGTATCTGTATAAGGAAGAATTCCTTACTGACCTCAGTCAGGTTGGCCCCAGAGGGTGCTGAGGAAGCCCTTGCAGATTTCTTCCCACTCTTCTTCCCACTTTTCTTCCCCTTCTTCTTGCCTCCTTTCTTCTTTGGTGGCATGTTTCTCCCAAATATTCAAGTTCACCTTGTAATTGTCACACTTTTTTCAACTTTTCAATTCAAAACTGAGGTTCTAGAAGGCCCGTCATTACTTCATCTCGTTGTCCGTAAGTGTGTATTCGCGTTCAATCCAAAATGAGTTTAACTGGTGTTCTGTGATTGTCTGCATCTGCAAAAAATAAAAATTACACAACATAATTATATTACTTATGTCTTTCATGAAATTATGGTGAAGAAAATGTTTAGCTTGTTTTACACCTACAGTGCAGTTCACAAAATACCTACAAGAAAAATCTGGCACGATTTTTGGTACGTACGGTCACTGACAGCAAATCAATCAATCTTATTGAAAAGTTTTAATGTTCTTTCAAATTCAAGGGTGATCAACAAACAATTTAAAAACAGAATTAAATAACAAATAGCAATCGGCACTAAATACGTCACCTTTGCTCAAAAAACCTGGATCTCAGACAACTAGCTCTCAGGCGATCACTGCATCGGCGCGCCAGACCGCGCTTGGTAACGTACTGAGCTTCTAAATAAATTAATTTCTTATTAATTTTTTTAGCATTTGCCAAGTGAACTGTGTGAAGTGCGTGGTATTTTGAATATAATTTAACGCAATGTAATTTAATTAAGCATCATCATGTCTGTCAGGATTTCAGGTTGTACATTTTGTCTTGCGAGTAATTGTATCGGTCAGAAGATGTTTCCTTAGCTACTTGTCACTCCCCTCCCCCCCCCCATTTCCCTTCCCCTCCCAATCCCATTTGCCATCCTGGCCATAGCTCCAGTTGTCCACGAATCACACCCAAGACACAGTGCACAAACTTGTTTCTAATCATGGTTTTGTTTGTTCTTTATTCAGTACAATCGGCAATGTTTTTGTCAGTACTTACCTATCTAGAAATTCAGAACATAATCAGTTTCAAAGAAATAAACAAAGGAACTATAATTGGACTACAAATAAACTAGAAAACTGTCTAAAATCTTACCACATGAAATCCTATCACGGCGCGATCGACTGGCTGCGGTCTGCTGCTCTTCGTCGCTAAGAAGCGCACGTCACATATAAACACACAAGTAAATAACTGGTGCTCAATCCAGCACAGCAGAAAAATTCAATGAGTCAGTTTTATGGTTACCAGTGAAAGCGTTTGTTTGTTGTTTATTTACTACTCATTAACAAGATGGCTGCGCCCATGGGATACACGGATTGCACCTGCTGGATTGAACAGTAATCTCCCAGTGTGTACGTCCATAGAGAAAGGACGTCAAACCAAAAGAAAGGAAGAGGAAGGAAACTTCCATGGTAAAATTAAAGGGAAACGTTTCCGTATCCGACTGCCACTTTTGTATTCATTTTGAAATAGGCCTAGTACCTTTATCCATTGTTCTGTTGTGTTGAGCTGTAGTAATTGTTCTGTTGTGTTGGCTCTCTTCTCTTCAAAACAAGTTCAAGTTCAACTTCGGAATCGGAGTCTACTTATCGGTCTCATCACTCACCATTGCATTGTGAATGTGAGTGTTATAAGACTGATCAGTTAAAAGAGAGCCAATACAGCTAGCTCAACAAGGTGGGCTACCTTTAGGCTTTATCCATGCACATGGTGGAGGTAGGAATCCACGCTTTATCTTATTTTCATATTTTTTCCCTGCCCCTTGCACTAGCATTGCTTTTTTGGTATATGTTACATTTTTGTTGTTGTCAATATCATAATCTATTAGACCCAGTAACTGTGGCGCTGTTCTCCAATTTTTAAAAAATTTTACATCTTCGTTCGTACGACCGAAGATGTAAACATTTTGTAAAAAGGAGTACAGCGCCCCAGTGAATACTGTGTAGTATGTATAATAATGATGACGAATGATATTAATAATAATATAGTAATATTAATTTATATGATCATGAGTATGATCTAAGATTTTTTAAGAATGATTACTATGATTTACTATGTCATGAGTAATGATGGCAATGACTTGAATGAGTGATTGTGAAAAAAGTCGCAGTCGGATATGGAATTTTTTCCAATTAAAGGTGTAGCTAGAAAAGTCTGCTTTTGAAACTTAAAATAGTTATATTAACAAAATCACAAGAAAATTGTGCCTTTGGTTGGTTAAAGAAATGTAACTTTTCAATTGCGATAAACTATAGTAATATAATCTAATACTAATAGTAATTATTGTATTATTTAATTATAATAATTATTAAACTAA
Organism: Plazaster borealis; assembly: GCA_021014325.1. Lineage (NCBI taxonomy): Eukaryota > Metazoa > Echinodermata > Asteroidea > Forcipulatida > Labidiasteridae > Plazaster > Plazaster borealis. The sequence goes on along the minus strand of CM037456.1, from coordinate 7,602,825 downwards.
GTCCAGAGAAGACACCTAAAAAAGGGAAACAAATTATTTAAAAAAAATAATAATAAAATTACAAAATTGTTTAATTTTGTGATTAATTATATAAAAGAATGTTACTTATACATTGATTACTGTTAAACTAAGTCCAGAGAAGAGACCTAAAACTGAACAAACAAGAGCAAAATATTATTAAAATAATAAAAATGTTGTCTGTAGAGTTTGCTGGTATGTAGACCCAGTAACTGGGGTGCTGTACTCCCTTTTATACCCAGTAACTAGGGCAATTTACTCTTTTTTTTAAGTTTTGACTTCAACGGTCGCACTATCAAAGTCAAATTTTCAAAAAGAGGAGTAACTTGGTCTCAAAGTCATATAACACTGTCATTCATTTTGTCAATGACATGCTGACCATTGGCATCTTATACATCTTCGAGAATTTGTTGATTTTGCACTTAAAGGCACTGTACACATTTGGTAATTACTCAAAATATATATTAACATAAAAACTGACTTGGTAACGAGCAACGGAGAGCTGTTGATAATGATAGTAATTAGTATAAAACATCGTGAGAAACGACTCCTGCTGAAGTAATGTAGTTTTTGAGAAAGAGGTAATTTCTCACTAAAATAATAAAAGACTTCTTGCAAGAAGCCTTTTATTTCTATCTGAAAGCACACAAATTTGTACAACAAGGGTGTTTTTTCTTTCAACATTTTCTTGCAACTTCATTGAGCCCAAATTTTCACAGGCTTGTTATTTTATGCATATGTATGTTGGGATGCACCAAGTGAGAACACTGGTCTTTGACAATTACAAACATAAGTGCTGAGTATACAGTGCTTTACACACATCGGTGTACGGGTAAAAACCAAATATAATATTCTTTATCCCCGATGCAAATTTAACATATATTAAATTACAAACGTGTTCAGTGCCTTAAATCTTGACAAGTCAAAGACTGACAAAGCTCTACATAAATCTAGCCCCCCCCCCCTTTAAACATTAAATAGTGCCAAGTTTGGCACTAAAAGGGGATAGTTATTATGAGCATCGGGGAGAAGGGTTACAATCATCGCATTTATTTACGGACGTCTAAGCTTTACCAACTACATTGATTCTTACACTGATTTTAACATTGTCTTTATGTTTCTTTTGCACTTTGCCAGTCATGTCAGTGGAAGATGGACAATGGAATAGGCAAGAATTGTCGTCCAAAGTGGCAGAAAGTATTGTATAAAGACCAGGGTGTTCCAGATAACTATGTTGATGAATCCTTCCTCGGGGAGTTAAAGAGAAAAGGTACATTTTGACAAATTTGTTTCAAATTTGAAAAAGATTTTGTTCAGGTTTCAAATTGTTTTGAAGAGCAAATTACTTGAAATCTTTTTACAATGTCTTATATTGATATGATAATTTTTATAATTTGTGTATTGCAAGTTATTTTTCTGTCCAATTTATTTGCCCTATTACACTCACAAGTTTGTTTGTTTGTTTTGTTTTTCATTTGGTTATGCAGAAACTACATATGAATTATGGCATGTGGTTCAGGAATCAGGCGTTGTGACTCAACAAATTAGTAGGTATGCCTATAATGAGCTAGCTCCAGCCCTTCCCTCCAATCCTCCCCACCACCGCTGCTGCCCCTACCATACATCCACACAAAAAAAAACCAATTCAAAATGTGGTAAGGTCATAAACAAAAGTTAAAGGAGTAATAGCTTAGTGTTGGGTACATATTAAACTTGTTTACTTCAAATTTAATTTTGTGGCACTTCACTAACTTTTAAAGCTGTCTTCGTTCATTTAAAAGCAAATCAAAATGTATTTATTCAGGAACTAATCCCTGATTCCCTGAAAGAATTAAAAGCTTTTTTTAACCCTTTAGAGACCATTCATGTCTGTATAATCATCACCATACACCCAGACATGGTTTTATTGTTGATTTTTTAAACAATTTTTTTCTTGTAAAAGTGTCTGAAAAGAAATAATATATACGATTTGAAATTTTGTTTTGTTTTAGAAACATAGATACTATGTTAACTTGGGAAACATTAGAAAATGTCAATTCAGGTCATGACCTTTACTTTAACCTTTTTGGTTGAGTGGAAGTAGGTCAGATCTTGCAGCTGTTTGCAGCCGCTATGGGCATTTTGGTACACTGTTTCTGGCCGCTATGGTCTCTAAAGGGTGAAATACATAATTTTGACGAACAGTCAAAGAGTTAATTTATTTCTAATTTGTTCTTCATTATCATTCGTCTGTTTTTGTAGTATCTGCATCTTTGTGGTTTTATTTGTGTATATGGAACGGGAGTTGCTCTCTCCAGTCAATCTGTTGTACGTCAACGCTGGGTTGTCTGTGATTGGTTATATTCTCTATGATGTCATTGATGGAGGGCAGGATAGGAAGGAGAGCGGCAGATCTCGTGAGTATTGTTACTGTTGACCTTTAAAAGGGGGCAGTCGTGTTGGTGTAGTGGTATCTTTCCTCTTCTTTCACCTCTAGGACCCCGGTTCGAATCCCCCCAGGGTCACTATGTCAATTGGGTTTACCTGGGTCCAATTTCATGGCTCTGCTTACCGCAGAAATCTGTGCTTATAGCTTTGTCTGAAGTACATCATTCTATGGGCTGTAAGCGCAGAGTTTCATAGTAAGTAGAGCAATGAAATTGGGCCCTAATTCCGTGGGTTATTCCCTGTAATAAGTCTCTGGGGGTATTCCCCACATCACCAACTGAAACTTCCTTCCTTGTTTTCTCTCCATGGGGTTCTTGGCTAGTATAGTGATTAAGTTCACTTTTCTGCGAATCCTTGGCTTCACAACCAGAATTAGTAATAAATACCAGACTCTCTGAAAGATTTTAGTAATTGGTATTGGAGCATTGCCTTTTTTTTAAAACAAGTTTTGTCTAATTCTTAAATGTTCCGTTTAAAGGTATAAAGGTAAATTTGTCGTGAACAGTTGGATAGTATTACAAGTGGAAACTTTCACAGGGGGATTGTGAAGTGCATGCCTTGATTTAATTTTATTAATTGCACATTCTTGCCAACCATCGCTGTACCTCATCTTGATTCAAAGAGACTGAAAGCAAGCTCCCCAGAAGCCGAAGCATTGATCACATTAGCAATGCTGCACAATATCTTGAGTAGCAGCAGCTTTGCAACCATTATTAAGAATTTTAGTCACAAGAGTGATGCTGATTTACTTGAGGGCTTTTGATGTTTTTATCACAGGCTTGGATGACGTTAAAAGTACCGCCATCTTTGTAGCCTTCTCATATGGTTTGTCACCGATCCTGAAAACTCTGACTGATACCATTAGTACAGACACTATCTATGCAATGACTGTAAGTATGAAGTAACATGTATTATTTTAGGACCCAGGTTGTTCCTTTAACACTAACAATACCAATTTCTTCTAAAATCCCAATCAGAAAGATGTCAGACATTGTAGGATGTGGAACTAACATTTGAGTGTTCAGGTACCACAGAGAAAAAGGATTTTGGAGGATGTCAAGCCAAAGTTACTATTGGTTTAGAGTTAATCCTTACAGTCCCAAATCCTTCAATATCCAATTACCAAAGTGAAGGATTCTGGAGGACTGGAGCCAGTGGGCCCAAACAACAAGTGTTTATCACAGGGTCAGGCATTCCAAGTCAAACAATTTGGTGTGAAGTTACATAGGAGAAGAGGAAATTGGAGGAATGGGAGACTTTTAAGACGATAGCGGGAGACCCACTCACCGGTCCTTTTCCATTGTTCTCAACGATGAGAAAAATAGAAAAGTACGCCCACTGTCATCTTAAATGTCTCCCATTTTTTGCCTCACTCTAGCCAAACTACCTAGTCTGTTAGGGTTAAAGGAAGATATGGCTACAATTTTTTTGTTTTAAATAAACAAAATCCCATATCCAACATAAATCAATGAAGAATTATAAGGTCTGAAATTATAAGGTCATAGGAAACTTGGTAGGAACTCAAACACAAAACTCAAAACTTGTGAAGAAGGCCTTGTAACGGTCTTAAAGGAACGTTACAGAACTGGTAATTAAAATTTTCTTTAAGATCACAGATTTACACAAAACTTACACGGTCTAATGATGATGATAGTAGAAAACATCCCTAGAAATATTTCTGTCTGAAATGCCATATTTGATGAGAAATAAATAAAACTAATTTCCGATTGGAGTTTATCGCTCATGAGCGTTTTATTCATGCATTGTATAACACATGCAAATGTGTAATCGGTTTTTCACTATTTTGTCGTGACCCAGATGGCCGATCGATCTCAAACTTCTACAGGTTTGTCAGTTTATGTATATGGTGGATTATATAAAGTGCTTAACTGTTTTGTTAGCAAAAAACAATTCTGTAATGTTCCTTTAAGTCATTAATGTACTTTTGTTTTACTTTGTTCTGTGGCCTCTTGATTTACGTCAATCAAATTGAGATCAAATAAAAGATAAATATCAATTTCAATGTTGAGGCATCGGGAATTGAAATTAACTACTGTTTTTAAATTTTTAAATTACATTAGAATTTATCTTTTATTTTTGTAGGTATTTATGCTTTTAGGAAACCTGCTCTTTCATGATTATGTGACAACAGAAACAAGGTATGATCTGAGCTTTAATATTTACTGTCAAATGTTTTTTAATCTTATTAATGGGAACATACAGCACTGTTATTTACAGCAATGTATGCAGGTGCAATTTTGTTTAACTAACATTCACAGGTTTCAACATAGTTTTGCTCACATTTCGGGCGGAAAATAACCCCAAAATATGGTTGCATATACTTTGTTTATGCGAAGAGGTCAGCAACGCCTGGAAATAGTTTTAAATGTTTGGTTGTTTTTATCAGAACATCTTGAGTTAAACCATTCATTTGCACATTACATTCTTGCAATATTTCAGGGGAAGGAGACCTGTTTCACTAAGTGCATCTATATTTGCATCTGTTTGTCTGGCATCCAGACTTCCGTCTACTCTCCATGCCTTTGCCACAGTCACTGTTGCTATGCAATTGTTTGCACTCTGGCCTGAACTCAGACGAAAACTTAAGGTAAACATAATGAACACAATATATCATGGACCCTTTTCAAAACCACAGCTTCGGCTTAGGCTCCGGCTTTGGCTCCGTGATTAATTTTGTAAATGTACACATTATGTCACCGTGGTCCAGTGGTAAGACTGCAGGACTTGCAATCACAATGTTGTGGGTTTGAATCCCACCAAGCTAAGTGCTGATTTCACAATGACTAGAGTAAGTATTTTCGTCTAGTTACTGAATCACAATTTCTTGATTTGCGCAATTTATAATCATAGTCGTTAAACCAATGTTTGTATGATAGAGATTGGCTGTTGCCAGCGTGGTGTTTATGGGAGTTTGCCGAGTTCCCTTGAAGATCATCTAAACAAACAAACATTCAGTGCAGGATTTTAAATGGGCAGATGGTGCCTGAGCCACAGCCGAAGCTCAAGCTGTAGTTTTGAAAATGGCAATAAAGGATATGGGGGAAGTGTCAGTAAAAAAGCTGCTCTCTGCTCCAAGAAAAAATTGTTTTTCTTTGTATTACTACCTAATGCTAAATTTAAAGGTAGGGTCATCGTATGTTTTTTTGTCTACGCAATGCTTATTTTTAGTCAAATATAAAGAAAGTTACAATAAAAGTCACATGTGTTAGTTTTAGCTGAATACTGTTTCTAGAGCAAACAGCAAAAAGCTGTTACAGTATTTTCACAAGACATCAAATCCATCCACGTTTACCGAGGTAACAGCTGGTACCAACCGCATATCTGGCCGCAGCATTCGCAAATGGACACCAACCCTCTGAAATCCTAGAAACGATTAATCCATGAATAATTTCTCAAATTTTTGATTTCTAATCAATGCGGGCATTTTAATTTTGCAGGATGTTTACTACCATTACCATCTTTATAACAAGTACGCTTTCGGATAGAAATTACACAATTTGTTTTGGGTCATTACGCCCTACCTATAAATCAGACTTTATTCAAACTCCAGTTTTTAAATTTCTCTATGGGAAAAACATTTACAGCATTCTAGATAAAAACATGTCACTTACAGAATTGGTCTCTAAAGTAAAAGTGAAGTAAAACCCTTTTTTACCACAACGGTCTCATCCTAGACCACTGGGAATTAGCTGATGAGCTTGTACAAATTTATGTTCAGGATATAGTGATGCATGCTGGGACTGATTGTATTGCTGATTGGCACAATGTGCACAATCACAGCACGTACACACACGATATGATAATGTTAATGATTAGTTAGCCCGCTTCTTTTTAAACCAAAGTTGCAAGAAGAGTGAAACTATCCAGGTAAGTTATTAATGTTGAGATCGAGTCCTAATAGACCCCTTGCATACGACATCACACGCTCAAAAAGCGCTTTCACTGAGGCCAAAAAGCGCCCTCACTGAGGCCAAAGAAGGCAAATCATTGCATGATAGCTGTTCTTTGTGCGTAAAAAACGTTTGGTGACCTCAGTGTCCCTGTAGGGTTTCGCGTTAAGCAAGGGGTCTATTTTAGTACAATGCAAGAATGACAATAATTATTTCCAATGGATTGACATCGTAGAGCTACAATATTATTGGTAGAGGTTTCATTTTTTATTGTTTTTATTTTATTTTTTAACCAGGAAGAAGTGACCAGGGGTCGATTTCACAAAACTCTTCCTATTAGGACTAGTCCTAGGCAATGCTAAGAGATAGGACTAGTCTGGTCCTAACTTCAGATAAGACTAGTCTGATCTCTTTGTGAAATCGGCCCCTGGGTTATTAGGTCAGGGGAAATGGTCCAATGAGCATGTGTACACATCAGCCCATCCCAGCGCCTTTAGTTCAGGTGCTGGGACACGGAGCTAACTCTGACAGATAGACGTTTTCTCAAGGTCATGTGTTAAAGGCACTGTACACATTTGGTAATTACTCAAAATATATATTAGCATAGAAACTGACTTGGTAACAAGCAACAGAGAGCTGTTGATAGTTTAAAACATTGTAAGAAACGACTCCCTCTGAAGTAACGTAGTTTTTGAGAAAGAGGTAATTTCTCACTAAAATAATAAAAACTTCTTGCAAGAAGTTTTTATTTCTGTATCTGAAAGCACACAAATTTGTACTACAAGTGTTTTTTCTTTCATCATTTTCTTGCAACTTCGATGACCAATTGAGCCCAAATTTTCACAGGCTTGTTATTTTATGCATATGTTGGGATACACCAAGTGAGAACACTGGTCTTTGACAATTTCCAAACGTGTTCAGTGCCTTTAAGGTACACAATTATGGGAAACACATGTGTCTGTATCAGACATTGCTGTCATTAACTGTCTTTTGTCTTTTTAGGTTCGCATTCCAAGATCTCAGACTCCATTAACATTGGCATCAGTCATCTTTGCATTCGTTGCCTTGGTAACTGTCAGTCAGATAGCCGCCATTATCATCGTCTTGATTGATCTTGCCATTACTTTCCTTGTTCCTGTTTGCCTGATACATTTACAACTCTTCAAAAAGTGAGTTCTACTCGTTTATTTTTTTTACTAATAATTGCTACACTGAATAAAACAAATTTATGACATTTCAAATTGTTTATTTTCCTTTCTTCAGAAATATCCATGGTCCATGGGACGAAGCTGTGATTCAACATTAACTACTACCTTGGCGAGAAAACAAAGTTGCATTTTGACTGAAAATATTCCCAGCACGAGTAATGGGAAAAGGATTTTTAATCCCCAAGCGAACTGGTCAAGTATTTTGGGTGACCTTTTTGTTTTTTTAATCTGAAACTATACAAGTTACCATTAAAATTTCTATCAAAATTGCTTACATGCAATTTTAGGGTGGTGTATACCTTTGGTTAAATACTAGTATTATTTGTCTATCCTTCATAAGAATACAACGCTATGCAGAGAGTAAATCGCTTTAGGCTTTATGTTGATAGCAATCACTGCAAGTCATTTTTGTGTCAATATATTAATGATGAACTTGGTTTGGGTTTTTTCATTCCTGGTTTTTTAGACACTTTGTAAGTGTTTTCCCCAGGCTATTCAAGTGTGTATTGCCAATGTACATAGATTTGCCTTGAAGTTGAGTTTTTTCCAGACCGCCAAGTATAACAAATTTAAAGTTAAGATTATGCACATTCAGACATCATCAATACAAAGTTTTCCAGCACCTTATATTGCATGCTGCATTAATTTGGTTTAATTGCCATTTTGTTTTAGTTTATTACTGGCTTTCTTGGGGACAACTATTGACCCCCCTTGAACGCCATCACACACTGCTACTGCTTCCAATGCTTGCCATTTTGGGAGTCAACTCATAAATGCCCATCGCCTAAATGCTCACCTCGCTGTATAACACACAGGAACATTGACTCCCAGAATGGCGCAACCAAGATTATTGTGATGATGACGTCAGGGCCCAATTTCATAGAGCTGCTAAGCACAACAATTTGCTTAGCATGAAATTTCTTCCTTGATAAAAACAGGATTACCAACCAAATTTCCATGTGTGCATATTGCTTGTTACTAGTATTCAGCTGTTGTTTGCTTATCCTGAAAATCACGAGGAAATTTGGTTTTTATCAAGGAAGAAATTTCATGCTAAGCAAATTGTTGTGCTTAGCAGCTCTATGAAATTGGGCCCTGGTGAATTGGGTCAATTATGTACATTTTTGTTAACTGCAGAGCATGTGATGCTTGATTTATCAATCACCATCTGAATGTAGTGGTGAATTAGGTCAATTTATTTATCTTCATACTATTTTATATAAATTTTATTTTGTATGCCATTGATTCATGAAATAAAAGACTTTACGATACATAAGATGGACTGCCTTGACAGTTGTTTCTTAAAAGTTGCATGGCCCGACTTTTTTCTTCTTTTTTCCCCCATTTTTTTTCCCTTCAATTTTCTCTGAAGGAGTTTGATGGTGCTGTTTCAAAACGAAAAACATACAAAAACTTTTGCATATGCCATGTACAATGCACAAAATACATGTAACCTGCAACATTGTTTGTACATGGCTGATGGATGTGATTTAATGTCGGGATCCCGACAATATCCAATTTTTAGTTTTAAATAACTGTCACTGATCATTTGCAGATTTGTTCATGCAATGCCTTGAATGAAAGCTTGTGACTTTTTGGATTCTTTAAAAAATAGCTTTTTTTAAATTCAAATTCAAATTTCAGGTCAAACTGGCAAGACGTCCAACAAAAACAGGACCTAGCATCATTAATAACCCAATACAGACATCTCTTACAAAGATTCACAACAAAAATCAAAGAAATTCAAATAAACACTTTTTCACACTTTAGTTTTAATTCATTGTCCTTTTTTCATAAAATGATGCTTAACACATTTTATCTTCGTTTGCAAAAATAAACAGGGAGCAAGTCGCAAAACACATACATCACATTGAATTTTATCTTGTAACAATAAAGCAAACTTTATTGAACTTGGAAAAATCAGGTTTTGTGCTGTACTAGGAAAATCAAGTTTTGTGCAGTATGAAATCAGCACGAGTCTATAATGTGTAAACGATATCTAAGGTTGCTAAACCAATGAAAATGTTGCATAAATAATGCCTGCTTTCTGATTGGCCAATAGTGCTACATAAAACAGGTGGACAGATGCTGAATTTGTTCGCACCGTAATTAATCATGCGCTTAAAAAATAGGTCTCTGCTTTCATCAAATTTTAATTTACATCATTCATTTGCCGTTTTATTTACCATAAATAGTTTTCCAATTCGAAATCCATGCCGTTTCATCATTGTTGGAGTTCTAATGGAATGTAATTTTGTGAATCAGTTGCAAACATTAAAAGTGCGCAGAGTTGCTGCGCGCAGTAATTTTACCAAGACGACTCAGCAACACACAATCGCGCAGCATTGTAAGAAAAAGTGTCACACAATGCGAAAACTGCGAGTATCAAAACAAAGTACGTGACCATAGCTCTGTTAAACATAATTATTTCTACCTTGTAACATAACGTTTACGGATGCCAAAGGAATACGGTACAGTCGGCAGGCAGGCCGTGTTGGCAACTACGGGTAAGTTTGTGGGCCCTCCCTCGGCCTGATTGTTTTCTGTATTCTGTTGACAGTTTTCTGCGACCGCCTCCCGCCGGCGAGATATCTGTCGCCCCCGTACGCCGGTTCGCACACATACATGAACACCGGTCGTTTTATCGGCACCCTTTTGTTTTTTAAACTTGTCTTGTTGCGTTAAGCATAGCCCAGGTTGGACTACTCCGTAGCAGTTCAACGGAGACTGGCGTCCTCTCTAGCTAGTGTGTAATACAATTTTGTCAAGATCATGAAGAAATGGTTATGTAGAATCGGGAGTCATTACAAACAAATGGAATACAAAAAGTCACAGCAAGCAAGTTTCTACCTAGCCGCATAGTACAACGGACACTGACGTCCTACCCAGGGCTAGTTACGAGTGGCCTACAAGTATTGTCTAAAGTTTCTAGTTCTAGTTCAGTTTTATGTAATTATGACAATGGAAGCTAATGCTATTAGTATTCACCATAGGCTACGGGTAACTCGACAACAACAAAATAAGCTGATAGTGTTAGAGTAGAGTAGGCCTAATCGCGACGTGCCCGTGGTGAATGATGAAAATGCCTGATGTCTTGCGCATGTCAAAACGCCCTCTGTTGAGACTGTCTGCTCTTTACTTAGCAGACAAGAATTATTATTCGTTAAAAAAAAATTGTCCATGTAAGTATCCTGATACTGTGACGTTATTCTTTACCACATTTTGATTTTATATTGAAACGAAAGTAGTGGTTATGATTTCAGCACCGTTTCACACTAAATTAAATCGGAAAAAAACAAGTAAAATTTAGTTTTGTTTTGGATGGCGTTCCTGTTTTTGTAGAAGATATAATGTCGTATCTCATCACCTATAACATAATAGGTTTATCATTTGGATCAAGAGCAGCCGAAATCATCTCCTTGTTTTCTTCAACCCATTCATCGAATGTTTTAGCTGACGGCATAAGCTTCCTGCTTCCCTCAATGTCCATATATTTGGCATACCCGGGATATGCCTCGCCCGCCAGGATGAACTTGTACCAGTTGACCAAAGTTTCGATTCCGAGTTGGTTCTTGTACTTTTCTCGCAAATCTTCCAGTGTGAACTGCCAAAGAAAAACAATATAAGGTATCGTTCACGTTTGGTAGTGACTCAAAACAAATATTAGCATAAAAAACACACTTGGTAACAAGCAACGGAGAGCTGTTGATAGTATAAAACATTGTAGGAAACTACTCCCTCTGAAGTAACGTAGCTTTTGAGAAAGAGGTAATTTCTCACTAAAATAATAAAAAACTTCTTGCAAGAAGTTGTTATTCCTATCTAAGTAAAAGCACACAAATTTGTATAACAAGGGTGTTTTTTCTTTCATCGTTTTCTTGCAATTTCGATGACCAATTGAGCCCAAATTTTCACAGGCTTGTTATTTTAAGCATGGGATAGGCCTACACCAAGTTAGAACACTGGTCTTTGACAATTTCCAAACGCGTGTTCAGTGCCTTTCAAAACATGGTTGAAATAACCGTTTCTTGTGAGTTGATGATTGTGTCAAGCGTCCAGTTAGCAAACAAGTGTAAAGAGTCTTTTCTCCTATTGCTTCTATGAAGGCTTAGGATAATGGCTTTATCTTGCTGTCATTCTCCCCATACCAATCCATTGTCAAGGTAGGCCTACATGAAGATATATATTGCACCATTTGCAGACATGTACTCCCAAATTACTACAAATAACTTACTTGACTGACAGTATTATTTTCCCCAAGTTTCAAGTGAAATTGTTTTACCAGGTGTTATTTCATGCACAGAAACATGCAAATTTGTACCTTACTAAGCTATTCTGAATTGAATTATTGTATAACATCGGTTACCGTATCCATGATTATAGAACAACCAGTGAGCGATTACCTGTGCATTTTGTATGGTCTTTCCTAATGGTTCGAGATGTTTGTTCAGAATTTGAGCCACCTCGCCAACTGTATATCTGTCCGTGACTAGAGTGATATCTCGGTGTAGGTATTCTTCTCGGTGGCTGAATATGTGGCGTACAGCCTCACCCAAGAAGCCAATGTGTATCATGCCGTAGGCTTGCTCACCAGTCGGTATTTCTTGAGAAGGAAAAGAGGCAAGAACGTTTTGAATTCCAAGAATCATCGCTTGCGATAGTCGGCAAAGTGCTGATGTTAGAAGAAAAACTTCACACTACTTTATTTTGGATCTCGTCGAGAAAATTATCGTTTACAAACAGAGAAGTGAATGTCGCTTTTAATAATAATAACATTTTTCAAAACAACTTTTCCTATAGGCCCCTATAGGATAGCAACGCGCTGAGAATGACCAAGAAAAAACAACACTGTGAAAAATATTGGAAACCAAGTGGAAAATCAGTGCCAGGCCCAGCCAGCAGCACTCATGACATCAATGTCGTTTAAATAGTCAATTTACCGATACATTATATTATTTCTGTTCAAATGACATCAGAAATTGATAATAACATCATTACTTTCATAAACAAAGTAATAAACCTTTGATAGACTCAACACGTGATTAAAATACGCGTAACTTGTGTTTTTGTATGGATATTAGTTTTGCTAGAATTAACAAATTAGACCACAATATCCGACTCACCTATACTATACACACCGTCTTTTATCTTCCTTGGTTTAAGAACACCAGCATAGTTTTCATAAAAGTCAGATAGGGTCACCGCCGTCAGCGGGAGGTTCTTCTCTTTAAAATAGTTCGTAACTTTCGCTTTACTGTCGCTCCACGGCACTGGGCATCCGGTGACTTCCTCACAATGTGGTAATGTCGTGAACACCAAGTGGTGGAGACCAACAGCCATGCATGCATTTGCAAAGTTCATCCCATATTGGTACTCGATCTTGGCAGCATCCTTGGTGAATTGCTGAGGCGGCACAGTGACTAGGAAACAGCAGTCCGCACCTTGAAGTATCGGTATAAGACTCTCTGTCTGAGTGAGCTCAGCCTGGACGAGCTCGCAGCCAGCAGCCTGCAGGGCCTGAGCTTTAGGTGATGTTGGGTTACGAGTCACGGCACGGACGTGGAAGTTATCGGGCTCCTCAAGGAGAGCTCGCACCACGGAACCCCCCTGCCGTCCTGTCGCCCCGAAGACGGTGACCACTTTCTTCATCGTTCTGTAAAGCAAAACAAAAATAACAACTGTTATGCATAGGCCTAAAGCATTTAGAATAAATAGATTATATACCTTAATGGCAGAAAGTAATATCTTGCATGTGGTACTCGTTGTTTCCTGTTCAAAAGGAGCGCGTGTTTTGAACCCTAACGTCCAGACACTTGTTTATGCTAAAATAACGGTAGATTTTCACACCATAAAGCTTCCACAACAATGTTGGGAAGGAAAGAGAACAATAATGTCATACCTTTCCCTTGAAACTAAAATGTTCGTGCACGAAAACTATTGATAGTAATGAATTTACAACCCATACACAAGTTATATTCTTATGTCTGGGTTTGTTGTAACATATGCAATTTTTATCCGAACTTTAGCCTTTCTTTTATGTTTCCGATTTCAGAGATACAGATAAGTCTGACCTGATCAAAATGTCATGCAAACAGTGTGGTTCGTGCATCACTTTTGTCACAAGTCACTGTCTCATTATGTATAACCTTGTCATGGTGTAGGCAAGGCTCTCAAAACTTGTAATGTTTCACGGCGTGGAATTGCATGAAAAAGCTCATCTTATTGGGAATGTAAAAAAAAACTTACTATGACGAATGGTGTACTAAGAAGTATTTTTAATCGATGTGATTTCTGTACATTCGAAAAAAAATCATAGACTCTTTGTTTATTCAAGTATCAATTATTTCCCGGTGTAACTTCAAAAGCTGTTTAGAACTCAAGTGTTCCCCGGCAACATGGGTTTCGTTACCATGTTCCCACGGTGACGTGCACGCATACGGCTGCTTCGTTACCATGTTCCCATGCAGCAGACGGCCGTTTCGTTAGTATTGATACACTACTACTAAAGCAAACATATCGTAGATCTTTGAACTTGGTGTGCTTTTAGTGAGAAGGGTGTCATTCTCTGGGTGTAATTATTGAACACAAAAACAATGTTTTGTTTTTAAATTGGGGCAAAGGTGGCTGCCCTCCCCTGCTTTCCCCCTTCTGTCCTCTTTTTGCCCGGATCCGATTCCCGATCGATCATTGGCAAATAAGTATATTGTGCTTCTGTAATTAATTAGGGGTAGGGTTTAGGGTAAGAATTGACAATGGGGGGGGGGTGAGGGTGATGAACACTCCCCTCCCCTTCCCTCTCACCATGTAAGAACCCTCATAACCACAACCATGTATAAGTGCGTGGTTGTGGCTTCATACGTGACGTGCAAGTCTCGCGCGTATCAACCACGCACATTGCAACGGCTGTGGTTGTGGCTTCATGTATGAAGCCACAACCACGGCACGGTTTACGTGGTTGTGGCATCAGGCGTATGAAGCCCAATTCCTTGCCACAACCACGCATATTGCAACGGCCGTGGTTGTGGCTTCATATGTATGAAGCCACAACCACGGCACGGGATACGTAGTTGTGGCATCAGAAGTATGAATCCTTGCCACAACCACGCACATTGCAACGGCCGTGATTGTGGCTTCATTTATTATGAAGCCACAACCACGGCACGTTTACGTGGTTGTGGCATCAGGCGTATGAAGCCCAATTCCTTGCCACAACCTAGCCTTGATCAAGGCGTTGGAGTTTTTTTCTCAATTTTATTTTATTGTTTTCATTTGTATTTTATTTGCGCAGCGCTACTCACCCGAGCTACCAACCCGAGCTACCAACCCGCCCGAGCTGTGTGCATGGTGTCTGTGCGTGCAGTACGGTGTGCGCGTGCTCGTGTGAGCTGTATGCGCCACTCACGAATCAACGCCTTGACGGTTCTGTCTCGAAGCCGATGACTCATTACTATAATGCGCGCGAAAGGCGAGACCCCATTGGTCAGTGGCGGAAGTCTTGTTTACTCATTGTTTAATATGAATATGCATGCAGAATCCAGATGTGGCTACTGCACTGACGCGCCGGTTTGAATTTGGGAATACTTTGTTATAATAATATCTATCTACGGTTGCGTATTCTCCTCAGCTGAGCAAGACAATGAGGGCATGGCAGGAATTAAACAATGAGGTTGCGTGGATCGTTGTTACATACACCATTTTCCAGCAGGAAGACGCTTTTCTGATGTGTTTTTCGTGGTGACGTAAGGCCCGATTGACCATCTCCTGTCTCCATCTTGCATCATTAAACAGTGATTTAATCATTGTTGGTGCATTCATTGGAGGTAGAATATACAAAACAAAGACCTTAATAAACTACCATTATTGATTGTTTCATCATGAAGGCTAGCTCATTGCACTTTTTATATCATTTGGGCCGCCCCACTAAAAAAGAGCTGCCTAACACCAAATTTCCCAAGTACACTCACTAGAATAGGGTAGCTAAAAATCTATTTCACATGTATCATGTGTGGCTGTATCCTGTCAATTTTTGTTTAGCAGTAATATAAGACCCTGTCTGAGAACAATTCAAAAGTATGAAGACGGTGTGGCTGCACAGAGTCGGACTTCGAGAGGACATGTCAGGAAAAGACAGATACAGACACTACATCAACTCCAGAATTAATAACCAAAAGAATGGCGAATGATCAGGGTATAGTGCAATGAGGGAACTTGAGTGCAGCGCATAAAGCTCCAGGGGCCGCGCCCGGGTTCAGCACTTGTAGCTGACTGATCAGCCTGGGCGACAATCACGCAGATTACCGGTCCAAATGGCTGACACAATGCTACACACAAACGCCATTAAGTCGGTAACTATATACTCACATCGCATCACATACAGCAAGCACGATATGGTACAAAGGTCATAGTGAGAGAAGCTCGTGATTGGACGTCAAAATGAATCATAATTCATTTGCTTCCCATCCTGTGTTGTCTGCAATAGGTCTGACGATAGATTTCAATATTCATGAGCTGCATACTAGCATATCCGAGAGCCCCCCCATTTTCGTCCAATATTGGACGAAAATATCAAGAAACACATTAAACCCGGAAGTTACAGACCCGTCAAGGCTGTCGGCCTGACGGCCTCCGCATGCGGATAGTGGTACGAGTGCGGATGACCTGCGCACAGTGTGTGTACGGGCGTCGTGCGACGTGATACACACATTACGCACAGTGTATACGGGTGGGTCGTGCGATGTGATACACACCTACGCACAGCATATATAAAGGAAAGTCCTCAAATTGATAGCAAAAAATTGATATATGTGTTTACGGCGTCTTTTTTGGAGTGAAAAATGCGACTGCCTTGATCAAGGCTACAACCACGTAAACGTGCCCTGGTTGTGACTTCATCTATATGAAGCCACAACCACGGCCTTGCAATGTGCATGGTTGTGGCAAGGAATTAGACTTCATACGTATGAAGCCTAACTCCTTGCCACAACCATGCACATTGCAACGGCCGTGGTTGTGGCATCATACGTATGAAGCCACAACCACGGCCGTTGCAATGTGCATGGTTGTGGCAAGGAATTAGACTTCATACGTATGAAGCCTAATTCCTTGCCACAACCATGCACATTGCAACGGCCGTGGTTGTGGCTTCATATGTATGAAGCTTCAACCACCTCACGTTTTGTTGTGGCATCAGACGTATGAAGCCCAATTCCTGGCACAACCATGCACATTGCAACGGCCGTGGTTGTGGCTTCATTGTGTATGAAGCCACAACCACGGCACGTTTTGAGTAGTTGTGGCATCAGACGTATGAAGCCCAATACCTAGATAAAGAATATTGCAACGGCCGTGGTTGTGGTTTCTTTTTTTTTAAGCCACAACCACGGCACGTTTACGTGGTTGTGGCATCAGGCGTATGAAGCTCAATTCCTTTGCACAACCACGCACATTGCAACGGCCGTGGTTGTGGCTTCATTTATTATGAAGCCACAACCACGGCACGTTTACGTGGTTGTGGCATCAGACGTATGAAGCCCAATTCTTGCCACAACCATGCACATTGCAACGGCCGTGGTTGTGGCTTCATTATGTATGAAGCCACAACCACGGCACGTTTTGCGTGGTTGTGGCATCAGACGTATGAAGCCCAATTCCTTGCTACAACCATGCACATTGCAACGGCCGTAGTTGTGGCTTCATACATATGAATCCACAACCACAGCCGTTGAAATGTGCGTGGTTGATACGCACGAGACTTGCACACGTATGAAGCCACAACCACGCGCTTTTACATATTTTGTTGTGGTTATGACGGTTCTTACATGGTGAATCCCATTGTTAATCCTAACCCTAAACCCTACCCTACACCTACCCTACCCCTACCCCTACCCCTACCCCTACCCCAACCCCTACCCCTAACCCCTCCTACTCCCCAACCCCTCCCCTACCCCTACCCCTACCCATACCCCTACCCCTACCCCTACCCCTACCCCTACCCCTACCCCTACCCCACCCTCTACCTCTAACCCCTCCCCTCCCCCAACCCCTCACCCTCACCCTCACCCCAACCCCCTCCACCATAACCCTCACCCTCACCGTCACGTGGTTGTGGCTTCATATGTCTGATGCCACAGTCACGCAAACGTGCCGTGGTTGTGGCTTCATACGTATGAAGCCACAACCACGGCCGTTGCAATGTGCGTGGTTGTGGCAAGGAATTGGGCTTCATACATCTGATGCCACAACCACGTAAACGTGCCGTGGTTGTGGCTTCATCTATATGAAGCCACAACCACGGCCTTGCAATGTGCATGGTTGTGGCAAGGAATTAGGCTTCATACGTATGAAGCCTAATTCCTTGCCACAACCATGCACATTGCAACGGCCGTGGTTGTGGCATCATACGTATGAAGCCACAACCACGGCCGTTGCAATGTGCATGGTTGTGGCAAGGAATTAGGTTTCATACGTATGAAGCCTAATTCCTTGCCACAACCATGCACATTGCAACGGCCGTGGTTGTGGCTTCATATGTATGAAGCTACAACCTCCTCACGTTTTGTTGTGGCATCAGACGTATGAAGCCCAATTCTTGCCACAACCATGCACATTGCAACGGCCGTGGTTGTGGCTTCATTATGTATGAAGCCACAACCACGGCACGTTTTGCGTGGTTGTGGCATCAGACGTATGAAGCCCAATTCCTTGCCACAACCATGCACATTGCAACGGCCGTGGTTGTGGCTTCATACATATGAATCCACAACCACAGCCGTTGAAATGTGCGTGGTTGATACGCGGGAGACTTGCACACGTAGTATAAAGCCACAACCACGCACTTTTACGTGGTTGTGGTTATGAGGGTTCTTCCATGGTGAGAGGGAAGGGGAGGGGAGTGTTCATCACCCTCACCCTCCCCACCCCAACAATTGTCAATCCTAACCCTCACCCCTGGGCTTCATACGTCTGATGCCACAACCACGTAAAACGTGCCGTGGTTGTGGCTTCATACATATGAAGCCACAACCACGGCCGTTGCAATGTGCGTGGTTGTGGCAAGGAATTGGGCTTCATACATCTGATGCCACAACCACGTAAACGTGCCGTGGTTGTGGCCTCATACATATAAAGCCACAACCACAGCCGTTGCAATGTGCGTGGTTGTGGCAAGGAATTGGGCTCCATACGTCTGATTTCACAACCACGTAAACGTGCCGTGGTTGCTATGAAGCCACAACGACGGCCGTTGCAATGTGCGTGGTTTTGGCAAGGAATTGGGCTTGATACGTCCGAAGCCACAACCACGTAAACGTGCCGTGGTTGTGGCTTCATACATATGAAGCCACAACCACGGCCGTTGCAATGTGCGTGGTTGTGGCAAGGAATTGGGCTTCATACATCTGATGCCACAACCACGTAAACGTGCCGTGGTTGTGGCCTTATCTATATGAAGCCACAACCACGGCCGTTGCAATGTGCATGGTTGTGGCAAGGAATTAGGCTTCATACGTATGAAGCCTAATTCCTGCCACAACCATGCACATTGCAACGGCCGTGGTTGTGGCTTCATATGTATGAAGCTTCAACCACCTCACGTTTTGTTGTGGCGTCAGACGTATGAAGCCCAATTCCTTGCACAACCATGCACATTGCAACGGCCGTGGTTGTGGCTTCATTATGTATGAAGCCACAACCACGGCCGTTTTGCGTGGCTGTGGCATCAGACGTATGAAGCCCAATTCCTAGCCACAAGATGGCATTTTGCAACGGCCGTGGTTGTGGCTTCAAATGTATGAAGCCAAAACCACGGCACGTTTACGTGGTTGTGGCATCAGGCGTATGAAGCTCAATTCCTTTGCACAACCACGCACATTGCAACGGCCGTGGTTGTGGCTTCATTTATTATGAAGCCACAACCACGGCACGTTTACGTGGTTGTGGCATCAGACGTATGAAGCCCAATTCTTGCCACAACCATGCACATTGCAACGGCCGTGGTTGTGGCTTCATTATGTATGAAGCCACAACCACGGCACGTTTTGCGTGCTTGTGGCATCAGACATATGAAGCCCAATTCCTTGCCACAACCATGCACATTGCAACGGCCGTAGTTGTGGCTTCATAGATATGAATCCACAACCACAGCCGTTGAAATGTGCGTGGTTGATACGCGCGAGACTTGCACACGTATGAAGCCACAACCACGCGCTTTTACATATTTTGTTGTGGTTATGACGGTTCTTACATGGTGAATCCCATTGTTAATCCTAACCCTAAACCATACCCCTACCCCTACACCTACCCTACCCCTACCCCTACCCTACCCCTACCCCTACCCCAACCCCTACCCCTAACCCCTCCTACTCCCCAACCCCTCCCCTACCCCTACCCATACCCATACCCTACCCCTACCCCTACCCCTATCCCTACCCCTACCCCTACCCCTACCCCTACCCCACCCTCTACCTCTAACCCCTCCCCTCCCCCAACCCCTCCCCTCCCCCAACCCCTCCCCCTCCCCCTCACCCCAACCCCCTCCACCATAACCCTCACCCTCACCGTCACGTAGTTGTGGCTTCATATGTCTGATGCCACAGCCACGCAAACGTGCCGTGGTTGTGGCTTCATACGTATGAAGCCACAACCACGGCCGTTGCAATGTGCGTGGTTTTGGCAAGGAATTGGGCTTCATACGTCTGATGCCACAACCACGTAAACGTGCCGTGGTTGTGGATTCGTATATATGAAGCCACAACCACGGCCGTTGCAATGTGCGTGGTTGTGGCAAGGAATTGGGCTTCATACATCTGATGCCACAACCACGTAAACGTGCCGTGGTTGTGGCCTCATACATAGGAAGCCACAACCACGGCCGTTGCAATGTGCGTGGTTGTGCAAAGGAATTGGGCTTCATACGTCTGATGCCACAACCACGTAAACGTGCCATGGTTGTGGCTTCAAAGATATGAAGCCACAACCACGGCCGTTGCAATGTGCGTGGTTTTGGTAAGGAATTGGGCTTCATACGTCTGATGCCACAACCACGTAAACGTGCCGTGGTTGTGGATTCGTACATATGAAGCCACAACCACGGCCGTTGCAATGTGCGTGGTTGTGGCAAGGAATTGGGCTTCATACATCTGATGCCACAACCACGTAAACGTGCCGTGGTTGTGGATTCGTACATATGAAGCCACAACCACAGCCGTTGCAATATGCGTGGTTGATACTCGCCAGACTTGCACAGGTATGAAGCCACAACCACGCACTTGTACATGGTTGTGGTTATGAGGGTTCTTCCATGGTGAGAGGGAAGGTGAGGGGAGACTGGGAGTGCTCATTACCCTCACCCCCACCCCCTTGTCAATCCTAACCCTAAACCCAACCCCTACCCCTACCCCTCCCCGACCCCTACCCCTACCCCTTCCCCTACCCTTACCCCTACCCTTACCCCTACCCATAATATGAAGCCACAACCACGGCCGTTGCAATGTGCATGGTTGTGACAAGGAATTGGGCTTCATACGTCTGATGCCACAACCACGCAAACGTGCCCTGGTTGTTGTGGCTTCATACATATGAAGCCACAACCACAGCCGTTGCAATATGCGTGGTTGATACGAGCGAGACTTGCACACGTATGAAGCCACAACCACGCACTTTTACATATTTTGTTGTGGTTATGAGGGTTCTTACATGGTGAATTCCGATGTTAATCCTAACCCTAAACCCTACCCCTACCTCTACCTGGGCTTCATACGTCTGATGCCACAACTACATAAAACGTGCCGTGGTTGTGGCTTCATAGATATGAAGCCACAACCACGGCCGATGCAATGTGCGTGTTTTTGGCAAGAAATTGGGCTTCATACATCTGATGGCACAACCACGTAAACGTGCCGTGGTTGTGGCATCATCTATATGAAGCCACAACCACGGCCGTTGCAATGTGCATGGTTGTGGCAAGGAATTAGGCTTCATACGCATGAAGCCTAATTCCTTGCCACAACCATGCACATTGCAACGGCCGTGGTTGTGGCTTCATACATATGAATCCACAACCACAGCCGTTGAAATGTGCGTGGTTGATACGCGGGAGACTTGCACACGTAGTATAAAGCCACAACCACGCACTTTTACGTGGTTGTGGTTATGAGGGTTCTTCCATGGTGAGAGGGAAGGGGAGGGGAGTGTTCATCACCCTCACCCTCCCCACCCCAACAATTGTCAATCCTAACCCTCACCCCTGGGCTTCATACGTCTGATGCCACAACCACGTAAAACGTGCCGTGGTTGTGGCTTCATACATATGAAGCCACAACCACGGCCGTTGCAATGTGCGTGGTTGTGGCAAGGAATTGGGCTTCATACATCTGATGCCACAACCACGTAAACGTGCCGTGGTTGTGGCCTCATACATAGGAAGCCACAACCACGGCCGTTGCAATGTGCGCGGTTGTGGCAAGGAATTGGGCTTCATACGTCTGATGCCACAACCACGTAAACGTGCCGTGGTTGTGGCTTCAAAGATATGAAGCCACAACCACGGCCGTTGCAATGTGCGTGGTTTTGGCAAGGAATTGGGCTTCATACGTCTGATGCCACAACCACGTAAACGTGCCGTGGTTGTGGATTCGTACATATGAAGCCACAACCACGGCCGTTGCAATGTGCGTGGTTGTGGCAAGGAATTGGGCTTCATACATCTGATGCCACAACCCGTAAACGTGCCGTGGTTGTGGCCTCATACATAGGAAGCCACAACCACGGCCGTTGCAATGTGCGTGGTTGTGGCAAGGAATTGGGCTTCATACATCTGATGCCACAACCCGTAAACGTGCCGTGGTTGTGGCCTCATACATAGGAAGCCACAACCACGGCCGTTGCAATGTGCGTGGTTGTGGCAAGGAATTGGGCTTCATACGTCTGATGCCACAACCACGTAAACGTGCCGTGGTTGTGGCTTCAAAGATATGAAGCCACAACCACGGCCGTTGCAATGTGCGTGGTTTTGGCAAGAAATTGGGCTTGATACGTCTGATGCCACAACCACGTAAACGTGCCGTGGTTGTGGATTCGTACATATGAAGCCACAACCACAGCCGTTGCAATATGCGTTGTTGATACTCGCCAGACTTGCACACGTATGAAGCCACAACCACGCACTTGTACATGGTTGTGGTTATGAGGGTTCTTCCATGGTGAATCCCGATGTTAATCCTAACCCTAAACCCTACCCCTACCTCTACCCCTACCCCTACCCTACCCCTACCCTACCCCTACCCCTACCCCAACCCCAACCTCTAACCCCTCCCCCTCCCCCAACCCCTCACCCTCACCCTCACCCCAACCCCCTCCACCATAACCCTCACCCTCACCGTCACGTGGTTGTGGCTTCATATGTCTGATGCCACAACCAGGCAAACGTGCCGTGGTTGTGGCTTCATACGTATGTGGTTGTGGCATCATCTATATGAAGCCACAACCACGGCCGTTGCAATGTGCATGGTTGTGGCAAGGAATTAGGCTTCATACGTATGAAGCCTAATTCCTTGCCACAACCATGCACATTGCAACGGCCGTGGTTGTGGCTTCATACGTATGATGCCACAACCACGCAAACGTGCCTTGGTTGTGGCTTCATACGTGTGATGACACAACAAAACGTGAGGTGGTTGTAGCTTCATACACAATGAAGCCACAACCACGGCCGTTGTAATGTGCATGGTTGTGGCAAGGAATTAGGCTTCATGAAGAAGCCTAAATGAAGCCACAACCACGGCACGTTTAGCGTGGTTGTGGCATCAGACGTATGAAGCCCAATTCCTTGCCACAACCATGCACATTTCAACGGCCGTGGTTGTGGCTTCATATGGATGAAGCCACAACCACGGCACGTTTACGTGGTTGTGGCATCAGCCGTATGAAGCCTAATGCCACAACCACGATATGAAGGCTTCAAGATATGAAGCCACATCCACGGCCGTTGCAATGTGCGTGGTTGTGGCAAGGAATTGGGCTTAATACGTCTGATGCCACAACCACGTAAGCGTGGTTGTGGCTTCATACATATGAAACCACAACCACGGCCGTTGCTATGTGCATGGTGAGGCAAGGAATTGGGCTTCATACGTCTGATGCCACAACCACGTAAACGTGCCGTGGTTGTTGCTTCGTACATAAGAAGCCACAATCACAGCCGTTGCAATGTGCGTGGTTGATACGGGCGAGACTTGTACACGTATGAAGCCACAACCACGCCCTTTATACATGGTTGTGGTTATGAGGGTTCTTCCATGGTGAGAGGGAAGGGGAGGGGACACTGGGAGTGCTCATCACCCTCACCCCACCCCTTGTCAATCCTAACCCTAAACCCAACCCCTACCCCTACCCCTCCCCCGACCCCTACCCCTTCCCTTACCCCTACCCCTACCCCTACCCCAACCGCTACCCATAATATGAAGCCACAACCACAGCCGTTGCAATGTGCGTGGTTGATACGGGCGAGACTTGCACACGTATGAAGCCACAACCACTCCCTTTTACATGGTTGTGGTTATGAGGGTTCTTCCATGGTGAGAGGGAAGGGGAGGGGAGTGTTCATTACCCTCACCCTCCCCACCCCCACAATTGTCAATCCTAACCCTAAACCCTACCCCAACCCATACCCCTAACCCTACCCCTACCCCTACCCCTACCCCTATGATTTCAGTTTTTACATATTTAAACAATGTTAAACGAGGCTTACAACTTCATGAAGTAGGGGTAGGGTTTAGGGTTAGGTTGACATTTATTGTGGGGTTGGGGAGGGCGAGGGTGATGAACACTCCCCTCCCCTTCCCTCTCACCATGTAAGAACCCTCATAACCACAACCATGTAAAAGTGCGTGGTTGTGGCTTCATACGTGACGCGCAAGTCTCGCGCGTATCAACCACGCACATTGCAACGGCTGTGGTTGTGGCTTCAACGGCCGTGGTTATGGCTTCATATCGTCACCGGCGCCACGAAGTAGCACACTTTGTACAAAACCCCTTTTTCAGATTTCAGTTTTTTACATATTTAAACAACGTTAACCGAGGCCTACAACTTCATGAAGTTGCCACAACCACGGCATGTTTACGTGGTTGTTGCACTAGACGTATGAAGCCCAATTCCTTGCCACAACCCCGCACATTACAACGGCTGTGGTTGTGGCTTCATCGTATGAAGCCACAACCACGGCACGTTTGCGTGGTTGTGGCATCAGACGTATGAAGCCACAACCACTTGACGGTGAGGGTGAGGGTTATGGTGGGGAGGGGGGGTGATTAACACTCCCCTCTCCCTTCCCACCTCACCATAACCACAACCATGTAAAAGTGCGTGGTTGTGGCTTCATACGTGTGAAAGTCTCGCGCGTATCAACCACGCACACAACGGCCCGTGGTTGTGGCTTCATGATGATGAAGCCACAACCACGGCACGTTTACGTGGTTGTGGCATCAGCTAATGTATGAAGCCCAATTCCATGCCATAACCACGCACATTGCAACGGCCGTGGTTGTGGCTTCAGCCTTATGAAGCCACAACCACGGCACGTTTACGTGGTTGTGGTATCAGAAGTATCTCCCTTTGCCACAACCACGCACATTGCAACGGCCGTGGTTGTGGCTTCATATAGGCCTATGTATCAAGCCACAAACCACAACCACGGCACGTTTACGTGGTTGTGGCATCAGAAGTATATAAGAATCTATCACAACCTGGGGGTTCTGTGCTTCAACTTTTCAGGAGACTTGATAAATTTCGGCGTTAAAGTTGGCCCATATTTGACCCGGAAAGTTTAGATGAGTGCTCACGGAAACTCGAAGCAAGTCGGTTTTCAATTAATTCCAAACGGCTGACCTGCCAAAAATTGAAAAGAATTCTGAAGTTTAGTTGTCCGGAAATAATGTCTGATTGGTTTTTTAAGAGGCTGAGAGACTTACACGATTTTTTGAGTATTTTTGAATAATTATCATTTAGTATTGGTTCGTCCTTATTATGGGAGATTATTTTATAGTGGTGGTGCGCCCTTGTGTGGTTTAAGCAGTATTTGGAGAGCGCCCCCAAGCAGTACATTTCTGCCAATGTTTTCTTGGTGCTGCAAATAAATTTACACGTGAACGGTAACTATAAACTTCCAAACTTTTTAATGTTTATAATAAGTAAGTTTCCCGATTTTAAACCGTATGTTACCTCAGTAAGAATAGGGGTATCCAGAATAGGAACTAAGGGAACTACATGTCAAGTCAATTTTGTAGTCTGCCGATACGATAGGCTTACCAATACCATGATCAATCTGTTCCGCCCCAACTTGACAATCGCACCAACTATAGTTGGGACTGGTCCCAACTTGCGTGTTCAAGTTGGGGCGTCCCAACTGTAGTTGGGACAGTAGCCACGGCCGGGCACATAAATGACAAATTTCACACTAAAGCCAAAACTGGGCCCAATACCCACATAATTAATGAACAGGTTGTTGAGGGGGAGATCCACGCCCGCATGTTGTTGCAGTCCCCACAATCATGGAGCAATAAACTAGTTTATTGCTCCATGCCACAATCCATCACGGTTCCTTTCGCGGATGCTAAACAGCTTTAGGATCGCTGCAATATTATTATACTGTAGAGTTCTATGGGCGATCCCAACTACAGTTGGGACGCCCCAACTTGAACACTCAAGTTGGGACCAGTCCCAACTATAGTTGGGACGATTGTCAAGTTGGGACGGAACAAATCCATTTGTAAATTGTTGAACAGCCAACCAGTGACCTTGGGGGTCCTTGCTCTCAGGTGCGGTAACTGGGGTGCTATACTTAGTTATTCCCCCCGAAATTTTGACATGCGGTCAGCTACTGAGAGTACGACCGCAGATGTCAATATTTTTGTTTAGGAAAAAACAAACCGGAGTACAGTCCAGTGCGGTGCCCATGGTGCCCCAGTTACTGAGTCTAACCCGGCATACAGTTATTAAAGTTTTAGTAAACACTGTTTATTAAGCCATTTTACAGAATATATTACTTAGACTTAGTAGCTGAAATTGTAATTTTTTATGGTTTAAAATGCCTTCCAATTCCGATTGTGTAGCAGGCTTGAATGATCGTTAGGCCGAGGTCGTCTTCAGAGACGTACAACTTATAAGGGATCAAATCCCACTTGTACAATTTTTGTTTTCATCCCCAAAATTAAGAATACTCTTCATTCATTTACTAATATAAATAGACTCCGCATTTCAATGGATATTAAAAACCTGCTTTTTGTCTAATTTTTGGCTCCCAAGGATTTTGTTTTAAGGGAAATGATATGCACATGACGTCATTTGAGTAGGACGCCCTTGCTTAGAGGTCAAAAGAAGGTTATTCATTGGCCAATCCTGTGTGCCGTACATGCATATCTGTGCGTTTCCATTGTTTCATCATCAATTTACCTCTAGGATGGTGGCTTGCTGATGGAAGTGCATTTAAGGTATATAGTATTACACCATGGTTAAGATAATCGTTTAAAAAAAAAAAACACACGTACTGTGTACTGCAGGCCTGATGAATGTGTTACATTGTAAAATCCTCTAATGCTCATTTTTGAACAGATTCAGTTTTAAAATGAAATTCAACTTGCACAACGTCAAAAGTACAGCTGGTCGCCTAGCAACATTATCTGAGCTTGGTCACCATGGGAACATCTCAATGGAATCTCCAGGATGTACTTTGTATACTCGAGGTGGCTCAGCCCCGAACCTGTCGCTCACTCTACTCAATGGTATTGAGGGAGTACCAGCGGTGACTCAAATACCAATACCCACAATGTGAGTCATGTTTTTTGCCATGGATGGCATAAAATAATCTTATTTTCTTTGCATTTCAAAGTCAATAAGCCATTTAGAAATATAGCGGACACATTACTAAAACACTGTTTGGTTCGGGTAAATTTGTCTCAGTCTGTATACACCCAAACCCTACAGTGCATTCCTATAGTGTCCACCATATCTCAAAAAGGCTAATTCACTTCTTGTGAATGAACAGAAAGAATAATTATGCAGGGGATGTTCTGAAAAACTCGGCTTAATTACATTTTTTTGTTGGCATTGCAAAGTTTGATTTCAAACAATTAGGTTTTTTTAAAACTTGTTTCATATACTGTTATTATTAGGCCTATTATTATTATTATTAAATATTTCTGGTAATGAAACCGAGGATGCCTCATAAGTGAACTGAATCACTGTAGCTTACAATCGTAAGCCTGTGGAAACCTGTAAACAAGGGTGCTTGCTATGTGATCAGAAACACCCAGGTTAACCCCTACTCTTCCACGATTGGCCTAAGTGTTGTGGATTTGTTTACGTGCCCTACCAATCCTAGTACACAGGACCTACTGCTTAATGTCTCATCTGAAGGACAAAAGCAGTTATGGTAAAGTATCTTATTGCTCAAGGACATGACTGCGGACTTGGACTCGAACCCACTCCTGCTGATCAGAAACACCAGAGCCCGGTGTTCTTAACCGCTCGGCCACGACACGCAGTTAATTTTACTGGTAGATTTGTAACCCGATAGTTTTAACCAATTTTATACAATATCAAGTGTTATTATCATGACATCTTAAAAGTTATGATCATTAAAAAAAGTATAGCTACACTGTATCTCTCAGTACATCATTAGGGTATCTGAACTTCAGTCAATTTCATTGTATGAAAGTTAACATACAAATATTCACAAGGGAAATTCTGCAGCATATCTCACTCATTGAATGGCTCAGTGTTCATTCCAACATGTGATTGTTCATCCTGCTGTACCTAACATCACCTTGACTATTTTCACCCTCATAGGGTTGATAGCCAAGAGGTCTTATCTGCCCTTGGCCAAGGTGTCGCTTCATTCTCAGGGAGACCTGACGCCATCACCTGTTCCTGCACTCAGGATCCAGGGCACCAATCACGAACAGGTTACAATGACAAGAACAGTGTGTCTGTCTGGACCCCTTCCGGGAGAGAAAAGGTGAATACAATCTCATACTCTGTAGCAATCTCTACAGTGTAGCAAGTAGATATACACATGGTGTTACCGCAAACCAAATATATATTGATACCTCACCATGCAATGCCTCAAATCCTACATAATCTCATACTCCCTGATGTTTTTACTATAAAGCTGGAATTTTATTTTGAAGATGCATACCTCAGTTCCCAGGGTTGGGTTCTTAAAACACCACCGCACTTTAGTCTAGAGAATGGTAGTATGTGTAACTACATACATGTACAGACCAATCCGTTTGCGAAAGTGATGCACACCACGCCGTCATTGCTCGGACGCTGGCAGTGCAAGAGGTTTTGTATGCAAAGACATAGGTAAACCTTTGTCTTTTGTACTTCTTATGGGAATAAAGTGTCTTCCTCATAATAATGTAGAACAAACTTATTAAATATTTGTACTTATTAAAACAAACTGAACAGAAAGGGCATACTGAAATTCTGACAAAAAACCTTGCTGACGTATCGATAAACCCGACCGTGCAGTTTTCATAGTATTACACTGAAATTCACCTGTTGTCTGCGCTGTTTTTCGGGTTTCATTTTCTGTTTAGTTGCAAATATTTATGGTCACTGTCGTACATCGTTGTGCCATGCTGTCCTGTCGGGGAAATTGTGTAAATCGTTGACGAAGACACTTAATTCGCATACAAAGTAAAAAAGACAACAGTTTGTGTGCCAAATCTTGTGCTACATGTACTTGCACCACTTGCTCATACGGACTGGTCTATACTAGGTCCGGTATGTGTACGAGTTTTTCAAAGATAGTTGGTTATGAAAGAAAAGTGTAAAAGGAGCAGTGGGGCCGATTTCACAAAGAGTTAAGATTGATCGTAACTGCAAATCCATCGCAGTTGCTTAGCAAAGAGTGATGTCACAATACAAATCACTATGGTAATACTGATAACTCATCTTAAGATGAATCATAGTGCTTTGTGAAATCGACCCCTGGGCTCGATTTCACAAAGAGTTGAGATTGATCGTAACTGCAAATCCATCGCAGTTGCTTAGCAAAGAGTGATGTCACAATACAAATTACTATGGTAATTACTGCTAACTCATGAATGTTAGTGCTTTGTGAAATCGGCCCCAGGTACACTGTTCGTTATAATGTTGCTGACTTTATTAATAATCTCATGTCAAGATATTTGGTACGTTTTCACTCCAGATTGGGTATGATGTGAAATGGCTCCCTCATCACTCCTCGTGATAAATCGGTCCCTCGGCAAGTGGCACAGAAGGACACAAAGAAAAACAAAACATACCAAACTGATTATGCCAAAATCCTGACACACAAATGTCAGTTCTGCCAATCCTAATGATTGATAAGACCTTGCAGAGAGTGCTGGCCAATAGACCTTTATCAGCCATCTTGTTTTTCCACCACTCAACTCAATGTAACCAAATTGAGGCTGGAAGGAAAAATAGTCTGGTTCCTTTTTGTACAATGACTATAAGCATCCTTTACTGTTACTGGATACAGGGAGCATGACCAAGATCGTGGCTGCCTGATAAAGGTCTATTCTCTGGTCTTAGTCAATCAATAATGATGAAGCAGATATATGTCGTCTTGCCCAACAAATCATCATTGCCTTCGGTTCTAATTAATGTGTCTTCATTTTCACAGCTTACCATTGATAGGTTCCTGTCCCTACAAGAAGCCCTCCAAGTGGACTGGATGGAAGCTCTGTCTGATGGAGACACTCCAACGGGATCAGCATCTAAGAGGATAAGGAAATCAGTGGACCGGACTTTGGTTTACTTAGACAAGTGTCTCGATGCACAGCAGAACAGGCAGGTAAACTGTCAAGGTTTTTCTTTAATTTAGCTCCCTCAGTTTTAAAGCTCTCTGACCCTTCATTTAAACCCCAGGGACCAATTTGCTTCAGCACAAAAAGTAGCTAAGCATAACAAAATTACGCTTACCAGAATAAGGTTACCAGCCAAACTACCATGTCACAAGTACAATTTGTGACTGGTATGCTGTTCATTTCTGCTAAGCAGAAAATTGTTAAGCAATATTTTCTGCTTAAGCAGCTCTATGAAATTGGGCCCTGGGCCAAATTTCATAAAACATGTACGCAGCTGTTTTGTGCTTACGGAGCATCCCCTAGCAGAATTTATATTTCATAAAGCTGTTTACCGTAAGCAAGGGTAAATGCTGGCTAACCCGCGTTTAGCACTTGAGTGACATAACAATGCAAATCCATGGTGAACGTGCATGCGCGCCAAGAAATTTTCTACTACATTGAGAAATCATGGTGAAATACGCTTATGCTTACGCACATTTTTCTGCTACAGTGAGCACAAAAATTTGGGTTTTGATACATGTACCATATACAAATTTAGGAAGGCTTATTATAAATATGCCTAGGTAGTGAGGCTTAAAGGTAGGGTCATCGTTTGGTTTTGTCAACGTAGTGCTGATTTATAGGTAACATTTTTAAGAAAGATACAATAAAAGTCACCTGTGAGAGTTTCAGTTGAAAACAGTGCCTACTGTCTACTTGTTGAGAAAACAGCAAAAAAACTTGGCAGTGTTTTCATTGATAACGTCAAATTCATCCACAGTGGCAGCTGGTACCAACCGTATTTCTGGCTGTATGAAGGGCAGCATTCAAACAGACACAATGGACATTTCCAAAAGTCGCCTGCAGGCAATTTTTGGAGATTCAAATTTTTGGACATACTTTTATTGATTTCTAATCAACGGGGGCACTTCAGATGAAATAATTTCGCAGGATGCTTATTACCATTACCATCTTTAACAAGTAGGCTTTCAGATAAAAAAAATACACAGTTTCTTGTTGGAGTCATTATCAAAGTACAATCATACCTTTAAGAAACAATAAATACAATAAATTGTTCACTAGTTCAGTTGCCCATTGTAGCACTCTTTAGTTATAGTGGACATATACACACAAGTCACAACAGTGCGGTCAATGAGGAATTGATGTGGTTGATGACATCTTTTCCTGAAACAGAATCTTAAGGACACCACTATTCTTGGTGTGATTGAGGGAGGAGATTCACTGGAAGAAAGAAATAGATCCGTCAGGGAGACGGTGAAACGACCTGTAGGTGGCTTTGTCTTAGATGGATTTCATCAGGGAGCCATGGAGGACAAGACAAGATGGAGCATTATGGAGACTGTCCTGGTAAGGTGTTTTATTGTCTGTTATCAAGTCTAGAAGGGAAGGTTCAACATTGGTAATAACAGGATTTCGAAATGCTTAAATTTGTGCTCAAAACCTTCTCTGAAGAATACCAATAATGAAGAATACAAATATATATATGGCTGTTTGTTATGTCATTAGCAGAATCTGATTGTGATTGTAACTTGGTAATTTGGTACCGCTTGAGGTGGTAAAATTGAAGATTCGTCATGGCTTGAAGTACCCAGTGGATCACTGGCCCGAGTCCAGTAATTTTAGCATCGGACCATTTACCTCACAAGTTCTGCAGTGTAGTGTTTTAAAAACAGAAACCTTTTAAAGATTTTCTTATGTATCATTTCAAATCCAAACATCCTAATAAGTAAAAGTTCCGAAAATGTAGGAGAGTTTTTCTTAAAATTCAAGCCCTGTTCAGAAGTTTTATTTCATTTTTGATCAGAAAGAAATCCCCGAGGACAAGCCAAGGTTTCTCCCAAGGGTTGGTCGGCCCGATGAGGTGATCCAGGCAGTGGAACTTGGTGTGGATATTTTTGATTCAGCGTATCCTTTAAAATTCTTTGTAATGCCATGAGAGAAAGTGAAGAAGACAAAATCAGTACCATAACTATGTATCAGCTGTAGTCTTATCAAAGCATGTATTCCCGTTATGTGTGGAGATGATTATTATAAATCTACCAAGGAAGTAAGATATTCTGCATCCTGAGTAATTATCCATTCACCTTTTGTGAATAATAATGGTTTATTTAAAAAGGAATAAGTTTCAGATAAAAAGCACTTTTTTAAAACAAAACTAATACAATCTTCTGCATCAACCTTCCCCTCCTCCACGGACTTGTTCGAATGGTGGTTGAGCATTGTAGCTCCTTCCCTTTGGAACAGCTTGCCACCGATCATCAGGCAGTCGTCGACCATCGAGTTGTTCAAGTCTCGCCTTAAGACTCATCTTTTCAAACAGTATTTTTGTAACATTGTAACTTATTGAAAGTTTTCATCTATTATTCAATTTCTACAACTATTTTTTAACCAGTTCATCTTTTTAGCTTACTGTGTATTTGGCTGGTCCAGACGTATTTTTTGTAAAATTGTTTATTTATCGTTGTTTTTAATTTACTTTGGTTAATCCTTTCTCTTGTATTCAGCGCCTTGAGGCGGAGCCGATCTGCAACTGTTTGGGCTTTATAAATTTCTCTTTGTTATTATTATTATTATTATTATTTGTAGATTTAGCTTTCCTATCAACATAAAACCCAGCTTCCCATTTGAAGTAACAGAGAGAGGTTGTGCCTTGGCATTCTCATTCCATCTTGACCATCCTCCATCTTCATCTGTTAATGATGAGGAGGCAACACGCTCCCTGCCTGCCTCCTATATCACAGATACAGATGGTAGAAATGATAGGACTACGAAGTGTGGTGAAAATGGAGAAGACAGCGACCGGACGATCTTTGAAATCAAACTCTCTGACCAAAGGTATTCTGTTTAATCAAACTTGCTCTCTGTATGTGTATTATCAGGGCTCCAACTTTACACTGGACCAGAGGCCCGAGGCCAGTGATTTTAGTGTCGGGCCAGAAAATTTATGACCGGACAAGTGCGGCGCTCTTTTGTTTTTCAGTTGAATACATGTACTCACTGTGTAATATCTTGAATAGAAACAAGTTATGCTCAAATGTTGACTTTGAGTCTGAAAAAATACCTTTCAATTCTATTGAGTAATGAAGTATACTTAATACCCAAAGAGACAAATGAGATAAATATTCTCTTACATTTCTTAATGCAATCATTGTTCAAATAAAAACATTTCAATGCACTTTTTTCTCATTTTGATTCTAGTCTTGTACACAAATTTCTGGTCCAGTAACATTTTGAGCTACAAGCCAGTGTAAAAGTCTTGTGGATTTTTTCCCCCAAATTCGAGCCCTGATAATGAGCCTTCAATATGAAAAATGCACTGGTGATTTTTGAAAGTTGAATCAGTAACTAGGACCCAAACCTACACCCGTTTTGTATTGTTGTTTGTGATGACAGGTATGTTGAAGATTTTTCTGCCCTGGTTGTGGGATGTCAATGTTACTGCTGTGTGAATCACACCAAAGCCTACATCAACCATCTCCTCAATGCTAAAGAGCTTCTTGCTGGTGTGCTGCTCATGATGTAAGCAAACCTTTAACCACACCCAGGGTCTCTTTTTTGTCAAGTGACAACCCCCTAAAGTCTACTTTAAAGGCATCATACACGTTTGGTAATTGGAGCCTATTGTTTGTTTCAATCCATTGTAGTTGTAGATATATACCTTAAAAAATAACCTGTGGAAATTTCATTTCAAAAGGTGGTAGCGTTTTTGAGATATTGCCGAAAATCTGGAGCGGTTATGTCCACGCAGCAAGAATAATCTGTATTGGAATACACACTCTGAGAAGCGTTTTCTCAATATTCAAAATATTTTGGGGATAAAAAGTGATATATTTTTCCATAACCGCAGTTCTTTGAAGTAAAAAGTCTCTCAAAATGCATTATACTATCCAAAGCTGCTGTACTTCTTACCAAGTAAGTTTTTATTGCCATAAATGTTCAGAGTCATTACCAAACGTGTACAATGCCTTTAAGAAGGAAATTCTTGAAACCGTTTTATTATGGTGTTTCTTTTTCAAAGTTCATAAATTCTTTTTAATTATGTTTTTTGAGCGGTAATTATGAATGATAGAGTCATTATTTAGATTGTGTTTTAGCTTAGTTCAGGGTTCCAGCTATGCGTCAAAACCAAATGGTGATGATTATTTGTCAATGTATTTTAAGGCTGGAAAAGTGTCTGTCATGCATTGTGTGAATGTGTAGTGTGCAATCCATTAAAATGAAAATACACGCCAAGCAATGCACTTAACTCCATGTAAAACTGTGTGCATTGCTTGCCGTGTATTTTTATTTTAAAGTATTTCTAGCCTAAAAGTCTCTTTTCCAAAACAATTTCATGAGTCTCATTTCTGTTGCTGCATCCGTTTTCCATTATCAAGACAATTTTGAGCTTGTTTTATTTCCCTGCAGACACAACTTCCATCATCACTTCAAATTCTTTCAAAGCATCCGACAAGCTCTCCAAGAGGGCAGAATGCAACAACTAAAGGAAGAAATTCACAAAACCAGGTGACACCAATCTAGGTGGACTGGACAAGAAATTGGAAATAACACTCTGAAACTTGTTAGAACTCCCTTTATTTCTTGAACCTCAAAAAGCTAAAAGTTTGGAATGAAGTTGACTACAGTGAAGATAAATTTGTTGGATTTTTGTGAGACTTGTGGTCTTAAGAAGAGCCTGTGGATTTGCGTCAGTGCAGTGTTCGTCTTTGGCCAACTGCAATGAGAGAAATTTATGTATTAAAGGCACTGAACACGTTTGGTAATTGTCAAAGACCAGTGTTCTCACTTGGTGTACCCCAACATATGCATAAAATAACAAGCCTGTGAAAATTTGGGCTCAATTGGTCATCGAAGTTGCAAGAAAATGTTGAAAGAAAAAACACCCTTGTTGTACAAATTTGTGTGCTTTCAGATAGGAATAAAAGGCTTCTTGCAAGAAGTCTTTTATTATTTTAGTTAGAAATTACCTCTTTCTCAAAAACTACGTTACTTCAGAGGGAGTCGTTTCTCACAATTTTTTATACTATCAATAGCTCTCCGTTACTCGTTACCAAGTCAGTTTTTATGTTAATATATATTTTGAGTAATTACCAAATGTGTACAGTGCCTTTAAAGGGCATTGTCATCTTCTACATTGATACCCAATGTAATTGCTAAAAATGGCATTACTTGTGATACTTTCACAAAAATTTGAATGTTACAGGCAGTGGTGCAAGATTTGATGCTCTTTGCTAAACATTTCATTGGAAGTTTATTTACATTTTTTGAATATTTATAACACAAAGTATCATGGTGTACATCTTTAAATCAAAGAAAAAATAACTTCTAATGTAAACAAAACAGAACCGATCATTTTAAATTATGAACAGCCATGCACATTTTTTGTATCTACATGTACATATAATCAACAGTAATAAATGGCCAAAAGGAAAATCAAGTGTTCATTGTGCAATTTTGTTAGAGCTCCTTAATAAAATCAATCTGTTTTTTCTGTGGGTCTTTATTACACAGGAAATAAGTGACACAAGACAAACATTGCGTGTTTACCCAGAAATGTGACCATTTGAGGGTGATGAAAACTATGCCAGCTATCCTTACATTTCTTCAGATATGTTTAGTGATTGGAGGCTGTTGTGTTTGTGAAGTCTCTTCTTTCGTTCCTTAATAGAAAATGCTGAGAGAAACCACCCAAAAACCACTGCGAT
Source organism: Plazaster borealis (assembly GCA_021014325.1). Lineage (NCBI taxonomy): Eukaryota > Metazoa > Echinodermata > Asteroidea > Forcipulatida > Labidiasteridae > Plazaster > Plazaster borealis. Next base: position 7,566,705 of record CM037456.1, on the reverse strand, counting down.
CACACCATGGTCTTTGCTTTTAACAAACTTCTCCTTGGATTTGGAGTAGGAGTCCAAGATCAGTGCAATAACGGCATTCATTACAACTGCTACAAGAATGAAGTTTCCTGCAGCAAACAGGAAATACGCCTGGACCCCAAACTCTTCAATCACCTCCAGCATCTTGTCATACTTGCGTAGGATGAGGATGAAGACGCTCTCGATGGACATGAGGAAACCTGAGAAATCCTGGAAGTGGCTCCCGAAGGCGATATGGCCAAAAAATGCAAATGCCGTTATGGCAAGGAGGAGTAAGAAGACAACCGATGCAATCTTGCCAGAGAGAGTGCTGATGGTGTTCTGGATGAGGAAGATGCTATTGTTGTAATGGAGGATCTTGAGACACTTGAGAATGCTGCAGAATGTGATGCCACCCAGACTGAGGATGAGAATATAGTCCAGGAGGACGATATCAGAGAAAGTCACATACACCACACGGTTGGATTTATGGAGCTTCATTGTCTCTGCTGCTAGAACATACTCCCATATATAAGCTGCTGTTGCTGTAGAACAAATTAAAAGTATGAAATGTTAAAGGTATCGTACACGTTTGGTAATGACTCAAAACAAATATTAGCATAAAAACTTACTTGGTAACAAGCAATGGAGAGCTGTTGATAGTATGAAACATTGTAGGAAATGACTCCCTCTGAAGTAACGTAGTTTTTGAGAAAGAGGTAATTTCTCACTAAAATAATAAAAACTTCTTGCAAGAAGTTTTTATTCCTATCTGAAAGCACACAAATTTGTACAACAAGGGTGTTTTTTCTTTCATCATTTTCATGCAACTTCGATGACCAATTGAGCCCAAATTTTCACAGGCTTGTTATTTTATGCATATGTTGGGATACACCAAGTGAGAACACTGGTCTTTGATAATTTCCAAACGTGTTCAGTGCCTTTAAAAAGAATAACCTCATTCACTTATAACATACGCAACTGTGACCTTCAACAAGATTCAGATCATTTTTTCAAATTGAAATAGCCACATTTATCAAAGTAGTTTTTGAAAAATACTCACCACATTGGTACTGTAGTATTTATCAATGAAACATGCTTTTGAGGCTGCTTTGATTTATTTTGAGTAATCACAAATCTAGTTATTGTTGTACTTCTTTGGCTCTATGTATTTGTATCTTTTTGGGGCTATGTGTTTGCAAAGTCTTTTGCCAGATTAAATAAGCATCTTACCTACAGCGGACAGCAGTATAATCAATATTGTCAAGTAGTTCCAGAACACCCAGTAGTCCTCGCGTTTACTTTTCCACTTTGTGATCTCCATGAAAACAATTACAACTATGACCAAGATGTAGATCACCTCAAGAGTCAATACAAACTTATCAAACTTGTTTGTGTACCGGTAAATCCTAAGTATTACAAATTCCTGCGCGGTCACAACCTTAGTTGTTCCCTCTGCGCGGAAGATAAGTGTATTAACGCTGAATAGATTCACATTGGCGTTGTACATCACCCACTCTACAATTACAGCCTGCGTGTATTGATCAATCCATAATGCATCTTGTAATATTGCCAATACATTCTCCGCAGCGTCTCCCGTCATCCCGAGATCGGCAGTAAATCCCCCGCGGTGGTACTGGCCTGGATCGGTCAAGAAGAAATTCCCTCTGGCTTGTTGCTGTGTTTGGTAGACCCAAGGGCTTGTTGACTGAGAAGTGGTTGTTGCTGAGAGTAGCTGTGCCCAGGATGAGCTGTAGGATCCCGTATCTAGCATCCCACTGGGGATAGCGTGGTACTCTGGTCTCAAACCGAAGTAAGCCTCTGGATTGACACAGCGATCTGATTAAAGCAGAACATCAAAACTTGTAGCGTTAAGATAAGAGTCAGTATTTTGGTACATCTATGTTCACTGACAATTAGGCTACAGTTATGGCTGCAGCTGGATCAGCCTCTCATCATGCGTTGAAGTATGGGAAGCCCTTAGCAACACCCTTAACTAACAGTCATAGCCGTAGCCATAGCCATAGTTGCTAATTCGGATAAGGCCTTAGGCTTATAAGGGAAGTTTGAAACTGAAAAATATTTGAAAAATAGGATTTGTGTTACACAAAAATTTCAACATTAGCTTGAAAAATTATCCATGAACACACCCTTTTTGACTCTGAGCTGACGAAGTCGTGGGCTTCCAACGAAAAACGAATCCACAAGTGTTGCTGGATCATCGCCATACAAAGCTGGGATAAATTCCAGCTTCATCCACCCATACACATCAGCCATGGTTATTACCTAGAGAGAAAAATACCACACAGGTAAGTATTTATTTTGTGTTTCACAGCAAAAGTGTTGACTTATTACTTGCTTGCTTTCAGGCTCCTTTTTGGCAATTATTAGCCTTTCATCAAGGCCTTCGTTGCTTAGAAAAAGCTGTGTAGCTGTGAAGCATCTGGAAGGGGAGACCACATGTGTGCGTGCGAGTGGCGAAGCCATGAGGCCTTTTCCAACTTGATTTTGTGTTTTGTTGTTAAAGTATGCATAAAATTTCAAGCATAAATTATTAATAATTTGTATGCATATTAAAGTGCTGAAAGGTGAACCAATCACAATGCATAATAGGTTAATGTATGCTGACCCTATAGCTTATGATTCATTTGAAACTTTGGTACCCTGGGAGGGTAGCAAAAATCAAGATATAAAGACAAAAATTCAAAATTCCTGACTTGTTGGACAAGGTCTCGTGGCTTCGCACCTCGCGCGTTTGGTCTCTGGTTTCAGTTGCCTCGTGACTACACAGCTGTCTTAGCCACGAGGCCTTGACGAAAGGCTAGGCAATTATAGAAACAAACAATTTATTGCATGTTAGATATGAATGTTGTGTAAAATTATTACACATTTTATGACAATACAGCTTTTAGATAATGTATTTTAAAACAAGATTGTGAATACCATAACTTAGCTGTTATTGTCATCAATTTTACTACTGAATTTTACCTTGTTTAATTGAGATGAAAAGCTGTTAGTCATAGCCTGGTGAAGGTAAATACTGTTTGGGTCATGCTGACTATTACTGACTTGTACCACCAACCAGACGAAGAACAATTGACCAAGGAAAGACTTGATGATGGAGTACATCTTACTATCTATTAATTTCCTCTCCCTAGCCAGCTCCACAGCACTTTCAGTGGGTGGGTAGTAGAAATGAGAGTCTCGCTGTCTATTGGTTTGGAAACGGGTGTCAGCGGTAGTTGTGCTTGCTTGATGATGGCCTGGAGGTAAGTAACAGGTTAATTAATGTTATATCACACCTCTTGCTTGTTCTGTATTCTGGTTAGCTGAAACACGGTCACGTGGGGTGAACTAATATAGTAGCAGGAATAGTGCCCGATCGGGCACTAGTCTTTTAATTTTTCACTGGTTACAGCGCCCTCTCTTGACGTGAACCGTGAACAGCAACTAGAAAACTTCATTTCTTTTCCAAATTTCTTTTCTTATTTCACATATAAGACTGAGGTGTGTTATAAAACCCTAAGGACTGGCATAATTCGGTAAATAGTGCATGTCTATTCCCCCTCGGGCCAGTGAGTGACCAGAAGAGGGATCTATTTCTCTATAGGTCCCTCTTCTGGTCACTCAAAGTCCCTCGGGGGAATAGACATACACTATTTACCTCATTGCCAGTCAATATGTGTATAATAGTGATGGCTGCTAAGATACGTTGTTGTAATGGGAGACTTATGCTGCCATTGGAGAGAATGTGAAAGTAATATGAAAGGAAAAGAACAATGGTAGACTTTGGAGTGCTAGGACGCAGCAGACATAACAGGTAAATTTCCATTGTTTACGTAGTTCTGAGCATGTGCACAATTTTAAGCATAATAGTCTTGTTTCATCTTACCTGTGTAACTCTTCAGCTGCTGGAAGAACCGGGCCCCGATGTCATCATATTCATAACTCTTGATAACAATAGCAAAGAAAGCTGCTAAAGCAATTACACTCAATGGTTGGATCACAACAATGCTTTGAAACATTGAGATGAACATGGCTATCACCCATTCAATTGACTTCTCCTTCCCAAAGCTCAGGCCGTAGAGAATGATCAGGTAAGCTGCGAAGATACTTGTCGATACGACTAGAAACCATCCTATGTAGATGCTCCACCATGGGAGATGCCCCTTCACGACAAACAGCTTCTGTACTTCATCCTTATGCTCCTCCTCAGAGGAACTTGAACTGTCCCTCTCTTCTTCCCAACCATGGAGAGCCAAGACCAGTTTGAACTTCCTCAATGCCCTCCTGCGGGCCTTTTCACTTTTGAATAGATTTGGAAGGGGATTGTGCAACTTTTCATACAGCATGCTTAAACGAGTGCTTAGGTACTCCTGGTAGTTTGTATAGGTGGCAGACTCATTGGAACTAGGTGATGAGATCGAAATACTGATGCTGCTGGTGTTGTGGCCACTCAGGCTGGATGAAGAGGATTGTTGTCCTGTGCTTGATGCATTGCTGGATGCACTTGAGTTTCTGTTTGTATTCTGGTTTCTGGACAGCTCTGGAGTTAGTTCTCTTGTGTAGTGTGACAGAATGTCTTGATCACACTCTGGCAACAGCTCAAGTCTAAAATGCTGCTGATGCTCTTGCTTTGAAACGCCCCCTTCGACAGGAACTTTAATCTTCCTTGTATTTTGTTTGCTTGCTGGTGGGTGAATGTTGCAGGATGATGTTTGAGAAGACTCGTGACTTGTGTTTTTGAAGTTATTCCACTTAGTGCATGTACTGCGCAGATAGACAAACTCTGCATGCATATCAATGTACTCTTCATATGCTTCATCACCACTGAAGAGTTCCCTCTCAGGAAGAGTGCCATGACTCATGGCTGAACTGTTGTGACCGCTTGGAGGATTTAAGGATATAGTTAACTCAGAAGGAGACTCGGGAGCTAATGAAATGCCAATATTTGAGGTTTGGGAATTCATGCTTGATGCAATTGAAGAAGCACCATGCATATTCAAGGGAGCAGCTTGAAGCTCGGAATTCTTTTTAGCTTCCTCAACTTTGGCATTATCATGCATCTCATCTTCCCCATTCATTGCCACAATCTCAACCTCTTCCATCCTTGGCCTGGCCTCTCTGAAGATTTGCACAATTATCAAGTTGATTGGAAAGGCCAACACGCTGCTCTCAACTGCAATCAAAACCGTGTTCATTGAAATACTCATCACCCCGAAATTGTAGGTTGTATCCACTTTACCTTCTTCAGCCTTGTAGAACATAATGTTCATCAGCATTGTCGACATGAGGAGGGACCAGCAACAGGCGAGACGTTGGAGCCGGGTGAAGGAGCTCCGTGGTGGTCTGGATAGCACAGAGAACCACAGATGGTAGTCCTTCATGTCACGGACACTCTTGGTGAAGAAGAGGTGATGGAAACCCTTCAGGTCTTCAGGGGTGGCCACGGGGAAGGTCTTGTCAATTTTACCATCAGCTAGATCGACAGCGATCCAGGTATGGCAGAGGAAGTACCACCAGCGGTCTTTCTCTAAATCATGGACCAACATGCGGCTGAGATACCTGCAACAAAGTGTCAAATGCCAAGTTTAAATGTATCTAACAAACATAGGACTTGAGGCATTGCATGGTGAGGTATCAATGTATATTTGGTTTGCGGTAACACCGTGTATATCTACTTGCCCAGGTAGTAGTTAATAAGAAGGACAGTTCTTTTCAGAACTGAGAAGTCTCCCGAATTCCGAATATTCTACTCTGCGGCAGTAGAATAATAAGCAAGACAAGTTCTCATAAGAACAAAATCTACCTAGCAAGTAGATTTAAGAACTGAGAAGTCTCCCGAATTCTGAATATTCTACTCTGCGGCAGTAGAATAATAAGCAAGACAAGTTCTCAAAGACCAAAATCTATCTAGCAAGTAGATATACACATGGTGTTACCGCAAACCAAATATATATTATCTAACAAATGTTTCTAAATTCTTTTCTGTAAATAGTGTGCTGCTCGTTTATGGTGTACGTGAACATCTGACGCTGCTTTCCCAGTTTTTGATAAAAAGGAGCATTATCAAGTGGTTTTCCCTGTTATCATTTGTTGTTGGTCAGCCTTTTCACACCAATCACCCTTTTTTTTCTTCTTCACTTTGTCTCCTCTAGGAAATTAATTGTCCTGCCAAGTCCTTTGTGAACTAAATTCTTATTATATTTGTTTATCTTACCACTCAGGACTACTGCCAGCATTATCATGCCACACCCTGACCGACCGTAGTATCCCAAGTGACTCTTTAGTCATCAGCAGGAAGGAATCAATACCGCTACTCTGCAGCACTGGGTGCTTCTTGTCCTCTGTGGCCAGTACATGGGGCTCACTATCATCCACAATGCCTTGTAAAGAGAGAGTAACCGCAGCCGTAGTGCCTGCCCCCCGACGCACTCCGGTGAAGACCGTGATGTGATATCGGTAAGTTGCCTGTGGGTCATTGTCTTCAAGGACTATAAGGCGAGCCTGTTTTAAAGAAGAGCATTTGGTTTGTACTTGTTTGATGAAAATTTAACATAGCCTTTTTTGTTCATGACTACTCAAATTGGTCTGGCCAATTAGTGTGTTAACTGATGGTTCTCCATTAATATGCCCAAACAGCTCAACTGTATATTTCTCTCTATTTAATTCCGTAGTCTGTGGTTCTTTAACTCATTCACTACAAAATTTGTTTTGCAGCTGTGACGGAATTGTTCGGATAAACGTAAGGTTGAACAAAGAAAAATTTACTAGAGCGGGATTTGAACCTGTGACCTCCGGATTAACGTGCTGGTGCTCTACCAACTGAGCCATCTAGCCTTAATGTTGGTGGTCTCCCTACTTGTCAATTGGGGGTGCCAGTCAGAAGCCATTCAACCTGTAACTTCCATATAACCAGGCATCAAACCCAAGTTTACGATACAACCTGGGAAGCGGCAGGAGGGGATCACCTTAAGGGGATGCGAATTGTTTGTACACAGTAAAAAATTATTCCCAATGCTCCTTTATTCAAATATTTAATTATGTTGTAATTACAAGAGGTTTAATGCTAAAATAAACCTTGCAATGTACTCTTTCTTAATTGTGTTGACTTTGAGCTGCTGGTAGTGTAAATTACCAAGCTGCTGTGAGCAGCACGCCATAGTGAAAGCGCTACAGATGTAAATTATTGCTTTTTTATGCAATTTTAACCCTTTAGGGACCATAGCGGCCACAAGGGGCTTGTACCAAAATACCCATAGCAGCCGCAAGCGGCCACAAGGTTTGACCTACTTCCATTCATATAAAGAGGTCAAAGTAAAGGTCATGTCCGGATATGAAATTTTCCAATGTAGTATGTTAACATAGTATCCCAGTTTCATGTTATTTCTGTTGACATTTTTACTGAACAAAATTGATTAAAGGAATGAAAAATATTAGCAATGTCTGGACATTTTGTGATGATTATACAAAAATGGGTTAAAAGATCTGAAAGAGCAGCAAACCTTTAATTTAAAACTATCAGTTCATTTCATTATTTATTCTTTTGTGTGAAAATGGCAATTTTTTTCCTACAAACAGAAAAGTTCAAACCTTCTCTTTTTCAAAACGATCCTTCCTATGTGCCCACACAGCGCCGAGTCCAAAGACAATGAATACCACAGCAACAGTTATGAGAGTAATTGGATTTTCAGCAACATTTGCAAAGAGACTGACATCTGTCAGATCAATAGCATTGGGCATGACTAAGAAACTCGACGCAAAGGATGTTAGATGACTGCAAAGACAATGAGTCGTGGCTGTAGATGTTAATGGTCCAACCTGGCAGGCAATGGGAAATATTTTGTGAGACAAAAAAAACGGTAAAGCATTAGTTTTGAACTGTTTATCCCAATCAAATTTGTATGAAGTATTCTTTGACGGTATTCAGAATGTTTCATCGTGATTCAAAATGATTTATGTTTTTGGGATAAAGCAGCGTGAGATGTATATTTAATAGATGTAATAGATGCATCAGGGATATAGAATATATATTTTTGTTTTGACTCTACACCAATGTGTGATACGCTTTGAATACTCTGTGCTTTCCTGAGTCCTTACTGGAAAAAAAATCCACCATAGGCATACTACTCTGGTGGGATTCGAACCCTGGATAACGTAAGATGGTTTTAATCTCTTTATGTTTTAAGTTAAAAAAATTAGCCCTTCCCATGAAATATGCTAATAACATTCACGCAAGCCTGCAGACAATATTGGTTGGCAAATGCTGTAGAGTTGTGCACTAGCAGATCATGCACAAACGCGTATGCCTCACGCCACCATCAGCCGCATACAAAAAGGCATGATGTTCCCTCATTTTGCCGACCAGGATAGTGTATAAAGTGCGCACTTGCGATTTGCAATTGACATATGGGAAGGGTCTACTGTCATCCGTAGGATGAGATTACCATCTTTTAACTTTGACACTTGGCATGAGTTTTCAGATCAGTTAGCCTATTGTTAGAATGTCAATATCAGGCAAATATTAATGTTTTACCTTCTCTTCGTTACTTTGATAACTAGTTTAGTTTCCTACTATATATACGTCATTAAATTTGTTTAAATAAATTGTCACCTTACAACCGTCTCCAAGCCATTCTTCTGTAGCCTCATCCCAGTACAGACATTGGGAACCAAACGCATACACTAGGAGATGTAGATTCCTTACATCGACACCTTCCCCACCATCCACTGTTACAAAATACGCCCCAGTTTCAGAGATCTTCTCACTTGGTAAGACCCAAATATAAGGGTCGAAGGTCATATTTGTTGTATTCCATTTCATTTGGTTTTCCATTGGATTTGAAGGCAAAGTTGTTGAGGCGTCGCATGGTGTGTTTGTGTTGTTCGGTGGAGAATCATAGTACAGACTTAAATTTAAAGTAGGTGCTTCCATTGAGTCCGACGATCGGTTGAACTCAACTGTGATGATGACAGAAGATTCTTCATTGGTCACGTTTAAAGAGTAGATGACCTGATTGGTTAGCTTGTTGAAAGATGCACGGAGAAGCGTAGGTTTTATGTTGTCACCGTTAATCACCATCATTTCAACGGCTTGAGGTAGGGTCTGAACGGCGATATCTGATTGGTCGATGCTATGTTCAAGCTTTAGGCTGGTCACATGACTTGTCACTCTGCTGCTGCTCTTAGACCATGAAAAAGGGTTGTGTCGAAAATGATGGATCTACGGGTATGACAAGTTTTGTCAGTGATAGACTTAAGATTTGATTTTTTAAAACATATACTGCACATTATTAGTAATCACAGGTTGAACTCTATTACTATTGATGCACTCTCCTGCCCAACTGTCTCTTTCCACAAAATACCACAGGAGAGTGTAGAGACCACAGTACACAAGCCATGGGGCTTCCACGTCATACCAGCTGTGCAAACAGAAGAAACCTATGCACCCAATGCTAGCCTAGAAGGTATTGTACTTTGTGAAAATCTGTGGTACCTGTATGTAGGAGGGTCAATGATGACTCTCATTTAAAACCAATTCTGTACCATTCTTTGTTTGAAAGAACCCAAAGTTGGTTGGGGTAATATTTACCTGTGTATCAATGACTTCATCATATGATGATGCCCCATGCTGATCAATTGCTGTACTCAACCCTGCAGGCAACCTGAAAATCACGTCAGAGTTTTCTGTCTGCAGCATCAAACCGTCCAAATCCTGCTTCTCCTGTCGTTGCAGGATGACGGAGAGGGAATCTGTCTGGAGAACGGTTGGCTGCTCCCCTGGTACTTTGTTTAACAAAATAGCAGCCTCGACATCGTTAAGAGCATGGAGAGATGCCAAGGTTAGGTTACGAGCCTAGAAATAAAACACAAAGAGAGTGTAAGATATTAACAATACTTCTACTCAATCTTATATAACTCTGACATAGAGTGTGGCCGAGTGGTCTAGTTCAGTGGACCCAAGCTCTGGTGTTGCCAGCAGCAGAGTGTGGGTTCGAATCCCGGTCGTGACACTTGTGCCCTTGAGCAAGGCACTTAACCATAATTGCTTCGTAAAAGTTGGGAAGGTAGTGCATTCTTCTCTACCAGCCAGGCTCCTAGTGGATGATACCCATGCCTACATCCTTACGGACTGTAAAGGGGGTAACCCTGTTTCAGCCCCAGGAGTAGGTGGCAACGTGCCCCTGGTGACAGTTGATTTGGGTCAACAGCCCAAAATCAGTCAAGTGTAGCCCTCACCTTGAAGTGGCCGTCCGGCCTTGTCAGTTGGGCGATATCTCATTAAAAAAATATATATATATATATACAATGATACACACCTAAAGTCACACAGAAAGCTTGTTTTGGCACGCCCACGCTATTGAATAAGGTGTGGAAGAATATCATTTGTGTGTTTGCATTTTACTTTACTTGTTATTCAACATCGGATTTGTTGGGAAGGGTGGGGGTCGACTTTGAAGCCTAAAACAGTTATCTCTCTGGTTATATGTTTAAGCATCAATAATACAGAACTCACTTTATTTTTACATTCATTACATTGTATTTTTGAATGTATCAGATCACCTGCTGTTTAGTTTCCAAATCTTGCTCCAATAACTGGGAACTTTCTGAAGTGTTTTGACCCTGGTTAATGGCTGTAGAACTCATAATATTTGACAGTCCAGACACAATAAACCTGATGAGAAATGATCAAATAAGAAATGTTAAAAAATGCTTACTTTACAATAATAGTCTTAAAGCATCAAGACTCCACAAAGGAAAGTTTCTTTTAGGTTCATAAATTTAGAAGTTCAGTTATTGAAGATTTTGCTCAATTTACTTTCCGTAGGTTACAGAGCTTACTTAGCTGCCCCTTCAATCGCCTCTCCGCCAACTCCCATATCAGAGTGCTGTTTTAAGACGGAACTCAAGCTCTGGATTGCCTTGTTGGTTGACACCTGTAGATTAAAATGGTAAGTACAGTGGAATTGAAATAATTTCTGTGTGTAACAGTCTTGAACAAGTTGAGCTTGAATTGTAGTAGTAATCTTCTCCAAGTCCGAGTTGAATGGGTTGGGACGATGGATTGACATATTAAAGAGGGACTAAAAATTACAAGTTTCTTACGTTAATTTGGTGTAAAATGCCACTGTCTGATACCCTTCAAATGATTTTTTTTTTTAATCCATAAACGTCCGATGACATCACATTTCAAACATATGGTCTATTCGATCAAAATGGCACTGACCTTTTAACTGGCGCAAAAAAAATCATTATTGGAATGTACAGACCTATTTGTTTTTACTGTCCGATGACGTCATGTTTCAAATTTCACTCAAATAAAATCAGAGTATAAAATATAATGACATTTTACATCATTTTAACGTGAGGTTAGAGACTTGTACTTTTCCCCCCACTTTTATGAGGACTCTATGTATTGGAAAATGAGTACAAAATCTGAATTTGACCTTGGAGCCCCTGTTTAAGATCACTGTAAAGGGCTCTTCTTATAATCCGATACTTTTGTGTATCATTCCATACCTGAGCTTGTGGGGATATCTCCTCTATCTCACTAGTAATCTGGGAAATGGCTGATGATGTCAATTGTATGGATTCCAGGCTATTGACTTCAACCTGGCTTAGCATGTTGAGCAGAGACTCTCTTGCCTACAAATAACCAAGTGGGAAATTCAAGTAAATTGAAAACCTGCTATCTTGGTCCAAATTTAATGTCTGAGGGAATTCCTTTTCTAGTGAAATATTGGATTTTGGAGGGACGTCTGAAACTAAGAACAGTGATTAACTGTTACGTTTTAATGTTTAAAGAGCGGCTCTAGGATGCTCTCAATATTTTAATTATTACCTTTTTATGGTCGAATAGACATCGTAGATACCGGTTAATAACCATTTTACACTTAAAATTTGCATTTAGTAATAAAGAATTCAAGTCAAAAATGCACCTCTCCAGGCGGCTTTGTCAGCCGAAAGTCAAAAACTGTTTATCTATGATAATGATATGCATTGACCCCTTGACGTCACTGGTGGCTAAAAACTCACAGTTAGCATTATAAACACACACATAAATGTCTCTTTGCTTGGAAAACAAAACAAAATCAAGAAGAAACCAAACTTACATTATACAGTAAAATACTCTTTCTGTCCATCCAGAGTATCCTAAATTGTGTCATTGTAAAATGAAGCCTATATGTTGGGTATTTTTTCACTATAAACAAACTACAATTTCTAAGGAACTAAGCTCCGAGACCATGAGCGTGCGGACCAGTGCTGTATACGGTTTGAACGTGTGCACCAGCGATGATTATTGCAATGTCATGGGAATAACCGTTTTCCCGAGCATGCGCAGAAACGTTAAGTCTGTAAACATGCATTATTTTTTGAACATTTTATTTATTTATCAGGTTCCCCCCACAAATTAGAGCTTGAAATATTTCTTAGGGTAATTTGTATCTATGTTAATTCACATAATTATATCAACTTATAAGTACATGATATCTGATACGTTTTCAAATCAAGTAGTTTATCAGTATTGAAGTATTCCTATCAGACCAACCTCCACCCGCTGTTGTTTCTTCTCCACCAGGGCACCCTCATCAACTTGATAACCATCCTTCCCTGCCTCCACATTCAGCATGGAGCTAACAGTGTTGATGACTTGTGTAGCTGACTGGTAGTTGCCCTCATCCAGTAGTTGATTCAACTGGGAATCTTTATCTGAGGTCAGTTGCAGAGCAAGCTCCTCAATGTCCATTTGCTGCTCAGACTCCCTGACCTAATAGTGTACACGTATGGACTGGCAATGAGGTTACCAGTGCAAGTCTATGCAACCGCCCCCCCCCCACCCCGGGACTGTGAGTGACCAGGGCCCAATTTCATAGAGCTGCTTAAGCAGAAAATATTGCTTAACAACTTCTGCTTAGCAGAAATGAGCAGGATACTAGTCACAAATTGTACACGTGACAAGGTATTTTTGGCTGGTAACCCTGTTCTGGTAAGCATAATTTTGTTGTGCTTAGCTACTTGTTGTGCTTCAGCAGCTCTATGAAATTGGGCCCAGAATAGGACCCTCCTCTGGTCACTCACAGGCCAAAGGGGATACAGACGCGCACTAGTGACCAAAGTATACCCTAAGTGTTTTCTAACACACCTCAATCCAAAATATGAAGAAGAAAAAAAATACTAAAAAATGTAGGGTTTTGTAGTTGAACTGTTGAACTCATTCAGCAATACAACAATTAAAATAACGCTTTCAGTTTCCCTAGATTTAGGTTTTACTTGCTGTTCACTGTTCACATCATGAGAGGGCCCTGTAACCAGTCAACAAATAATAATACAATCTCAAATAATACAAGTCAATGTTTTATGACACACCCTATGCCGTGATTTTTAAATATACGGGCACTTTGAAATCGGGATCATTATCTGAAACTTGGCACAAATTAAAAGGACTAGTGCCTGAACGCACAAAATAGCAGCATGCGACTAGTTTATTGTTCAAAATAAAATTAACAATTTCTATTCCTACAAAGGGCTATAGGGGAAATTAAAAACTTGTCATAAAACAACACAGGGAAGTTTAAATGTAGTGCTTGCATTGGAGGTAAAGAAAACAATGTTTGATAGTTTACTGTACACTCAATTCCCTTTTCTTGTTGGACAAAGCAATGAAATGTTCAACGCATGGCCTACTTTTTGTATGTGTTCATGCCATCATAGTTTTTGACAGCTAAGAAATGTGCATTGGGATTGAATTGTGTTTAGTTGAAAATTTGGGTGATTAAGAGAAGTGAACAGAGGTCAATTTCATGACACTATTTACCACCGAATTCTGCACTTACGGTGCCCTATATAGAACAGTATTCTATGGGCCATAAGTGCAGAATTCTGTGGTAAGCAGAGCCATGAAATTCTGCCCAGATGTGTTAAAAATGCACTCACCACGGCAAAGATCGACGTCTCTACACTAGAACCCAGTGAATCAGTGACTTGAATTTTGATCTCTACTTTGAAGTCACGGCTGGACAAACCAAGTGGAAGGAATGTTGCAGGGATATAAGGATCTACTCCATAGAAAAGAAAGCTTCCTGGAAGAAAACAACATTTAAGAAAGAAATTTTTTTTTTCAAAAGTCTTTCGTACAAAATTAGAAAATTCACATTTTGCACGCCGCTGAAAGAGCACTATCTCATGCCAGAAAATTGTTGTCGCTAAATTTAGAACGGTAGTTTATTTTAAAAGAAGTAAAATATTCAACCCGTGTCTAAGAATTATGTACTTTGTCTTGGAATTATTTCTTCTTTATTGCTAGACCGACCTTGTTGAGATGAGTCACTGAGTGAGCTAACTTCGGCTGACCTCTCTGCTCCTGTGACAGCATTTGCCGTATATGTCAGTGGTGTATGGATGTCCTCAAAGCCAGAACACTCTATGGAGAACTCGGTGACCAGTACAACCCCCTCAGACGGAATGATAGAGCAGTGGCCAAGGGTTGGTGGGGAGTTTGTCATGAAGGTGTACTCGGCAAAGTTTGTGGAACCACTCTTGCTTGAGACTAAAGAAAGGTATGTCAATATAATAATTTCTTGCACCTGGGCTTGATTTCACAAAGAGCCAAGATTTATCATAACTGCGAATCAATCTTAATTGTTAAAGGCACTGAACACGTTTGGAAATTGTCAAAGACCAGTGTTCTCACTTGGTGTATCCCAACATATGCATAAAATAACAAGCCTGTGAAAATTTGGGCTCAATTGGTCATCGAAGTTGCAAGAAAATGATGAAAGAAAAAACACCCTTGTTGTACAATTGTGTGCTTTCAGAGAGGAATAAAAACTTCTTGCAAGAAGTTTTTATTATTTTAGTGAGAAATTACCTCTTTCTCAAAAACTACGTTACTTCAGAGGGAGTTGTTTCCTACAATGTTTTATACTATCAACTGCTCTCCGTTGCTTGTTACCAAGTAAGTTTTTATGCTGATATTTGTTTTGAGTCATTACCAAATGTGTATGATACCTTTAAGCAAAGTGTGATGTCATAATACAAATCACCATGATAATACTGACAACTCATCCTAAGATGAATTATAGTGCTTTGTGAAATCGAGACCAGGCGGCTTATCATTATTTGAGGAATATGTTTATCAATAAGTGAATGGTTTTGCAAACAGATCCTAGGGTGACCCACCCAATTAATTGCTCAGTGTGTTTTTTATGCAGAATTTCGTAAAAAGTTACAGGGTGGGTTCTTAATTAATCCCTTAATACTTTGTAGCCGTAATATGTAGGTCTCGTCATGAGATCCAGCAAAGATTCCAGCTTGGATGGCAAGGTATGAGTTATATCGTCCTGTGGTTGTGTCCTTAGACCAATCCAGGGTCTGTCTTGTATTTGTTGCGTTTCCTGGCAAAAGTGTCCACTCAAAGCTGGGCTGTGTTGAGGCCGTGCAGTCAGTGCATTTCCCTGTCAGGATCAGGCGGGCTGATGGGTTAAGTTGTGATCCGCAGTTCATCAGACACCTAGGACAAGGAAATTTTATGTATCAGAGAAAGTTTTTGTTTTCAATATATTATGAAAATTCGTTATCAGTTAATGTTAACTCTACTCTGTTCAGTTGATATTCATTTTTCTGTAATTACTACACTTTTTAAATACTGTTTTAATTATACAAGTTTGAAATCCAATCACTGAGGAATTTTTTTTAATAAATGCCATGAACATTGACAATTACCTTAGAACAAGAGTTGGCGGATTGCCAGGTAGAATAGTAATTGTCTGCTCTGCGTATCTGCTTTTTCGATCAGACTTTGACAAGTTCAACAGAAAGACGTAGCGTTGGTTCCCTCCAATAGTCTGGGCTGAGATGGTTAGTAGACTGACGCTATCATCAGACAGCAGGAAACCTGTCCCAAAACAGCCACCTGAAATTCAAAATGTTTGAAGCCTTGTTGCTAGAATTGTTTTAGTTGGTTTTAAATTTGTCTTTTCATCGTCCTCTCAAGAAAACAAGACTCCTTTATAATTGTACACACTTCGGGAGGAAAACTAATTTATATTCATTTTTGCAAAGTCAATATGATCAGTGAAAGTGACTGGTACCGGCAAATAAGAGTGGATTCTAAAAATCCCTTGAGAGTTACTGTATTTCACTGAAATGGAAAAAAGTTTTCAGAATGATTTGTTTCAGTACCAATTTTATGCCTAGTAAGTTTTTAGATTTTAAATCAACAACATGTTTTTCTTCTGATAAGTAATACCATTTTAATGCCATGTCTTTCAAAGGGGGACTGTCGTCTTGATCAAAACAGGCCTGTGGCTGTACATTGACTTATGAACTCTAACTGCGCAAACTGGCTGTCACATCACAGTATAACAATGATGGCGCTCTTTGTGTTGTGACGGCCAGTGCACGCGTGAAGTAACTGTATTAGAGTTCTTTATTTCATGTACAGCCACAGGCCTGCTATGATCATGACAAGAGTCCCCCTTTAACATAAAGAGTTTATAAGTGCCAGTTTCATACAACATTGAGGATGTTAGCTGTTCTAGATTGAGAGCTTACCTGTTGTTTGTAGATTAGGATTATCAATCATGTTAGCAGGGAAGGATGCATTGTCATGGCGACAGTACCAGGTATATATCAGATCATCATGTGATTCTCCAGATATCACATCAGGATCATAGGAGTCAGAGGCATCAAGGGTGATATTAGAATTCCAACCTGTCAATCAAATAATGGAAAGGCTTGTTATAAGAAATATTTTCTGTCTGATAAGATGGGGAAGGTCCGATAGATAATGGAACTTACCAATTGCTAATGATGACCCTCCTCTGATTCTAGCCACGAGGTCAGATGGGATGACCTCTATGTAACTATGAGCAGTACTCTCCATACTAGCATCTCCTTCATCCTTCATCACCACGGTAACAGTCAAGCGGACGATATACATGCCATAACCAAGTGAATACTGTGGAATGTAAACATCAGCTGCATCTGTACTGATGCTGGGCTGTAGAATGACCTGATTAGACGAACTAGGAACAGTGAATAAACTCTCTATTTTATAGATTGACCATTTGAAGTTGGTCCTCTTAGCTCGCCAGCAGTCAATATTAACTGATGCGCTGAAGATCAATGCTTGGCTAGGGCTGTACTTCTTGGCCTGGTAGTAGTTACTTCCACCATCTTGAATGTGAATGGCTGGTATCTTACATGGATTGATGTTACTTTCGATATGTACATAAGTTATGGAGACCCACTCCATGGCTGTGTTGGAGCCTGTGAGTCTTGGTGCATAAACTCCTTCTGCGTCATAGGTATGGTTCAGGATGGTGACGTAAGACTTCATTGGGTCAGACGGTAAGGCTAGGTTACTAGGGATGAATATCATCACAGTGTTGTCTAGCTGAGGTTCAGCTACGTCCTCAGAAAGCCCATCCCCATAGTCAATACTGAATGATGGATTCAAGCCCAGTTTTTGTACAAGCACCACAAAGGTCATCACCTCCCCTTTAACTCCAGGACTGTTACTGATCAGGTATTGACCAACGATAGCATTGACAGCAGTCACAGTTTCCTCTTGTGTTATGTAATGAGAGTAAGCATTACTGGCAGATGCAGAAATTGTAAATGTCCCGTTGGTTGGAAACTGATAGTATAGAACTCCACCCGTGGTGTTGTGTTGGTACCTGTCACCGTTGTTTGCCATAGTCCAGATTACGTACTGTGGGGTACCAGTGCCTCTCAATTCCATCGCATATTCATTTTCAACCACAACTGGATAAATAAATGTTGGTTCCTGCCAAAACCAGTCGTTGTCAATGCTTGGAAAGTAGATACCACCTAAATAATACCAAATAAAAAGTAGGTAAATAAGACAGTGAAAATAATCATATTCCAAAGTATTCACAAAGTGTTATAACTATTGTTAAAGTAGCAAAACACAATCAGTGTGAGGAGAAGGAAGGTTTCAAGATCTCTGCGCAATGTCTCCTACAAGTTTTGACATTACCGGTTAAGATGAAAGAAGGTTTCTGTGAACAACACAACAATCACTCAGCCCAAAACTTGAGAGATATTTCATGTTCTCACCTTGTTCAAATTTATTCACACAAAATTAAAGCAAGTTCTGGCCATGGGATGAGACCTACAAACTGTGTCTTGAAACCTCAAAATATGTATCAGACCGAAGGGCAGTTTTGGTATAGCTTCCCTGAGGCAGAGGTAAGGTTTTCAGTTCAGTCCCTTTACAAACATTGTCCAATGTAAACTTACTGTGATGACTCAGACGGATTGTCAGATAGGATATTGGCTCCAACACAGCCACAGTTGTTTCATTCATGACAGAGCTGAGGTCGTTGTAGATGGTTATTTTAGCGTTGTAGACATCTGGTGTAGTGTAGGTGTGGAAGGTTGTTATCGGCTTGCCATACTGATGATCTCTGTTCCAAATGATGGCATACCAAGGATCCCTGTCGGGCATACTGGAGTTTTCTGGGGAGAGAGTTTGCCACATTTTTGTCAAGCCATACTCCAATAATAATTTAAAAATCATCTAATCAGAAGTGTTCTGGCTTATATTCAGAGTTAACTTTTGAAATAATTTGGAAATTGTTTCTTTCAATAAAATGGACTTACCGAATTTTATTAATAATTGTTTCACAAAACAAATTCTTGCATAAAGATAATTTTGTCTGTTAAAGCTCTTACTACTGAAGGCACTCACCATGGTTACCATCTCCAAATTCCAGGAAATATTTTAGACCTTCTGGGAGAGGAGAATCCAAAATCTGCACTGAGAACTGAATAGTATTTTCTGCCTCAAAGTTGACTGGACTGTTTGAAGTCAGTATAACTGATGTGACAGGGTACTGGGTCTTAATTGTAATGGTGTCCTCATCTGATGATAGATTGTTGTAAATCCGAGCTGTGACTTGATAGCTTCCAACTGTGTATAAAATAAATCTGAGAGGTACTGTATAACTCTTGTGACGTTTAATGGCCAAACCAGGCACTTCTTGCCTGACTTCAGCAGTTAAGTTTACCACAGGAGTGTGTCAACTGTCAAGTGAAAATTAGGTAGGGTACTGTGGGAGAGCATGGTTTTTGTTTCAGAAATCAGATCGGATTCACTTTATTCACGAAAAGAACAGGGGATGCTTCTTTCTTCATTGCCATCCTAAGGAAGTTGATGAAGAAGTTTCCAATCATAATAGATCTTTCATAAGGGTCTAAGTACTAAGTAGTAATAATATTAGTAAGAAAAACCATTTATGATGTACACTTTTCCAGAAAGTTAAGGCTCCTACATTAAGTATAAAAACAAATTGTAGTGCAAATAATCTTACCATCTGGCATGAATACTGTCATCTGGTCAACATCCAATGCTGTTCTTCCACTGCGCTCTTTCACCAAATTCCACCCAAATGATACATCGGTGGTTTTCTTCATTGTCCATTCAATCATTGCAGGGTAGCCCGACTCAGCTGTTACTCCAAGCACGACTTCATCAGCGGGGAGCACAGCACTTTGACTTGCAGACAAGCTGACCCCTGAAACTACAGTCATCAATGTAACCAACCTGTCGCAATGTACGTCAACACGGGCATTTGTCACATGCAGCGTTACGTTGTGATGACCAGCTTGAATCTCGCCTGACTGATCAGTTATGATCAAACTATCTTCCACAAGAATTGTCGGTGGATTTGGGATCACTGCTCTGGCTTCGTAAACTATCACATCATCGATGAGTAAAGTATACTGAAGATCTGTTGTGTACTCGTGTTGGTAGTGCATAACAATATCTGTACTCTGTCGGTAGAACTCTCTCTCAGTAGTATTCATGTCTGTGATCACACATTGGAGTGAGTCTATAATGCGAATGACATCCACTTGAGTACGTTGGTGGATGAAGCCACGTGATGTCTGACAAGTCGTTAAAACCTGTATAAGAACAACAGATTATTGTACTTCAGTCAGACATTCTATTTCAGGCCTTGATTTTTCACTCTTGAAGGGGCACGACAATTTCCCTTTGGTAAGGGGCACTTTTATGAGGCAAAAGCACAGGACAGGACACCACAATTGCTGTGGGTGTTGTGGGTTAATTCAAGGCCTGCTATTTTTCCCGTGGACTCCGAACTTTAGATCTAGAGGGCAAAATGTTATCTCAAAATATATTTAACTTTAAAGTCACAAGAGATTACACTCCACACCTGGACAAATTTCAATGGAAGATTGATTCTCTCTCTTCTGTGTACTGTTAAAAAACTGTTTGGGAAATTGAAACCCTTAACCAAAATTAATTGGCATATCCTACGGGTTCAACATTTCTGTGTCATTTTTGTGTTTAAGGAAGTGTCTCAAAAAGTCTGAAAGGTACGATTGTTCTAATTGGATTGGTTAAGCATTCCAGTACATATATGGACTGAGCAGTTGTACTGCCAGAACATTCCAATTGAACCAATGCACATTATTCTCTTGAAAAGATTGTTCCCGTAGTTTGGCACAGTTTCGTGGTCCAGCAGAATGTTCTGGCAGTCCACTGGAATGGGGGCATATGCCTACAGGAACATTCCTTCGTGCCTAGAACGTTTCTGACTTTTGATATGCTCACTACGAACAATAGTAAGTAAGTGAAAGAAAAACTCATGTGAAGACTATAAGGCATCTCTATGTTTTTTAGGTGTTGTTGTTTTTTTGTGCAAAATTAAACATTTCTTGTTCAAATAATTTGTACATGCTTTGTTTGTTGTTTTCATTTTGTGATTTTTCTTGGAAACAGGACTGTTTGAAAAAAAGGATGCATTTTAATTCAAAAATATTTGATTTAATTTTTGTTTTTGGTAGAGTTCAGTATACTTACCGAATAATGCCCAGGGTAATCAAATAGGTGTGACACCCCCTGCTTTAAATCTTCTCCAGTTGTAAACAAATTATGTCCATCATCAAAGTCCCAGAAGCATACCATTTGGCTCTCTCTTGTAAAATCAGTCAAGAATTCAAATATTACAGGATTTTGGTAGTTGACTTCAGGTGGGGCGGACACCCCAAAAATATCTGATAGGAAAAATAAAATAAAATAAGATAAAAATCAGAAAAAATGTTTTAAGCATTTGGTCTAGGAGGGCACATCTTTTTGGATGAGTTTTTGTGTTTTTACTTTTGCCCTTCCATGGATGGCCTCTGCTTAGGAAATACAGTGTCCAAATAATAAATAGATATAATTAAAGTAAATTCAGGGCCAAATTTTAATGTTTTTTGGTTTAAAGAACTGTTTTTGAATAAATTGTTATTTCTATTGTAAATCAGTGGTGTGATTTTAATCCTGAAGAATTGTAGTATTTTTTTTAAATGTTTGTTTGTTTGTTTGTTTTTGTAGGGGTGTGAGTGTGTGTCAGTAGTGGGTAGGTATCCACATTCAAACCGTGGACCTATAACAAAAGGGATAATAGGTCCATGGTTGCTATCACAGAGGAAATCATTGTGGTCCACGGTTGCTAACACAAAGAGTTGAACAAAGGAGGGTCCACGATTGCCGGTGTTTACACACGTGTGTGTGTGTGTATGTGTGAATAGTTTTAGTTTTCATTTTTGTTTTTAAATAAAACTGGGATGAGTTAAGCTGCTGAACGCACTGTGCATGCAAGTTGGATTCTAGCTTAATGACCAGAAAGGGGCAAAAATGTAAATTGTAACAAATATTTTCCTTGCAGGAATGTTGTCTTTTCATATTTTCCACATGAGATTATGCCATTTCTGTGATTTTTATTGCAAGGCAAAGCTTGGAAGACACTATTAGAATGATTAAATGTTCCTGTAAACAAACAATTATTAATTGTTGTGTAATACATGGGCTCAATTTCATAGAGCTACTTTTAAATCAGAAAATATTGCTTAACATTATTCTGCTAAGCAAAAATGAGCAGGATACCGGTTACAGATAGTACATGTGAAATGGTATTTTGGGTGGTAACCTTATTCTGATAAGCATGATTTTGGTGTGCTTATACCATAGCCATTTTTGTGCTTAAGCTGCTCCATGAGATTAGACCCAGTTGTAAGGTTTACTATCAAAATTGATCTTAATGTCTTAATATAAAATATAAAATATTGTATAGCTCTTCGGGTTCTAAGATTTTATTGTTTGTCAGATCATTTTATTTACACTTGTGTTCAAATTTAACAACTTTATTGGTTGATAATAAATTAAAATAAAAACATACAATCTGTACCTTATTCCGGATATTTTTTTGCATTTACAAACTAAATTCTGTACAAGTTTTTGTTAACCAAAAGTGCTCATCAAATGGGCAGATTTATAAACCTACCGTGTGTTGTTGTCCCAGTCACTATTCTGCTCATAGAAATAACGCTCATCCAAACAGCATGAAAAACGAACCAACGTCGGGATTGGATAACTTTCGTCTTACTTAAACTTTTCACCATTGTAAATATAGACAGAAATGAAAAATTTTAAGCATAAATTCGATTGATCTTTTGAACACAAACCAACTACTTCTATAGTTGATTTGCAACTTTCAGAGTCGACTTTGGAAACAAAACTTTATCAAAGTCGTGCACAGATACTTTTACTTTATATCGGGTTAATAAAAGCGTTTGCGTCCTGCACTTAGTCAAGTGCGTCCGCGTTCGGCTCTCCCCACCACGCGCCGAAAATTGACGCACACGCGTCGTTGGTCGTCATGGGTCGTCAGTCTGCTGACAACATAAGCCTTTTTGAGGTATGGCGGACGTGATACGCGCGCGTCACACGCCGCGACTGATGCCACGCTCACCATGTTGGTGGTCATTAGGTTTACGTGTAAAACGCCGCGTCGCCCAAAATGCGCACTTCACTGAATCACATACGTTCTATTTCTATGGTCAATACGCACAAATTTACCACAACTTTACAGACCAGTGTTGTAGCATTGTTCCGCCATACCTCAAAAAGGCTTAGCAGTTAAATTTTGATTTTTAATTGTTAACTGGTTAACAATGTGCGTATTTTCATTAATTTATATGCTTATATGCATATGCTTCCATTGATTTGTATTTATTTATAAACAAATAAAAATAAAACAAAATTTCAGTTCAAAATATTCAGCAGACGACACTCTTTTTTTTTGTAAAAGCGCCACCAAGTGTTTAAAGAGTTAAAATGGTACCCGGTATTGTTTGAAACACAATAGACTATCGATCGTAGGACAGCGAAAGGTGCCCGGCCGGCGCTTAGCAACTAAAAATGGCGACCTGCGCTTATGGCTTACAAAGTTAACGCGAGGTCTTTCGAGGAGTTTCCACCAAGGAAAACAACAGCTTAATGGAGAGGTAAAGTTAACATTTCCCATATTTAACATGGAAGAATAGTATGCATCTTTGAATAAATATTTTGGTGACGTGAAAGTAACTTTTTTTCTTGTGTTTTGGGAACTTAACTGGACGTCAATTTTTACTCAATTTTACTGCAATGAAAGTGTCAACAGTCGAGTTTTGACAATCCAGCAAGCACTAGCACTGAGAGTAGCACTGCAGCAATGTGCAGCTGGCAGTGGGGCAGTCAGTGTGGGAAAAATTTCCGGAGGCGGCTGCCACTTTCTGAAGCTTTTTTTTTTTTTTTTTTTTTAAATTTATTCATGAGGATGTTTCCAATCGACTGGGGTAGGGAGCAAAATTCTACGATAAATGGATTTCATAGGGGGACGGTTTAAAAAAATATATATATATATATATTTTCTCGAAAATCCGGGGAAAAAAATGGCGCTTTCCCACTCTGTTTCTCCTCTCCACCGTCCTGTCTCCTCTCTCACCTACTCTCCATGTCTGTACCTATCTGTATATTGCTGTGGGGAAAGGGGGAAACATTATTAATCCATCAAATCAAGCAATGAACTTACCGGGATTCGAACCTGTATCAAGAGAGGGAGAGAACAAATTATTATACATAGCATGTAGCCTACACCGCTCGGCTATGAGGCTTTGATACCAAGAAGTGTTCGTTGGTTGTAATTCAATCTCCCATTACATGGGTCACTAAAGGTCATAATGAATATGAAACGATGACCGACTGATTGGAGAAATTGCATAACGCGCGAACACACACACAGTAAAGAAACGATACAAAATGGCGTAGGGCGATTTTTTTCATGTCGCGCAGGCCGGTTTTGGGCCCTTTTTTCACGCCTTTCCAATTTTTCCAGCGGCCTATTCATACTTAGGATATTTTTCTCCACTCCTTCCGGACAGGTAAGACCCAAAATTTTCTTAATTCGGGGGGGATTAAAGTGGCAGCCGCCTCCGGAATTTTACCCAGAATCAGAGCTAGCTTATTCAGTCTTAAATTAATTGTTTGATATTTGGGGGGTTTTATTTTATGTTTGCCTGTTTACTTTTAAAATTTAGGGTTAGGGCCTACTTGTAAAGTCATGTTAGGCCTAGTTGGTGTTTGAGATTGAGTTAGGCTGTTGTTAGCGCTAGATTGAGTCGATGTCGGTCACTTCGTACCCAAGTCACTTCGTACCCGAGTCACTTCGTACCCAAAATTAGTGGAATTTACAAATTTTGAGATTCGATCTGATTGAGTTGTGAGTAGTCTAGTAATAGTTGGATAGAGCTCTTTGAGAAATTTATTTTGCTACTTTACTTGTGGGGAATGGTTCATAAAAACCGGACTTATGGAAGGCCAAAGTTCAAAATATATGACCTTGTTTACATAACAAATTTTGTTGACCGTGTACAAGCGCAACGTTTTCGCTGTTGCACACAACATCCAATTCCCCTCGCGTAATTGAATATTTCCCAAGGGCCGTATCAACGTGTTTGACAATCAAGTGCGAAAAAGCGCGACAACTAAAAGTTTTAATTCCAAAAGTAATTACATAATTAAATACTCAACTAAACTGTCATTTTCAGTTCATTATGGGGGCCCTAAGAGGATAATTACTTACAGTTCTCAATGAATTTCAGCGCAGAAAACAAGATTTCTTGTGATTTTACAGAAAGTTTTACACAAATACTCCCAACAAAACGGACGCCAAATTGCTTAACAATCGCAAGAGAAAAACTCCATCTTGAAAGTAGATCCGTTTGTTTTTATGAATGAAACGATTAACATGGGTTTAATCTATATCCCTCCGCACCACCGATCTCTCACGTTGTACACGTTGAGGTAGTCACAGTTTCCCATTAACAAAAAGTGGCTGCGCAGTGAACAGCGCCCTCAATCGGTAGTGATTGACACTACCAAAATATCATACCCAGGTCACTTCGTACCCAAGTCACTTTGTACCCAAGTCACTTCGTACCTCATGTTTCTGAGTCATGTGACGGCCCGCCGTTGTGGCCAGCCTGCTGGACAAAAGACCTCTCCGAGCTCAATGTGAATCCGATTTAAAATTTTTCTACTTCTACTTCTACTTCTACTTCGTTACTCGGCAGGATCCATAAGTTAGGATATAAACGCCAAGGAGCAATTATAGTTAAGTGTCTTGCTCAAGGACACAAGTGCCGGGACCGAGATTCGAACCCACATTGTAATGTCTCAGCCTCAGCCACAACTTGAATTCCGTGCACTAGACCGCTCGGCCACGACACGCCATAGGGGGGTAGGGGAGTAGGGGTAAGGAGGTGGTCTATGGTGATGTTTTTTTTAAGGGAAATTGTGGAAATATCATCGTTGAAATGCCCCGATGATGGCCGGGAAACGCACAACTCAAATTTTCATGGTTGGATGACGCGCAGGGGTGCGTGGAGTTCCGGTTATATTTTATGCAAAATGATAACATCGAACTCATTATAAACACATCGCTCTCGCCGCACTATTTTTTTCTTTTCTAGGAATCTTTTCTGATCATAATATAAAAATAAAACCAGAATCAATAAAATTTGCTTTGAAAAAAACCACCCCAAAACAACAGGTAGGCCAACACTTTACACGAAGGTTGATTTTAACAATCATACCCAAGTCACGTCATACGCGTATGACTTGACTTGGGTACGAAGTGACTTGGGTATGAAGTGACTTGGGTACGAAGTGACTTGGGTACAAAGTGACTTGGGTACGAAGTGACTTGGGTACGAAGTGACTTGGGTACGAAGTGACCGACATTCGATTGAGTGACTTTACAGTCACACATTCTTTTAATTATTGATGATTTATTGGGTAGTTTTTTACAACTTTGTCCCTGTACTACTGTAGAGTATAAACAACGCCGAAGACGCTGGAGAGCACGATTAACACGAAATTGTGAGTGCTTGTTTTGGTGTAATTTTATGAAAATCTCTGAGCTGGCAATCACTCGATTAAACGTCGTCAGAACCATGATGCTTACTTATGCGTAGGATCACGAACGCTGATTCCTTTCGCTGAAACAATGGCATTAACTGTCTAGTCTTTTTAGTGTCGCTGCTTTTTAGTGCCGCTGATTTGTGTTCTGCTGTGGCGGCAATGAATACTGCCTTGACTAAAGACTACTCGTTGCATATCAGTAAACATCACGGTGCCGACGATGTTTAATCAGGTTATTACCAGCTCGGAGACTTTCATAAATTTACACCAAAACGAGCGCGCACATTTTTGTGTTAATTTGCTCTCTACAATTGAGCAATGGTAACTGGGAGAAAAATCTTGCCTTAAAAATATTGGTTTCTATTTGAAAAATTATCTTACCTCCTGAAGCTGCTTGGGCGTAGGGCCAGGAAGCGGAGGGAGTCCAGTGTATTGACACTATTTATAGGGCTAGGTTGTTTTGTGACTGACGTAAGTTTAATGTTTTCATTGGGAAAAGCCAACTTTGTTAATTTTTGCACTAAACAGGGAGGAATGTTTCAAGTGTCATTCATCACACTGGATTGATACTTTTTAATCAGAAGTAGAATAACAATTTACTTCAAAGTGAGGGGTTCTGTATATATATGCACAACTTTGCCGTGGCCCAGCAGTAATCTAGTTGCAATAAACGTAACCCTCGAACCTCCCAACCATTAAGATCAAGGATTATGATTATCACAACTAGTTGTAAATGTACAATTTTGTACTACAAAATAACTTTGTGAAGAATTCAAGTGAATGCAAACAGATTGGTAAAGCTATGGCACTCAATTGCTTTTTGTTTTTCTCCTCAAAATTACAGTTTCCACTGGCCTACTTTATTTAATAATTTTACTGAAAACACAATCAAGTCTTACCATGATGAATGATAATTGCTTCACCTTATTTCTAAATGCAATTATCTCTTTTACTTTATACTTCAGGCATATCCCCTTGTAATGCAAGTTGAACTAGCAATGTCGTTTACATCAATGCACAATGGCTGATGAACAACAAGACGTATCAGAGCAATCTAATCAGCAAGCTGATGATGCTGTCCCTGTCAACGAAGAAGGTACACTGCACAATGAAGAGATTGCACCAGTTGTTGACAATCCAACTGAAGAGACTGAAGACAACGGTAACTCCCAGGCAGCCAGGGAAATAGATCTGCAGGATGATCAGCTTGGTGAACTAGCCATTGAACACGATAAAACTGGTAAGTTGTATACATCTGAAGAAAGGGTGTACCAAAAGATAGCCCCTTTCCTCCTAAAAATATTCTGACTCTTTTCTTTGTTTGAAAGTATATAGGACTTAAAGCTTTAGCTAGATGGAGTTGACAAGAAATGTTGCTGCAGTTTATTTAATATTAGGCCTAACTGTTGAATCTGTGAAAGAAATTGTGGTGTATTGGTACAAAAATGAAACCTCCACCCCTTGTTTATTGTGCTCTGGGTGTCTTCCTGAATTATTTTTTTCCTGTAATAATATAACGTTTCTCATTTATTGAGAACTTGAACTTAAAAGTAGCTACTGCTCTTAAAAGTAAATGGTCAATTGAGTTGCATGCAGTGTTTTAGTTATTTGTATTTAGTTATTTGTAACGTTTTTTTAAACATTGTTTTACACAGATGAGTTGACAGGATCAGATCCAGATAGTGACATTATGGACCCTGTTGTTGACCAAGTTATAACCAGCCAAGAGCAAACTGACTATCCGGATTATAACCAAGCTTCAAACGGTAATGACTTACCTGATCAGGATGCAGCAAATGACTCATCGAATGAGAACACATGTCGACAAGACAAGGATTCGAACCATGATCAACCCAACCAGGATATTCCTTTGAGCCAGGATTTAACTGATGGCTCTCCCGCTGTCAAGTCCCCCATCATAGACTTAAAGGGTAGTCAAACTAACCTTGTTGAAAATCCTAGTGAGGAAGATGAGGCTGGAGAGAGTGAAGAGCCTAATAAAGGTCAGCTTGAGGATGGAGAGGCTGATGCAGCACTTCTCCAACCGGAACCAGATAAACCTGGCGAAAATATTCATGATGCAACTGAGGATATGAAAGTACCTGATGAGGGGATCTCAACAAATGAACAGAATCGAAGTGTAGACAATGAGGAACCCACCGACGACACAGTCCAAAATAATGATAACAGTTCTGATGTGGATCCAAATCAAACAGAAGGAGCTGCCCTACCATCAGATGCCCCTGAGAGTGGGGAATCCATTCGCCAACCTACTGTTCATGAGTCACCGTCTTCCAGTCAGGATGATCAAGTTGTAACAGTCGATACCCCCATTTCACTGCCGCATATCAACAATGAATTAAACCAGGGTCCCACATCAGAACCTGTTAACGTGAACTCTCCAACATCCCCAGAGTCTCCATCCCAAAGATCCCGATCTCCCGTCAAGGAGGAACCATCCAGAGCAGAGAGCACTCCCGGCTCCCTGCAACAGAACAATAACAATGAATTGCACCAAGGTGACGACTTTGACCAGCTTGGATCGGTACATATACCCACGGCTGGTGTTGGTGATGTGGACGAGTTAAATGAAGAAAGTGGGTCACAATATGATTTAAGAGACCCAGCAATGCACAAGGTGAGATCGTCACTGCCTGTTGATGCATATGGAGGTATGTACAAGTATAAACTTCACTTTCAACAAACATTTTGAATTTATTTGTGCAATTGGTTGACCAACAATTTCCAGATTGAAAAATATAAAGAGTTCCAGATTTCCTTGGTTAGATTGAAATTATTTCTTTCCTTAGTTAGATTTTTAATGTTGTTTTATAATAAAAATTTGAAAAATACTATGGTCACATTAGTGCCTTGGTCAAAATATTTTTACAGCATTAATTCATTTCACTACCAGAGAACTTTTAATAGATGTAGCAGAAGTAACTTCCTCCATGGTCCTGGGGCCAATTTCACAAAGACCGCTCGACCACGACACGACACTTTCATCTTACTTTCATGATGCCAACATCCTAAGATGAAATATATCGCGAATACGAAATCTTCATCAGGATGCTGTCATCCTGAGATAAATCATCTTGAGATTTCGTCATCTTTTGTTTATGATGTCATCATCATGCAGTAAATTATCTCAAGATCGCATCGCCAGAGCTCCTTAGAAAATCATACACTCCTTTGATAATGTAATGAATATGAGCTTGGGTTCTCCTTTTTCTTCCGTGCGGAAGGGTTTCGAATAATATTAATAAGCCCTTGACCACCAATTGAAAGAACTTGACGACGCAATTGATCTGTAGTCTAACAAGGTTTTATTAATAGCTCAGCTCCTTTCCAGTATCTTCCCCAAACTGACTTCTTATTCTTACATTCCTTTATTTTATTCCCATCTTTGTTATTCCTCATTTTCTTAATCAACATTAATTATTACAAAGAAACCAACCGCACACTCGCTCGCGCTTTGCAATTAGCTCGCGCAAGCAGTTGATTGCTTTTCAGATCACTACAACTATAAAGAACAAAATCCATTTATATCAGATGAATTTATCCTCAAATGAATTGACCACTTCTCATTTTTGTGACAGATTCCAGAAGTCATCATTTGCCAGCAATTCATCCTGATCCTCGCCTATCCCGTTCCCTCCCTCCATCGGTGGATCCAGCCAACATCCCCGAAGGTTACTACAACAGAAGTCTATCTATTGGTGAAGGGCAACAATCACGCAACCACATACCACGTATCCCATCGGCCAGCGGCTCCAGCAAGACTGGTACCAGAGACAGGGATGTCAGGAGGGCGTTAAATTCAGCTAAGCTGCCACCATCAGTGATGAAGATGTCAACAGTTATGGTGTCAGCAAGGCAAGTACTAGGTGGCTGATTATTTTGTCGTAATAATGGTAACTCCATCACTGAGCAACCTCAAAAATTAAAAATAAACAAATAAATAAAAATAAACAAATAAATAAATGAATAATAATATTGAAATAAAATAAATAAAAAATATAAAAACTTTAAAAATACAAAAAACAAAAACCCAAATAAACAAAATAATTCAATAACGGAAGAAAAAAGAAACATCATTTTATATATAAATACAACATTAAATTACCAAATACTATATTGAAAATAAACGTGAGGGAGAAGCAAGATTAGATGTTTACTAAACAATCTGGATTTCTCATTTAATTTTTTGTATTTATTTAAGAATAAATTGAAGTGGGTGACCTAAAGTGTTCTGTTGTCCTTAAACTGATAGTTCACCCTGTTAATTTTCATTACAGCTGCCCTGATGATCATAATGTATTTGTTAAAATTGTCTCTACTAATGGCCGTCGCTGCCTCTCTTTGTGATTCATCTAATTTCTTCTCTTCAATTATTTCTAACAGGAAGAGGGCTGTACTGAACAGACACAGCAGTGTATTCTATGAAGAAAGACATCAAACCAAAGTTATTAGTAAGTACATTAGACCGTATCGAATATGACGTTACTTTTCAAATACCCACAACATGGCGTCTGTGTGCGTGTGCGTGTGCCATAGAAATCCAGGAACGCTGAGTGCATGAAAGTGGCCATATCATAGGACAGGCCGTATGCGTGTCTAAACGTGTATGAATGAAGCACACGCACACGCTCACAGACGCCATGTTGTGGGTATTTGAAAGGTAACGTCATATTCGATACGGTCTATACAGGCCCGATAATTCGTTGTAAGGGCAAGGATTAACATTTGTAGGGCACCAAGGCAATGACTATCGGGGCTCGGGCTAGTGCCTCTGTGAAGATTCATTCCTGACAATATGACTAAGCAGCTACCTATAGCTGGTCCACAGAATGACAAATTTTAGACTTATAATGTTTGTCCTCCCTCCTTGAATTTATTTACACCATCCTCATCCCCCCCCCAAAAAAAATAAATAAATAAATAAAAATAAAATAAACAATAAAACATTGTGATAGTTAATCTTCCTTTAGCGTTCTGTGATATCATAAAATCATTAAAAGAAAACCTTTAAAACAAAAACCCAAGACCCCCCCCCCACTATAACAGGGCTTATAATTTACACTGGACCACAGGCCTAAGGCCAGTGATTGTAGCGTTTGGCAAGTAAGCTCACAGCCGGAAAAGTCCGGTGGTCTTGTGTTTTTCAATTGATCAATAATAGGCTACCTCATTGTGTAATATCTTTGTGAAAAAATGTTGACTATGAATCTGTTAAATATCTTTCAATACTGTTGAGTATCAAAGTACACTAACACACATATGACAAATGAGATAGATTTTCTCTCAGTGCTTGTTCAACTCATTTTGATTCTGGTCTTGTAAAACAAATTCTGGTCCAGTAAAGATACGGAGCTACAAGCCCATAAAGGTATCGTACACGTTTGGTTATGACTCAAAACAAATATTAGCATAAAAACTTACTTGGTAACAAGCAACAGAGAGCTGTTGATAGTTTAAAACATTGTAGGAAACGACTCCCTCTGAAGTAACGTAGTTTTTGAGAAAGAGGTAATTTCTCACTAAAATAATAACAACTTCATACAAGAAGTTTTTATTCCTATCTGAAAGCACACAAATTTGTACAACAAGGGTGTTTTTTCTTTCCATCATTTTCTTGCAACTTCGATGACCAATTGAGCCCAAATTTTCACAGGCTTGTTATTTTATGCATATGTTGGGATACATCAGGTGAGAACACTGGTCTTTGACAATTTCCAAACGTGTTTAGTGCCTTTAAGTCTTGTGGATATTCCCCCCAAATTTGAGCCCTATATAAAAAGGATCTCAGTCCTTGCACTTAGCTTTTTGTAAAGTAGCCTTCCGGGCTGGTAAACTGTGCATTTTACTTGCCCCCAGGAAGTTTTAGTTGCCCAAATTTTAAACATGTACTGTCATAAATGTATCTTTGTTATGTATAATGGTAGCAATCACAACCAGTTTAATGTTAAAATTAAGTTGCATTAACATACTAAAAAAATACTTCACATCTTAAAAGCAGGCCTGTGAAATCTCCGCTTAAAAGCGGATATCCGCTTTTTCCTTTTTTTGTCGATTTTTTATTTCCGCTTTTTTTTCTACTTCTTTTTTCCCCCCTTTTTTTCTTTCTTTTTCTTTTTTTCCCTTCACTTTTCGCTTTATATATGCTTGGCAAAAGTAATGTACAACTACAATAATGTGAAATAAGCCTAGTTACTGGATCAATGGGGTGCCCCAGTTCGACCAGCGTAAATGCGTGACGTGCGCTCACATGACGTTCCACGATCATTCTTACATCATGTAGTGTTTCAGCTCTTTTTTTAAGGGTCCACTCACAGGCCTGGAAAAGGAAGAAATATGAGCATTTTAAATAAGTAGGATGCATAGTTTTTAGTAGCCCACAGGGTTAGTTGAGAAGTGGTGTTTACTAGCCCGTAGCAGTTGTTACCGGACAATGTACACCGGGCTAGTGTTAAGGGTGAGCCCTGGGATCTTGTGAAACCCTAATACCTGTTTTAAGTTTGTATAATTATTACATCAGAAAAATGACCTTGCTCTTAGAAAGAAATTGTTTCACCAAATTGATGTCTGCACTGTGTGGTATTCATAATATTTTCACTAAATATTTCATTTCAAAAGTGATATAATAGTGGCAGAATAATACGGTTATGATTGACACTAACGAGGAGAAGTAATGACAGTAAAAACTTTTTTTGTATTGTCAGGTTTGGATGAGGCAATCAACAGTCGACCTCCGATGTCCTTCGACCTCGATAATCCTGGGCCATGGAATTATACTCCAAGAAACAAGCCCTTGAATGAAACCAACGCTCCCGAGTTTACGTTTGGCCATAGGCTACAGGAAAAGGGTGAGTTGAATTCAGCGCATCAGTGCCAAAACCTTGTATCTCGATTTTGCAAAAATGTTGTATCTCCTACGACAATGCTCCGTGCAAAAAACGTTGTTTCTCGGCGCGTACTTGTTTTGTGTGTACATCCGGGCTCTCTTTTCTCGAGATACAACGTTTTGACAATTTCAAACTAACACGTAACATAAGAGCTATTTTAGGAGATATGATGTTTTTGCACTGACACAACAAAATATTTAATGCAAATGTGACTCTGGTTATATCACTTGTTGTACCCATGCTCATTCCCTAGTACTCAAAAGACTGCAGGATATCCTGTTCAAGGAAGTGGAAGTGTCGTGGCCGAGCGGTTAAGAGCACCGAATTCAAACTCTGGTGTTTCTGATCAGTAGAGTGTGGGTTCGAATCCCCAGCCGTGACACTTGTGTCCTTAAGCAAGACACTTAACCATTGCTTCGTCCTTCGGATGGGACGTAAAGCCGTTGGTCCCATGTGTTGTTTAATGCATGTAAAAGAACCCAGTGCACTTATTACATGTTGAATGGCTTCTGACTGGCACCCCCAAACAAAGATATTGACAAAATAGGTAGAGTGTCGGTACGTTAATCCGGAGGTCACATGTTCAAGTCCCGCTCTTGTGTATTTTTTTGTGTTCAACCCAAAATTATTTAAACATTTAGCCAGTCAGTTTCCCTTGTGGTTAATTACTTGATATTGGAAATAAAAAGTCACATCCCCTCAAGGTGATCCCTTGCTGCCGCTTCCCAGGATGTGTCATAAACTTAGGTGTGATCACTGGTTATACGGTAGTTACAGGTTAAATGGCTTCTGACTGGCCCCCCCGAACAAAGATATTGACAAAATAGGGAGACCGCCAACATAGGGCTAGATAGCTCAGTTGGTAGAGCGCTGGCACGTTAATCTGGAGGTCGCAGAATCAAGTCCCGCTCTATCAAATTTGTCTTTGTTCAACCAAAAATTATTTTAAACTTTACCCAGTCAGTTTCCCTTTTGGTTTATTGACAAATTAAAAACCCATTACCATAACAAGCTGCTCGCCATTAGGCTAGCTGCACTATCATTTTTCTGTGTGCTCCAGCTGGGTGATGAAGGGCTGCAGACACATTTGAGTACCGTTGATTAGCAATTACTGTGGTGGGCGGAGCCTAATGGATGGGTCTATTGTGCAGAATATTTTCGCTGTTTTCTAATATTGATATGTGTTCATCATATTTTCACTGACATTAAAAAAAAAATTCTACAGGCGGTGGCGGTAGAACAGCCAATGCTAAGACCTGGTTCAACAGCAATGATGGATTCACAACAAAAGTCCACTGGGATAAAAGAGTAAGTAATAAATCCATACAGTTGTCAAAGTTTCCAAAGCTGTAACTCTACAATTCTTGAATAGCACTTTTACTAGAAGATATTAGTCCCCCCCCCTCCAAAAAAAAAGAAGAAGCTAATTCAGTTAAATTTCTAACACCTTTAAAGGTTGGGTTATACTTTGGTAATGACCCTGAAAAAAAAGGGAAATTTTTATCACAAAGCCTACCATACAGATGGTACTGGTAAAAAGCATCCTGCAAAATGAAGTGCCCCTGTTGATTTGAAATCAATAAAAGTAAAGTATGTCAAAAAAATTTGAATCTGGAAAGATCACCTGCAAGCAACTTTTGAAGATTAATATCAGCATGGTGTCCATTTGTGAATACTGCGGCCGGAGAATGCTGTTGTTACCCACTGTCACCTCGCTGAACATGGATGGATTCTATGTTCTTGATGAAAATACTGTGACTTTTTTTTTTGGCTGTTCTCTCAACAAGTAGACAATGTATCGAGCTGTAACTGAATTTGTTGTATCTTTGTGATAATTTGGCCCATAAATCAGCATTATGTTGAAAAAAATCAATCTGTGACCCTACTTTTAATGGCAAGTACAGTATTTGCAATGTTAAAAAGAAATCTCATTAATTAGCTTGCAAAGCTCATTTAGCTAGCTGAACTGCAGTTGCATTGGAGGACAGCGGAAACCTCATGGAAGGGGTTCAAAAACCTCTCCTCTAAGTTTTCATGGGCTTTTATTGATGGGGAATTTATATGATAATTCTTTCTTATTATTTTAGTGGCCGTCACCAGCTCACTATAACAGCACCCGTCCACTTCTTGGCCGGCGCAAACCAACGATGTTTGACTGTCCAAACTTCTCCATAGGCGTCAAGTCCAAATTCAACATTAACAAAAGAGGTAAAGACTTGAGCCCTTGGCATATGTTTTTAATTGGAAACTTTGTTATTTAATTGATCAAACTCAAATTTGCTTGATCATTATTTTTTTCTTAATAAAATGAGTTCTACAAGAAGATTAATATGAGAAGGCAAAGTGTGTCATAATTTACCGAGTGTAAACTTTTCAATCATTTTGGGGTTTTTACAACTAGTCCCGTTTAGCTCCTCAGACTGATAAGCATCCATAAAATTTTAGTTTTAAAGACATTTTTACTTACTGCTTTGATTGATTTTCTATGTCTAGGCTCAGAGAATGAACCAGCACCCAATGAGTACAATCGCTCCAAGTCGGATGCTATTATTCTGCGGAAAGCACCGAGCTATACCATCAGCCAGAGGCACCAAGGCACTCAACTGTGGGGTGGCAAAGGTAAATGTGTGTACTATGACAAGATATTCAAGATCATACCTTAGACGGCGATGTTTTTAGGGTTAAACTGTTATTTAGACTTGGTCAAGTTGATAAGAAAAACTATAGTTAGTAAACTTGCTGGTACAATCATGTGTAAAACTCTGTCAGGAGAAGTGTTGGCTCTGATAAGAACCAGTGAGCAGAGTATACTGCTCGAGACCCCGCTTGAAAACCCTGCTTAAAACCCCGAGACCACATCGGTTCTTCTCAGAGCCACCCACTTCTCCCAAAAGAGTTTTATACATGGTTGTACCCGCAAGTTCACTAACCATAGTTTTTCTTACGATCCACACCATGCAGAGCTACAAACATAACTTGTGGTCAAGTTTGCTGCAAGTGGTTTTGGGGGGTATCCTATTTTGCATCAACTTGGTTTAGAAGTGATGTTGTAGGTCATGTCTCTCAAACGGAATCATTGGTCTTTTGCTGGCCCAAATTTGTGTAGAATGTGTCCCCTACCGCCAGGCAGCTAGTACATCCCACTGTGGGACATTGAGTTCAGTGGCAGATTTAGGGGTGAGTGTGCACCTCCCCCCTTATTTGAAAACGGCAAATAATCAAATTTCTAATTTTAAAATGGGAAAAAAAAACAACTTGTAAAATGCTTCTGATGAAATTTCCTAGATTGCACCAATGGGCATCTAATGTTTAGCGGACCCCACGCTGTGAACAAGTTATCCTGCAGGATTACTAAAAATTCTCCACTTGGAAATTAGCCCTCAAAGTTTGGGCCCCGCCTTTTTGAAAATTCTGGATCTGCCCGTGGAGTTCAACCATAAATCTCTGAACTGAATAGACTGCATGGTCCAAACCGACTAAAAATCAGGTGAAATTTATTAGCAGATGATCAATTTTTGTATTTTCGTTCAACTTTTTTCCAGAAACGACCCCAGGTCCTGGTACGTACACCCCTCGATGGGGGTTCAATTCCGGTATGATCCATCATCCATCATTCACTATCCAGGGAGTACGGCGGACGAAAAATCACCAACTTGGACCACACTCAACTTTTTGATCCTGGTAAATTTTACAATCTGTTTTGTTTTATTTTGGACTGCAGTGATTTTAGCCCCGGGCCAGATCTGACAAGTCCGGCAGTCTTGTGTTTTTCATCTGAATAATAACACATCTCAGTTTATTATCTTTATAAGAAAGAATTGATGTTCAGAATGTTGACTTTGTTCAGTCTGGTAATACAATTATGTTGAGTATCAAAATTTAAATGACACAAATGAGACAATCTTCTCATAGTGTTTGTTCAAATAAAACAAAAATACATGTTAAAACTTTGTAACAAGCCCTTTCTTGTGAAGATTCTGGTCTTGTAAAATAAATTCTGGTCCAGTAAACAATTTGAGCTACAAGCCCTGCGGTCTTGTGGTATTTTACGCAAAATTCGAGACCTATGATATCCTTTTCCCTTCTTCTTACAGGGTGTTCAAGGCAAGCATTCATCTGTTGTAAAGATAGAGGAGCCACCACGGAATCAGTAAATTTGGCTGGTGGGAAGTTTTGTGTGTGAATTGATCATGTATGTAATTATTAATTCTTCTTCGTCATTGTAGATAGTTGGGATGATCTTATGTTGTAGATTAGGAACTTGTGTCTATACCATATTTATTACAGTGTTGAAACATTATGTCGATTTGAGATGGAAACCATTATTATGCAAAAAAAATAAAGACTTCATAGAACAGTTTTTATGTGTGTGCTGCAGATATGTTTATATTCTGGAATAAGAGATCACATTCAGGTGTGTGCCTTTAGGCAGTGACAATTTTATGCAAAGGTTTTTTTTAATTGCTATTTTGGTGCTTCACCAAGCTTTAGCATTGTTAACCTCCAAATACCAGTATTCTGTTTCACTCAAGCCCAGTTCGTGCTTCCTGCGAATGCGAATGCGAATGCGAAGCGAATTTTGGTGACTCGATAATCGGTACGCGCTGTTTTTCTATTGTGACGCAAGAAAATTCGTTTCGCACGAAGCATCCGCAGGAAGTATGAACCGGGCTTTACTTGGTACTAGTTTTGTATTGACAGCGGTCTTTGCTTTTTGGCTTCAGTAAATTTATCAAAGTATTAAGCTAACTGTAGAAAATGCCCCTTCTAATTGGTCGATAATTTTCCATACAAAGGAATGATAGTGTTCCTCAAAGTTTCATGTCCTTTACAATCATGTCATGGACATCAACTGAAACTGTTTTATACAAGTGTTTTCTTGGCTCAAGAATTTCTACGTACTTGGTACAATGATCAAGCATGATTTTGTGTTCATCAAATTTTGATCTTAAAGCTGTAATTACTTGTACCAACAGCAAAGACCTTTCCAATGACAATTTCTTCTTAAAAATTTATCCTCAGCTGGCTAATTTTGTATTAACAAAAGGTACTGTTCTTACCTGCTATGGTACAAATGTATGTTTCTCATTTAATAGAACTTCGCAGCCACACAATGGGCATTCCATTTTTAGTTTGGAGTATTTTTCCCTCGTAAACATTTAACATGGAAGGTGAAAAGGTGGCTTGGATAGTGATGTCAGACATCATTTAGGACATAGCAAAAGTCCCAGATGATTGTTAACACAAAATATTGTTGAAATTTGATAACAAGTTAAGCTATGAACGTAACTCAATTTTCACATCTAACAATTTCACATGTGTTCTTGTAAATAATGCTTCATTCAAGATGCACTTCCAGTGAATATTTTAAGGTAAAAATATATTTTACGACAGTTTAGAGCCAGGCCATCAAATATATATTTTTTTCCTTCCCATTTTTAAGGACAACCTATTCTACTTAACTTATATACATTATTTGAACAAAATTACACCTTTTCCTCAATTTTGCATTATTTAGACTCAATTTGTGCTTGTAAGTTATAGCAGCATAAAATACTTTTGTAATCAATTTTATTCAGAAATATGTGAATAATTAAGAAATCTACTGATTTTTCAATTACAATTTTGTACGATGATTCCTTGAGCAAAAGAGAACATTTTACACCTTGTAATACTGTATTATCATGATTCTGTAATTTTGTATATGTTAATTTGTGTGTTTTCTCAGTAAAATTTATAATAATGCTATAAAATGTGCATTGAAGCAGTTCTTCAGGGCGAAAAAATTCACTCCTTGTTATGGTAACATTTAATGGTGTAAATAAGAGCTAATAGTAAATAATTGCAGTAAAGAACCGTCAAACTTGGTATTTTACTGCAAACCAAATAAATAAAATAATTTTAGTTATTTTTAATTAAAATGTCCGTCCCCATCCTTCCTCTAGCCCTCCTCCCCTCCTCCCTGTTGTCTCCACATGATCCTTCTGTCTACCTTTGCACATGTCCTCCATTTTAGCCTCCACTTGTGTTTTGTTCACTTTTGTACCCACATTTTTGTAAAATGTTGGACATCCCCTTGTGTTTTTTTCAGTTTTTGGCCCTAATTTGATTAGTATACTAGACGAATGTCAGACAACTCGTCCGTCGGACAACTCGCCAGTCAGACAACTCGACGGGTCAGACAACTCGACGGATGGAGTGCCGGTTTGTCTGTCCCAGGGAAATCTGTCCCCCCGGAGATTCTGTCCCCCATACTGGAAATTAACATGGGCTGGAGGAGGATGATTCAAAAGAGGGCGCTATCAAAAGAAGTTTGTGCACAGTTTGCCGTATGGCAGGGGGGACAGAATCTCCGGGGCCCGGACAGAAGGCTCCTGCCACACCGGCGTGCACAGCTGACCGGTAGGCTACACGGGGCCTTTCGGCACGTACGGGTGCTGTGCCTGGCTGGGCGAGCACGGGCATCCCCCAGGGGTGGGAGAAACGCAAAGATGTCGGGCGTGCATGGAGATTCGCGTGCCTCGGGTCGGGGGGGGGGTGGGTAGAGGTGAGGCCCCTCAGAACTCTCTCATAAGATCTGCTTTCGTAACACATTTGTTTTTCTTAAAGTTTTTTCTTGCAGTACCACAATCCTGTTGCCTGCATCATCTCTTTCGAAAAAGACAAAAAAATTGTGTAGGCCGCTAAAGGCTCCCCGAAAAAAAACAAGCAAACAAACACCCCCAACAAACAAACGGAAATCCAGAGGAACTGGTTGGTTTTAGTGCGCTAAAAAACTTGTATTGTATGCAGTGCATGCATCTATTTGTAGGCCTACCCAGCACATTATCACAAATTAACTTTTAATTTCTCTTTACCCTTTTAAAAACGTGTTCACAACTTCTTTTAGTTCTCAATACGAATTCCAGACCGTCATACTTCGAGTCTTCCACTCTTCAAGGGATGATCGGGCCAATAGTTCATAAAGGCCCTGTACACTATTGGTAAGATCGGGGGGGGGGGGAATGTTCACAGATTCACACATAAAGTAAGTAATGGTAGAAAGGGTTCCTTAAAGGTATCGTACACGTTTGGTAATGACTCAAAACAAATAATTTTAGCATAAAAACTTACTTGGTAATAAGCAACGGAGAGCTGTTGATAGTATAAAACATTGTAGGAAACGACTCCCTCTGAAGTAACGTAGTTTTTGAGAAAGAGGTAATTTCTCACTAAAATAATAAAAACTTCTCGCAAGAAGTTTTTATTATTCTATCTGAAAGCACACAAATTTGTACAACAAGGGTGTTTTTTCTTTCATCATTTTCTTGCAACTTCGATGACATTGAGCCCAAATTTTCACAGCGTTTTTATTTTATGCATGTTGGGATACACCAAGTGAGAACACTGGTCTTTGACAATTTCCAAACGTGTACGATGCCTTTAAAATATTTCTGCCTAAAATGCTATCGTTTCTGAGAAATGAGTATAGTTTTTATCACGCGCGATAAAAACTCGATGTTTGAAAACACAGAAGATCTCTTTTCACTATTTTCTCGTGACCTCGATGACCAAATGAGCTCAAACTTTCACAGGTTTGTTTGTTCATGCATGTTGAATCACACAAAATGTGGACACTGATTTTGAGCTGTTACCAAAAGTGTACAATACCTTTAAAGGCATCGTACACGTTTGGTAATTGTCAAAGACCAGTGTTCTCACTTGGTGTATCCCAACATATGCATAAAATAACAAGCTTGTGGAAATTTGGGCTCAATTGGTCATCGAAAATGCAAGAAAATGATGAAAGAAAAAACACCCTTGTTGTACAATTTCGTTACCAAGTCAGTTTTTATGCCAATATATATTTTGAGTAATTACCAAACGTGTACAGTGCCTTTAAGAAGCAACGTTCGTCTCCGGGGTGACATTGATTAAATAATTAAACGAGGGCACATCTTGCATTTCGTGTGTTGATATTTATAATTATCCCTTGCAATAGTCTCATAGTCCATTTACCAATTACACATTAATTTAGCCAAAGTGAAGGGTTCCGGTCGGGGCTTTAATGCAAATAAGAAGCCGGTGTCGCGTGACGTCGCCGCGCGCGGCGCCACCACCCGGTGCCACTATAGTTGTTATTACTTGTAGGAAAAATAGAAGACTCCAACCAATGCCTTCCTCCAAGAAATTTGGGTTTTCACTGCAGTTCTGAGAGAAAACTACTGAGAAAAGTGCGATGGTGAGTTGAGAATTGTAATGTCTAAAGAATTATAGGATTCAAAATGAAAAAATTTCCTCTTTATGCCACCAATGTAGGGGCCTATTGCTTGAAGCAATAGCGAAGAGACATGCCTTATATGGAACGTTTAAGAACACTCAACTGGATAAGCCTTGCAAACAGGAGACAACATCACATCATCATTTTCACCATCAAATCTTTGTTTGGACTTATTGACTGCGATGCCATCAAATGTCACACAAAAATTAACACCCGCCATTTAGACTTGACCACATTTCACCACCACTATGCCAGAACTCTAGCTTTTAAGCACACCAATTCATTCATTTCCTCGGTTATGGAGCAACTTGCCTTCACATAAAAGACTCACTTATTCTGGACACTTTGAATGTTTTTTTGTAACAAATTATCTGCTTATTATTATAACTTCGATGCTTATTAGCTTCTTTAAACTTGTTCATCTCCTGCAGTATTCATCAACCATCCATTTATTTTTAATACATTTTTGAGTTCCTATTTCCTTTCATTTCATTCATTCACTTGTTTGTATTTTATTATTATTATTGTTTTGTTTACCTCATTTATAAATATATTGACTTATATTTATCAACTCTTTTATTTATTTATTTTGTTTAAGTATTTATTTGTTTCATCCATTTATTTATCAATTTGTTTACTTTTTTTGATTGATGATTTCATTTTGATTGTTTTGTTGTATGGATTTATTAATCTTTATTTTTATCCATGTTGTTCTTTACCCTTCAAATTTGTTAAAATGATTCGCTTACTGTTATTATGATGGTTATTATTTGGGTTGTTGTTGTTTTGTTGTTGTTGTTGTTGTAGTAGTTTCTTTTTGTTTTGTTTTTGCTTGTTGTGGTTTTTTGTTGTTGTTTTTTGATTTTCTATTTATTTTACCCATGTTATTCTTGTCGTTATAGCTTCCCCTCTTACTTGTATTTAAAGTTAATTTATTTTATTTTATCAGTTTGTGTATTGTGCCTATTTCCATATTATATAATTATATAATATACTTTATCGTAGATATTTTCTATTAGTGTTTTTGTCTCATTATGTGACTGGGTCAACAGGCTTTCGAGCTACAGTGTTTAAGTATACTTTTGTTGATCCTGGCCATCACATTATGGTTGTTTTGTAAATTTCATGTGCTTTTTGGTTTATTTTGCTATTACTTACTTAAATACTTATTTATTTATTTATTTATTTATTTGTGACTTGCTAATTTATTGTTTGTGTGTTTTTAATGGCCAAATAAAGAATAAGAATAAGAATAAGAATCTCACAGTAAAAGTTACTTGTGGTATGCAAGGCCTATTCTCTGATCCGTTCTTTAAACTGGTGGCCTCAAGTACAAAGTGTCCTAAATCATCTCTTATGAAATGGCAGTCTTAACAGATCAGTGTATTGTACATGTTAAGCGTTAAACAAAACCATCA
This sequence comes from Plazaster borealis, assembly GCA_021014325.1. Classification (NCBI taxonomy): domain Eukaryota; kingdom Metazoa; phylum Echinodermata; class Asteroidea; order Forcipulatida; family Labidiasteridae; genus Plazaster; species Plazaster borealis. Next base: position 7,523,844 of record CM037456.1, on the reverse strand, counting down.
CAACTAACAATATTTATATTCTGATTTACGGACATAGCGGCCATCAACACACGTGTGCTTTGTTGGTTGTTCCGAGTTCCCTCCCTAAACATCATAAGTTCGTTTACCCATTTCCAAAATCGAAAAGTCCTAGCGAATTTTCCAATGCGCATGAACGATGACCGACTGATTGGAGTATTGCACAACTTAAACAGACAAACGCACATTTGGACAACGAAGCAAAATGGCGTTTATTTTCATCTCACTTGGACTTGCGATTTTCAGACATCTTTTTAGGCATTTAGAATTGTTCAATTCTGCCTGTTTTCTGGCTGTATATATTTGGGAAACCCTTCTCGATAGGTAAGAATATAATTTAGTGTAATTTGACCTAAATAAGGGGGATAAATTGGTGGCTTGCAGCAGAAAATTTACCGCACTGCGCCAAGACCGCACTAGCCTAGCCCTGGTAGGACGTCAGTCAGTGCCACTGCACTGACGTCCTGGGTATAAAGATCCTTTACAATGCGAACAAAATTTTGAGTAACATTTTAAAATATTTTTACCTAATTTGAGAAGCTGAAACTCCATTCACTTATTCTTGGTGCCTTTAATTACACTTTTGCTGAGTTCAAAACCTATCAAATACATCCATGAATGACATTATTTCCGAAAATAAGTCCAAGTTGTGCACTGGCGCTGTGACTCCGTCGTGTTGCCGCCCGGAAGAAAAAGCGTTCAGTGTTACGGGTTAGACAGCACCCTCTTTTGTGGACTTGGTTCCATGTCAATTGAGGTTGTCGCAACGAATGCGTCAATTTCCATTTTATTTTCACAATAATGTCATCCAAGGATAAAGTTGGCAATTCTGAATAGAGCAGGCGTAAGGTTCAGGACACAAGGAACATGTGAGTCACGTTTCAGCTTCCTCAAAAAGGTAAAAATATGATAAAAAATGGTTATAAATTTTATACCCTGGACTCCGTCGCGTTGTATGCAACGGAGGAGTCCAACCTGGGCTAGCACTAGCCCCACTTCTGTGGCCAACGATCCATGAATCCTCGGCCACACGTCCGGACCATCTTTTCATCAGCTCGCGACAAAAAAAATTATGGCGCCTTTCCCAGGGGCGGGTCGGCGATTTAAACCAACCAAATGTGTTCGCCTAACTCTTAGCTTGCTTCGGGTGTTTTGGGTTTTAAAGAGGTAATTTCTCACTAAATTAATAAAAACTTCTTGCAAGAAGTTTTTATTCCTATATCTGAAAGCACACAAATTTGTACAACAACAAACAAGGGTGTTTTTTCTTTTATCATTTTCTAGGAGCCCAAATTTTCACAGGTTTGTTATTTTATGCATATGTTGGGATACACCAAGACGTGAGAACACTGGTCTTTGACAATTTCCAAACGTGTTCAGTGCCTTTAAAGGGGCACACCGGTTTACTGTTTACATAATTTTGTGACGTAAAATTATGGACATTTATTTGTAGATGTTTTTGATTTTTGTTTTTTTACACTGTCACATGATTAACGAGAAATGATCGAAAAAAACAAAAGCGGTCAAAGGTCAGCGTATACGCTTTACCAGCCGTTGCAAGTGTCAAATTTATGGGATATTGCTGCGCTCTGTTGCAAGTGGACTGGTGCTTTGTTTATATTAATGTTATTACTATGGCGAGGCATGAGAATCCAGTCTACATATCCATCCAACTCAAAAGGCGAGTAGGCGAGTATAAACAACCAACATAATACACGCGTCAGTCCAATGCTTATGGTCCAATCTATGTTCCTTCAACATCCAAAGATCGACCCCCAAAAAACACAAAGAAACAAACCAAAATAATGGTAAAACAACAACAAAAAGTCCAAAAGGCATATAATAAATCCAAAGGCGACTGATACACAGTGGTGCACAAAGTACATGTACCACTAGAAGACCATGTTGGGTACTGTACTCCTTTGTTTTTTAAATTTGACATCTTCGGTCGACGACTGAACCGAAGATGTCATAATTTTTAAAAAAAGGAGTACATCGCCCCAGTTACTGGGTCTAGTACATAACTAGTATTTATATAGTAATTAAAATGCCAAAAGTAGTTGTAATGCGATAGAAACCACTCTACCCCCTAAAGATACGCTTCCGTTCCCTAAAGATAAGTTTCCGTTCCTTGTTCCTTCAAGATACGCTTCCGTTCCCTCAAGATACGCTCCCGTTCCCTCAAGATACGCTTTCGTTCCCTCAAGATACACCTTGTTCCCAGTGAGCGATTTCGCATGTATCGCACCCCATTTTGCGATGCAATTTGGACGATTTGCTGTGCAATTTTAAAAAGTTGATCGCAAAATTTGCGATCCAATATGCGATACATTTTTTGCAACATTTATTCTTGATACAAACAATTTAACAACGATTTTTCACGGCCTTTTGTATAAATATTTTTTTCCCGAAAGAAATCAAACGCTAAATTAATAAGCAACTAGACTTATATTGTTTGTAAATTACAAACAAAAGTTCGGTGTGTTTTTACAATTTGGTTTTAACCCTTTCCCGATCTGTTTGAAGCACTGTATACTCAGTACTTTTGCGAGTTTTGTAAAAAAACTAAAAAACAAAACATAAAACCCCCCCAATTAAACTGAAGTAAAGGTCACAGGGGGTCAAGCTTTGTGTAAGATTTTAAAAATACTACAGGGTCTTTCACATGGTCCAAAGATCTTGTGTGTAGCAATTATAGTTCTTCACATATGAATTTTTTTTCAATATTAAAAATTGATTTAATGTTATGACGTCATCGGTGACAACATCATCCCCAAAACTTTTGCGGGTTTCATTGACACACTACCTTCTAAGTACATGGTTAGTTCAAACAGTTACTTGAGCGAGAATTTTTGAACGGAGATGCTATTTAAACTTGTTTATAATGTGTTTGTTTGTCATTTATTTATAATTTTGATGTGTTTTCTGAATTTTTCGTAGTTATCAATCAAAATTAGGCCCCAACCTCAAGGTTTTGAAAAACTAAAAACACTTCTGCCGTTTGTGGTACGCTTCCATGTGATGTCATTTCTGGGGGTTAGCTTAAAATTAAGACTAGGAGTTAGCTTCTAATATAAATAACAAGGACACTGTTGTTTGTGGATGGGAATTCGATAGTTTGCAAACAAATTTAGTTAATTAACAAAGTTTCTTGTGTGCTGGGATAAGAACCTTTTCAACACTTTCAATAAATACGATTGCACCGTCACTATCATAAAAGTGGTCTTCATATATGGTACCGACTAAAAACCCTCGTAAAACAAAACATCAGTAATGGTCTGGCTCCCTACCCCTCCCACAAGCTCACAGCTAGACCGGCAAGTTGGGGAGTTCACTTTCCCGGATTTGTCTCTCTGGCCCCACGAGACACGGCAGCGGTTGTACGGGATATGCCCCAAGGTCTACGTTCAAGAAGCTCCCATGTTGGTGCGCCGTAAAACACGCTTCCCTTGCACGGACTCTCTGAGTGTGAATCTTACGTTCGATTTTTCATCATTATTTACAACTTGTATCCATTATCTGAATACATAGTCTTGTGTGTCAAATACTCATGAACAATTGTAAAAAAATCATAATAATAATTGGTCAGTAATTTACTTTTATACAGCTGGAAGTAAAACTCCGAAGATCACGAGGGTTATCCGAACCAAAAAAGTGGTTTGAATAACCCACGTGACCTTCGTTTTTTTATAAAATGCGTAAAGACGGCAAAATTTGATGGTCTCAACTATTCTTCTCCATTCTTGGAAGACCTTTAGAGTCATGTTTTAGTGTATTTTGTAGCCTATATAGCCCAATGAAGCCAGTGTGTCCCTTATACAGTTTTCTTCTAACCAAATATAGCAAATGCAGGTGATAAAATGCGACACAAATGGTTGTGCTGGTGGATTTTAATTTGGTAAGCACAACTTTGTTGTGCTTACTTGTTGAGCTTAAGCAGCTCTATAATATTGGGCCTTGTTCTTTAAGGGCAGGGTATACTTTTGGTAATTGTCAAAGACCAGTATCCTTACTTGGTGTATCCCAACATATGCAGAAAATAACAAAAATGCGAAAAATTGGGCTCAATTAGTCATCGAAGTTGCAAGAAAATAGTGAAAGAAAAAATACCCTTGCATAGAATTGTGTGCTTTCAGATGCTTGAAAAAGGCTTCATGCCAGAAGCCCTTCTTAGATTCAAATTTTTTGGTGAAAAATTACCTCTTTCTCCAAAACAATATTACTTAAAAAAATGTCTTTTCTAACATAGTTTTATAGGCCTAATATCAACAGCTCTCCAGTGCTCTTTACCAAGTAACTTTTTATGCTCATTGTTTTTTGGAGTAATTACCAAAGGTATATAAGCCAGTTTTATACATACATCTAGAGGGTAGTATAATTTTGTGGTAAACTTTCATGGATTTTTAGATGTTCGGGCATTCAGCCCGAACAACTCTTTGTTATTGTTTGTTTTTTTCCTCTTTGTTTTGCTTATTCTTCTCCCCGAGCTTTGGCCGTAAGCAAATGCATACTTGCGACCCTTGGAACACCTTTAAACTTTATGTGAAGTTAGAACATATCTAGCAGATGCTGAGTAAGTTGTGACGTCATGATGTCATCAGGTGTCAAATTACAAGCCATTTAAGTTCAAAAAGTTACCATATGCCAATGCCTGTATGTCTCTGAATAATCAAGCTATGGTATCCATTTTTAGGCATATGATAGATCAAGATACGGGCAACATTTGAAAACCTCCATCAAGTAGTTGTGACGTCATCAAGTGTTGAAATACAGTAGATCAAAGTTTAATAACTAGAGATTCAGTTTTTGTGACATCACAAAAACAAGGTGTTCGAGAGTATTGTCATCAAATTATGAGTGACTGATTTGGTGTCAACAAGTTATGATTTTTGAAGTATTAAATTTCATCTTCCGGTTTGAACTGGAAGTCAAGGTCAAATGAGGTCACAGGTAGCGTTTCTTAAATCTTTGGAGCCCTTTCTGATGATGTAGATGATAAAGATCCAATGTGTGGTTCAGGAGTATTGATTTTTTCAAATTTTAAATTTCATCATCCTGTTTGAACAGGAAGTAAAAGTCAATTGGGGTCACATTCTGTATATATCGTTTCTAAAGTTGTTACCGTAATTTCCTGTGAAAAGGGCGCTCGGGGGATAAGACGCAGGTCCCCAAAATCACCAGGAAATATTTGAGGCTTAACAGATAAGATGCACCTCCGCATAAGACGCAATCTTCAACATTATACACGCTCACGAAGCACTGCTTGTTCATCAACACATACAGGGGTCATTGTGATGGTATAAGCATACTTCACCATAGCGCAAAGGGATCGTAATTTTAAAATCACGAAGACGAGTAAAACATCACTGTTAGTTTTTCTTTATTATTTTGTCCACGTCCGTTTTAAAGATTTTCTTTGAAAACCATAGCTTTTACAGTTTTTTGTTTTACACAACGAGCGCGTGCATATAAACGTTTTCCCAACGTTTCCCAATGAATTGGCTGCTAGTCTTTGCTATCTAGCTTTTTTGAATACTACAATACATGCAAGAACCAACGAACGCTGGAGGGCGCTTTCTTGATAATGCTTTCACATCGCAGACATAATAATACCTTATTATAATGTCTGTGTTTCACATTAGGAACGTATGCCCTCTGTTGGCGAAATTCACGATAACATTAAAAAGCGACTTGTTTAGTAAAGACTAGTACCTGTCATGTGATAACTGTCATGTGATATAGCTGTGTACTGTGTGCAGCATGCAGCATGCATTGATCGTCGCTCATTCGCGACAGCAAGTGACTTCGCTCTTCGGTAAGTTTCGTCAAAAATGTGAATGGTTTAGGTTTTATTTAAAGAAAAATATGAACTAAAGGAACTATTTTACAGTTTAAATGTAAGATTTCACATTGTAATCCTCAAAATGAACTTAACCAAAATCAGATAAGGCGCATCGGAAGATAAGACGCAGTGACTTTTTGGTGCCATCGAAAGTCAGATAAGACGCGTCTTATCCGCAGGAAATTACAGTACATACTTTCCCAATGATGAATAGATTGTAAAAATTGAATGAGTTGTTCAGAAGTTAAGATATTTTTAAATATTAAATTTCAACTTCCGGTTTGAACCGGAAGTTGAAAACTTCACAATTCATACTTTAAGAAATACTCATACTTTTTACATACACATTACTCGAAATTTTTACATCATGTTGTAGATTCTTAAGCCTTCTCAAACTTGTCCAAAGAGTTGTTACCTTTTTGACCTTGTTTTATGGTTGAAACCGCGTATACATTGACCGGCTGTCAAACTGCTGGGAAAAACTGCATTGAAAATACACACAATACGCGATCTAAGCCAGTTAGACGGTGAGCGGCTGCTCGCTCCATTGAATCAACCGCAACGTTCAAAGTCTATCAAACATGCTTGTAGTCTAGTCCCTGTTCAAGGTTCGCGCACCCTGATTTTGACATTACGCTTTGTTAGTCTCTAACAAAACAGCCGTCCGTGCAAATCTAGCTAACAATCAAATGTAAGACTTTTGAAAAATTCATAGCTCAAGAACTACACAATGGATTTGTACAATCTATACATCATCAGACAGGTCTTTTAAAACCCAACAAACGCTACATACAAAGTGACCCCATTTGAAATTGAATTCCGGTTCAAAATATAAGTTGAACATTTTGTTAGTATTAATTCGCACAACAAATCCGCGTGTGAAAAGAAGTGCACTGAAAACACACACAACGCTCTATCTTAGTGTTGAACGATGGGCGGCTGCTCGTTCCATTGAATTACACGCAAGGTTCAAAGTCTGTTTACGCAACTTGATTTGGGGTTGTTCTTTGTTAGTCTCTAAAACAGCCGAGAAATTTAACATTCAGAATGTTAGGTATGGTTCTACTGAAGTCATCAAATGTCATGTGACGTCAACTTAAAGGCACGAACACGTTTGAAAATTGTCAAAGACCAGTGTTCTCACTTGGTGTATCCCAACATATGCATAAAATAATAAGCCTGTGAAAATTTGGGCTCAATTGGTCATCGAAGTTGCAAGAAAATGATGAAAGAAAAAAACCCCTTGTTGTACAAATTTGTGTGCTTTATTCAGATAGGAATAACAACTTCTTGCAAGAAGTTTTTATTATTTAGTGAGAAATTACCTCTTTCTCAAAAACTACGTTACTTCAGAGGGAGTCGTTTCCTACAATGTTTTATACTATCAACAGCTCTCCGTTGCTTGATACCAAGTAAGTTTTTATGCTATGTTTGTTTTGAGTCATTACCAAACATGTACGATACCTTTAAAGGTGTAGTATTTCAAGATTGATAAATGCAGAAAAAATGTGTACTTGAGCTGAAACCTTGCATGTATTCGAGTCGGGATGTGTTACATCTACAATATGAGGTTGCATTACGATGATGTCACCAAGCTTTACGTGACGTCGGCTTAAAGGGGCACTTTTCAAAGATTTATATTTAAGGGAAAACAGTGTGCGTTCCAGCTGAAACCTAGCATGCATTCAAGCCGTGATGTGTAACATCCAAAATTTAACATCCTGTTTTAGTGATGTCATTAAGTGTCATATGACGTGGCCTTAATGGTGCAGTTTTACAAAATCTATAATACACACAAAAATGTGCGCGATCAAGCTTAAACATTGCATTTATTTAAACCTTTTTACATCTAAAATTGACATCACGTCTCGATGACGTCATCAAGTGTCACATGACGTCACCTTAAGGGTGCAGTTTTAGAAAATCTTCATCGATGGTTGCTTTCATGGATAACTTATGTATTGTGACCTGTGATGATTATATTTCAGCCTAGTCGGTAGACTCACTCTGTATTATTGTCCATTTAATACGGTCTGAACCACCCTTTAAATAAAATGGATTGTTCCTCCATTCATAAAATGCAAATAAGCCTGGGTCCCAGTGTATAAATACCTTTCCAAACCATTGAAGCATGTCTTTGTTCTTCGTGGTACGGTCTGTTCGCACGTGTTTTCACGCACTATAGTATTATTCTAACGTTACCTTACTACTAGTACTACAACTACAACAACGAAGTTTTGACCACGTTACTCCGTGTCATCATGTCTTCTACAATGACCAAGAAAGGCAAGTCATCTAGCAAGACAGCTCCTCCGCCTGTGGAAAAAAAACAAGAAAACTACGGCAAGTAGTACTCTAAGCTCCGCTCCGACCTCGCCTTGGGTCGAGCGAAGTAGCAGAGAAATCGACCCCGCCTTGCCTTGGGCGGGAGATCAACGTGCTCACGCACAGTTAGAGAGCCATGAGCCAGGAATTGGGTCGCCTTGCCCTATTTCCCAATGCCAATCTCCGTCTTTGGCCCCGAGAGTTTCTCGAGTTCCACAGGCAAAGTTCATTGCCAACACCGGTACGGGCTTTACCTCGCCTTGGGTTGCCCCTGCACCGCCGGGAAACGTCTCGTCAGCGACCGCTCAACAACCGTGGAATTTTCCCGCTGACGCTAGAGGGCAGTATTCCAACATGGCGCCGCCCATGTATCCTTTTTACGGGATGGTGGGATGAATCCGTTCATGTTCGGACAGTTTGGACAACTCACAACAGCGCAACGGCCACCAGTTCAGCACCAGCGCACCCCTGCTGCCTGTACTACATCATCTTTAGCTCTTCCGAGCCCCGTCACCTGGGAATCTAGAGGTGATGACCAGGTTTCACACGATGTTTCTGCTGTTGACTTCGACGCTGCCGATCATCATGCCGCCGTGGCCGATGAGGCTTCGTGTACTTCCGGGTCCGACAGTCACAGCTTCCGCAATCCACACCGCAAATCCATCGGTACTCCAGTGACTGATAAGGTACTTTCTTGGTGGGAACAACTTTGCACCAACAAGCTTGGACATGAGGAGATTAAAGAAGAACTTTCGAATAATCTCATCCCTACAGAGCAAGAATTTTTTTTCAAAGCTCCAGAACTTCCTAGCCAGGTAAAGTCTTCTTTTAAAGAAGCTCGATCTTCCTTAGTCTCTCAAGATGACCGCCTTAAGGATTCGCATGGCCATGTTCTCAAGTCCGCCCTTCCCTTGGTACATCTTTTTGATGCCCTGGTGGATCCCTTGTGCCCTGAAACAATCGACACTACCATGGTGAAGGAACATGTGACTTCAGCTCTTATTCTGCTAGGATCGGCTAGCCAGAGCCTCGCCCTAGATCGTCAACATGCCTTTGATGATTTACTCGACAAATGCTTTGATTCATTGAAAAAGAAAGCACCCTTGATGGATTTTTCTTCGCGGGAATCTCGTCAAGGACATAGAAGAGGCAGAAAAGGCGAATAAATTAGCCTCCAAAGTCATGAAGGGAACCTCAGGATCGACGTCTCTTTCAGCAAAAAAGAGTAGATTTTCTCCGTACTCTTCAGCAGTGGCTAAAAGATACAGAGGAGGTTGTACTTTTCGAGGTGGACGATCCTTCAACAGTTCCACCAGTTATGGAAATGGAAGGTCTTCGTGGCCTAACCGTGGAAACACGTTCAAGGGAAACCGGAGTGCCGATGACAAGTCAAAAAAGTAGTTCAATTTCCTCAGACAGGGCGTCTCGTATTTTTTGTTCTACACTGGAGAAGTCTCACACAGGACAGTTGGATTCTCCAGTCAGTTTGTGGCCACAAAATAGAATTTTTAAAGCCACCGTTTCAGTTGCAGGAAAGAGTACCTGCCAATCGTATGGACTCCGCACTTCAAGTACAGCTATTGCAAGTAGAAGTTCAAAAGTTATTGAACAAGAAAACCATCACACTGGAAGACCCAGTGGAGGGCCAATTTATTTCGTCCCTATTTTTAATTCCAAAGAAATCGGGAGAGCTTCGTCCGATCATAAATCTTTGACCACTAAACAAGTTCGTGCTTTACCAACACTTCAAGATGGAAGGAATAAATCTAGTAAAGGATTTGTTAAATCAAGGCGACTTCTTAGGCTCAATCGACCTGAAGGACGCCTACCTCATGGTCCCTATTCACATGGAACATCGCAAATACCTGCGTTTTCTTTGGCAAGACAATCTGTTTCAGTTTGCCTGTCTCCCCTTCGGCCTTTCAAGCGCTCCAAGAACTTTTACAAAGGTCCTGAAACCAATTGCCGCACATCTTCTTCAAATGGGAATTCGATGTGTGTTTTACCTGGACGACATCCTCATTCTTGGCAAAACATCAGAGGAATGCAAGGAGAACTTGAACACAGCCGCCAATTTACTTCAGAAGTTGGGGTTCCTGATAAATTACGACAAGTCTCATTTTGTCCCATCGCACCAGTTAACTTACCTTAGTTTTCTCATCAATTCATCAACAATGACTTTATCCCTGCCGGTGGAGAAAGTAAACAAGATTGTAGAACATTGCCAGAGTGTTCTTCAGGCAAAAAATTTGACGGTGAGAGATCTTGCAAGACTCCTTGGCCGCCTATCTTTGAGCATTCAGGCAGTCTTTCCTGCACCGCTGTTCTACCGAAACCTACAACAGGACAAGGTGATTGCCCTGCACAGAGAAAACTCCTACGAGTCCGAGGCGATACTTTCCCCAGCCTCTCGAGTGGAATTGGAAACTTGGATAAGCTGCATCAGAGTGTGGAACAGTCAAACCCTTCTCAACCCAACTCCAGATTTAACAATCCAGACAGATGCATCACTCCAGGGTTGGGGTGCCTGTCTAGGGAAGATGCAGTGCAGGGGCAGATGGTCAATAGAGGAACAGTCTCTACACATCAACCATCTCGAACTGCTGGCAGTATTTTATGCCCTCAAGTCCCTACTGAGCCAGAAACGAGACATCCACATCCGGGTACAGGTAGACAACATGACAGCCCTGTCATATATCAATCACAAAGGGGGCACGCACTCTCACGAACTATCGAGCCTTGCAGTACAGATATGGACATGGTGTCTAGCCAAGCACATGACACTGTCAGCAGAGTACCTTCCAGGGGTACTAAACACGGTAGCCGACAAACTGTCCAGCATATTCAACGACAGAACAGAATGGCATCTTCTTCCCGAAATCTTCAGAAAGGTCACACGGGTGATGGGCTTCTACCCATCAATAGATCTGTTTGCATCCCGTCTCAATACACAACTCCCACAGTTCGTGTCATGGCTACCCGACCCTTTAGCTTGGAGAGTGGACGCATTCACCATCAACTGGGAAAACCTAGAGGCCTACTTGTTTCCCCCATTTGCACTGCTCGCAAGATGTCTTCAGAAGATCCTTGCAGACGAGGCCACAGTTCTTCTGATAGCTCCTCTGTGGAAAACACAACCCTGGTACCCACGTCTGTTAACTCACAGTAAAAACTCCAGTGTTGTTGCCTCGTCAGTTGAAGCTTCTGAGGTTATGTCACAACGACCAATATCATCCAATGTGGAAAACCTTGCAGTTAGCGGCATGGAAGCTATCAGGCAATCCTTATCAGCAAGAGGGTTTTCGCAGCAAGTGTCCTCCGTCATCCTATCATCCTGGCGCCGTGGCACTATAATGCACAGTTCAATTCAGCATGGAACCGATGGAACCGCTTGTGTGTTCAACGACAAATTTGATCCTATTCGGGCACCTCTATAGCTGATATCCTTGAGTTCCTGAACAGTCTTTTTCAGGAAGGACTACAATATAGAACAACTAATGTTTATAGATCAGCAATTTCATCAGCTCATGTTCCAGTGGAAGGGGCTCCTGTTGGTCAACATTCCTTGGTTTCAAGATTTTTCAAAGGAATCTTCAACATTCGTCCACCGCAGCCAAAGTATTGTACAACCTGGGACACTGGGAAGGTCCTACGGTACATCCAGTCTCTCCCTCCGAATAGAGAGTTGAGTTTAAGGCTTCTCACATTGAAAACAGCTATGCTGATTGCACTCGTTACGGCTGGACGTTGTTCATCCTTAATCGCTTTGGACTTGCAGTTTATGCAAAAAACAAGAAAAGCCTTTGTGTTTTCCATTGTGAAACCAGCAAAGTGCTCATCGGTCAGCAAAGCAGCCCAGAAAGTGACTTTAACATGTTATCCACCCGACAGTAAACTCTGTGTGGTAAAAGCCCTTAAAGTGTATCTTCTGAGGATGAAACCTGTCCGAGGACAGGGTATGGAAAAACTGACCAGTCTGTTCCTGTCATTTGTGAAGCCTGTTCATGCTGTGGTGTCCTCTACTATTGCACGGTGGTTGAGAACCATCATGGCTTCATCTGGTATAGATGTGTCTCATTACCAGGCCCATTCTACTAGGGGAGCAGCCACCTCAGCTGCTGCTCGAGCAGGGGTATCTACAGCACAGATCCTGAAAGCGGCAGATTGGTCATCAGAGACCACCTTTACAAAGTTTTACAAGAGAGAAGTTGCAACGTCAGAGTTTGGGACAGCTGTCCTGGCTTCGGTTAAGCGTTGAAATATACAGAGTAAGTCTGACGACTAGGCTGAAATATAATTTCAAATTATGTTAATGTACTTACCTGACATATAATTGGAACTATTTGAAGCCGTAGGAGGAGAGACTCACACTCCCTCCCTCAGCATCTCAGAAAATGTTCTTCTGGCCCACCCATGGGTCTACCTCGGCCAGTTACTACCTCCACTTATCTACAAAGAGACATGCTTCAATGGTTTGGTGAGGTATTTATACGCTGGGGCCCAGGCTTATTTGCATTTTATGAATGGAGGAACAATCCATTTTATTTAAAGGGTGGTTCAGACCGTATTAAATGGACAATAATACAGAGTGAGTCTCTCCTCCTACGGCTTCATATAATTCCAATTATATGTCAGGTAAGTACCTTAACATAATTTGAAATTATACATTACTTTTCATATGCCTACATTCGTTTCCAAACACCTAGAGTTTGTATTACAAACTCTAAATTTCTTTAATTTTTCTTTAATTTTGTATCAGAGTAAATGTGCTGGGATTTTGTATGTGGTTGGTCTGGATTGTCGCTTGTCTTTTTTCATATTTTTTTAATTTTATATTCTAAGCATATTGCTGCCCTGTGATGCTACGGTGACCATAGTGTTGTAAACTGAAATAAATAATTTATTTTTTCTGCAAACAGAAAGGCACGCAGAAGCTTCATCTACGTTGATGACCTCGCCATAACGGCACAATCCAGAGAATTTAGTGATGTGGAAGACACCCTGATGTCCTCATTAAGAGGCCTCACCACTTACTACCACACAAACCAACTCTGCCTGAACCCTGCCAAGACACAAGTCACTGCCTTCCACCTGCGGTACGTTTTAATTTTGTATCTACTTTTGTCTGCATTGTTGTATCTTTTTTATGTATGTTCTTGTTTTTTGCCTTTTAGTTTTTATTGTTGGGCGCATTGAGGAATCTTTGATTCATAATGCGCCTTATAAATGCTGTTTATTATTATTATTATTATTACAGGGATGCGGGTAGACATCTCACCATCAGATGGGATGGTGTACTCCTGAACCACTGCGATAATCCAGTCTATCGTGGTGTGACCCTTGACCACACACTGACATACAAGGTTCACATTATGAACACCAAGGCCAAAGTAAACACCAGGAATGCCTTCATCAGGAAAGTCACCCATTCCAAAAGGGTAGCAGAAATAGGCTGCTTATTTGTAATCTGCTTACTTGTTTTTGTAATGTATCTTTCACTCATTGTATATTTTATTGTTCACTTTATGCACTTAGAGGCTTTTGCATTAGGCACTTTTCAAATGTCTTTATTATTATTGTTATTATTATCTAGCATCCGTACCACTTTCATTATTATTATTATTCATTGTATAGTTGTCTTTGTATTCTATATTTCTCTTTTGTTGCTTATGTGTTTTGTTTTTTTGGTTCTGCGCCTGGGAATAGGGTCTTGTACACTAGATCTAGATAGATGGCGCATTATGAATGCATTATTATTAGGTGTTTGGTTCATCAGCCGAAAATCTATTGTTATCTTCCGCAACACTTTCATTATTATTATTATTCATTGTACAATTGTCTTTGTAATCTATATTTCTCTTTTGTTGCTTATATGTTTTGTTTTTTTGGTTCTACGCCTCGGATTAGGGTCTTGTACACTACATCTAGATAGAGGGCGCATTATAAATGCATTATTATTAGGTGTTCGGCTCATCAGCCGAAAACCTATGGTAGTAAAAACACTGGAAGTTCCGAACTTAATTGCAAAAAGGGACTTGGACACATGCTCGTGGCATGTGGGACTTACTTCCGGCCATGGTTATGGCCTATTAAAACCTATTGTTATGATCCACACCACTTTCATTATTATTATTATTCATTGTATAATTGTCTTTGTGTTCTATATTTCTCTTTTGTTGGTTATATGTTTTGTTTTTTTGGTTCTGCGCCTCGGAATCGGGTCTTGTACACTAGATCTAGATAGATGGCGCATTATAAATGCATTATTATTAGGTGTTCGGCTCATTAGCCAAAAACCTATAATAGTGAAAACACGGGAAGTTCCGAACTTAATTGCGAAAAGGGACTTGGACACATGCACATGGCATGTGGGAGTTACTTCCGGCCATGGTTATGGCCTATTAAAACCTATTGTTATCTATATTTCCTCTTTTGTCGCTTATATGTTTGTTTGTTTTTGGTTCTGCGCCTCGGAATAGGGTCTTGTACACTAGATCTAGATAGATGGTGCATTATAATGCATTATTATTAGGTGTTTGGCTCATTAGCCAAAAACCTATGGTAGTAAAAACACTGGAAGTTCCGAACTTAATTGCGAAAAGGGACTTGGACACATGCACGTGGCATGTGGGAGTTACTTCCGGCCATGGTTATGGCCTATTAAAACCTATTGTTATCTATATTTCCTCTTTTGTCGCTTATATGTTTGTTTGTTTTTGGTTCTGCGCCTCGGAATAGGGTCTTGTACACTAGATCTAGATAGATGGTGCATTATAATGCATTATTATTAGGTGTTTGGCTCATTAGCCAAAACCTATGGTAGTAAAAACACTGGAAGTTCCGAACTTAATTGCGAAAAGGGACTTGGACACATGCACGTGGCATGTGGGACTTACTTCCTGCCATGGTTATGGCCTATTAAAACCTATTGTTATGATCCACACCACTTTCATTATTATTATTATTCATTGTATAATTGTCTTTGTGTTCTATATTTCTCTTTTGTTGGTTATATGTTTTGTTTTTTTGGTTCTGCGCCTCGGAATCGGGTCTTGTACACTAGATCTAGATAGATGGCGCATTATAAATGCATTATTATTAGGTGTTCGGCTCATCAGCCGAAAATCTATCGTTATCGTTAAGTTTTTGGGGTTTTTTTTCTGCCTCTTCTTCTTCTCCCTGAACCTTAACTTGCAGATTTCGCAAAAAGTATAAGTTGTAAAAACTTTAAACTTGCCATGTACTTGAACCGTAACATGAAAACGGCTTGCAAAAAATGACGTCATGATGACGTCATCACGTGTCGAATTACAAGGTTTTTAGACTTTTTTTTGTTTGTTGTGTGGGTGACCTCACATGACCTCTACTTCCGGTTGAAACCGAAAATGCCTAGTAAATTGAAAGTAGCAGAAAGTGACAACGTTTTTTTGAGTTGTTTTTAACTGGCAAGTCACTACAAAATATTGTAATCTGGCAAGTGTTTGGTTTAAACAATTTGGACCGGTGAGGTCACACATTTCAAAAGCCTCCCGTAGCGGCAGGTTGAAAAAAGTTAAAAACACTCATTTACTAGATGTCTGTGGCAAAGTTTATGAGAATTTCTTCAAAACTGGTCCCATGCATCAAAACTGGATTGTTCTCTCATCGAAAGTTGCCGCATCATCACTGGGTGCCTTAAACCAACCAGGACAGATCAACTATATCTACTCGCTGGCATCACCCCACCCGACTTCAGGAGAGCTGTTGCCAGTCAGGCAGAACGGTCAAGGCAGCCATTCCAGCAGCAGCTCAGCTCTGTTTGACCACCCACCAGTAACCCGTCTGCGATCAAGGAAGAGTTTCATCACTTCGACCCTACCACTTGAGACAGCGCAATCCAATGGTAGTAAAAACACAGGAAGTTCCGAACCTAATTGCGAAAAGAGACTTCGACACATGCACGTGGCATGTGGGACTTACTGCTCGCCATGGTTATAGTAAGGTTTAGGGTTGGGGTTAGGATTGGGTTAGGGTTAGGATTAGGTTGGTGTCAGCGTTTTGGTAAGGATAAGGTTGTGCGAAGATTACAAACTTAATTGCGAAAAGGGACTTGGACACATGCACGTGGCATGTGGGAGTTACTTCCGGCCATGGTTATGGCCTATTAAAACCTATTGTTATCTATATTTCCTCTTTTGTTGCTTATATGTTTGTTTGTTTTTTGTTCTGCGCCTCGGAATAGGGTCTTGTACACTAGATCTAGATAGATGGTGCATTATAATGCATTATTATTAGGTGTTTGGCTCATTAGCCAAAAACCTATGGTAGTAAAAACACTGGAAGTTCCGAACTTAATTGCGAAAAGGGACTTGGACACATGCACGTGGCATGTGGGACTTACTTCCTGCCATGGTTATGGCCTATTAAAACCTATTGTTATGATCCACGCCACTTTCATTATTATTATTATTCATTGTATAATTGTCTTTGTGTTCTATATTTCTCTTTTGTTGGTTATATGTTTTGTTTTTTTGGTTCTGCGCCTCGGAATCGGATCTTGTACACTAGATCTAGATAGATGGCGCATTATAAATGCATTATTATTAGGTGTTCGGCTCATTAGCCAAAAACCTATGGTAGTGAAAACACGGGAAGTTCCGAACTTAATTGCGAAAAGGGACTTGGACACATGCACATGGCATGTGGGAGTTACTTCCGGCCATGGTCATGGCCTATTAAAACCTATTGTTATCTATATTTCCTCTTTTGTCGCTTATATGTTTGTTTGTTTTTGGTTCTGCGCCTCGGAATAGGGTCTTGTATACTAGATCTAGATAGATGGTGCATTATAATGCATTATTATTAGGTGTTTGGCTCATTAGCCAAAAACCTATGGTAGTAAAAACACTGGAAGTTCCGAACTTAATTGCGAAAAGGGACTTGGACACATGCACGTGGCATGTGGGAGTTACTTCCGGCCATGGTTATGGCCTATTAAAACCTATTGTTATCTATATTTCCTTTTTTTGTCGCTTATATGTTTGTTTGTTTTTGGTTCTGCGCCTCGGAATAGGGTCTTGTACACTAGATCTAGATAGATGGTGCATTATAATGCATTATTATTAGGTGTTTGGCTCATTAGCCAAAAACCTATGGTAGTAAAAACACTGGAAGTTCCGAACTTAATTGCGAAAAGGGACTTGGACACATGCACGTGGCATGTGGGACTTACTTCCTGCCATGGTTATGGCCTATTAAAACCTATTGTTATGATCCACACCACTTTCATTATTATTATTATTCATTGTATAATTGTCTTTGTGTTCTATATTTCTCTTTTGTTGGTTATATGTTTTGTTTTTTTGGTTCTGCGCCTCGGAATCGGGTCTTGTACACTAGATCTAGATAGATGGCGCATTATAAATGCATTATTATTAGGTGTTCGGCTCATCAGCCGAAAATCTATTGTTATCGTTAATTTTTTGGGTTTTTTTTTCTGCCTCTTCTTCTTCTCCCTGAACCTTAACTTGCAGATTTCGCAAAAAGTATAAGTTGTAAAAACTTTAAACTTGCCATGTACTTGAACCGTAACATGAAAACGGCTTGCAAAAAATGACGTCATGATGACGTCATCACGTGTCGAATTACAAGGTTTTTAGACTTTTTTTTGTTTGTTGTGTGGGTGACCTCACATGACCTCTACTTCCGGTTGAAACCGAAAATGCCTAGTAAATTGAAAGTAGCAGAAAGTGACAACGTTTTTTTGAGTTGTTTTTAACTGGCAAGTCACTACAAAATATTGTAATCTGGCAAGTGTTTGGTTTAAACAATTTGGACCGGTGAGGTCACACATTTCAAAAGCCTCCCGTAGCGGCAGGTTGAAAAAAGTTAAAAACACTCATTTACTAGATGTCTGTGCCAAAGTTTATGAGAATTTCTTCAAAACTGGTCCCATGCATCAAAACTGGATTGTTCTCTCATCGAAAGTTGCCGCATCATCACTGGGTGCCTTAAACCAACCAGGACAGATCAACTATATCTACTCGCTGGCATCACCCTACCCGACTTCAGGAGAGCTGTTGCCAGTCAGGCAGAACGGTCAAGGCAGCCATTCCAGCAGCAGCTCAGCTCTGTTTGACCACCCACCAGTAACCCGTCTGCGATCAAGGAAGAGTTTCATCACTTCGACCCTACCACTTGAGACAGGGCAATCCAATGGTAGTAAAAACACAGGAAGTTCCGAACCTAATTGCGAAAAGAGACTTCGACACATGCACGTGGCATGTGGGACTTACTGCCGGCCATGGTTATAGTAAGGTTTAGGGTTGGGGTTAGGATTGGGTTAGGGTTAGGATTAGGTTGGTGTCAGCGTTTTGGTAAGGATAAGTTTGTGCGAAGATTACAAACTTAATTGCGAAAAGGGACTTGGACACATGCACGTGGCATGTGGGAGTTACTTCCGGCCATGGTTATGGCCTATTAAAACCTATTGTTATCTATATTTCCTCTTTTGTTGCTTATATGTTTGTTTGTTTTTTGTTCTGCGCCTCGGAATAGGGTCTTGTACACTAGATCTAGATAGATGGTGCATTATAATGCATTATTATTAGGTGTTCGGCTCATTAGCCAAAAACCTATGGTAGTAAAAACACTGGAAGTTCCGAACTTAATTGCGAAAAGGGACTTGGACACATGCACGTGGCATGTGGGACTTACTTCCTGCCATGGTTATGGCCTATTAAAACCTATTGTTATGATCCACACCACTTTCATTATTATTATTATTTATTGTATAATTGTCTTTGTGTTCTATATTTCTCTTTTGTTGGTTATATGTTTTGTTTTTTTGGTTCTGCGCCTCGGAATCGGGTCTTGTACACTAGATCTAGATAGATGGCGCATTATAAATGCATTATTATTAGGTGTTCGGCTCATTAGCCAAAAACCTATGGTAGTGAAAACACGGGAAGTTCCGAACTTAATTGCAAAAAGGGACTTGGACACATGCACATGGCATGTGGGAGTTACTTCCGGCCATGGTTATGGCCTATTAAAACCTATTGTTATCTATATTTCCTCTTTTGTCGCTTATATGTTTGTTTGTTTTTGGTTCTGCGCCTTGGAATAGGGTCTTGTACACTAGATCTAGATAGATGGTGCATTATAATGCATTATTATTAGGTGTTTGGCTCATTTGCCAAAAACCTATGGTACTAAAAACACTGGAAGTTCCGAACTTAATTGCGAAAAGGGACTTGGACACATGCACGTGGCATGTGGGAGTTACTTCCGGCCATGATTATGGCCTATTAAAACCTATTGTTATCTATATTTCCTCTTTTGTCGCTTATATGTTTGTTTGTTTTTTGTTCTGCGCCTCGGAATAGGGTCTTGTACACTAGATCTAGATAGACGGTGCATTATAATGCATTATTATTAGGTGTTTGGCTCATTAGCCAAAAACCTATGGTAGTAAAAACACTGGAAGTTCCGAACTTAATTGCGAAAAGGGACTTGGACACATGCACGTGGCATGTGGGACTTACTTCCTGCCATGGTTATGGCCTATTAAAACCTATTGTTATGATCCACACCACTTTCATTATTATTATTATTCATTGTATAATTGTCTTTGTGTTCTATATTTCTCTTTTGTTGGTTATATGTTTTTTTTTTTGGTTCTGCGCCTCGGAATCGGGTCTTGTACACTAGATCTAGATAGATGGCGCATTATAAATGCATTATTATTAGGTGTTCGGCTCATCAGCCGAAAATCTATTGTTATCGTTAAGTTTTTGGGGGTTTTTTTCTGCCTCTTCTTCTTCTCCTTGAACCTTAACTTGCAGATTTCGCAAAAAGTATAAGTTGTAAAAACTTTAAACTTGCCATGTACTTGAACCGTAACATGAAAACGGCTTGCAAAAAATGACGTCATGATGACGTCATCACGTGTCGAATTACAAGGTTTTTAGACTTTTTTTTGTTTGTTGTGTGGGTGACCTCACATGACCTCTACTTCCGGTTGAAACCGAAAATGCCTAGGAAATTGAAAGTAGCAGAAAGTGACAACGTTTTTTTGAGTTGTTTTTAACTGGCAAGTCACTACAAAATATTGTAATCTGGCAAGTGTTTGGTTTAAACAATTTGGACCGGTGAGGTCACACATTTCAAAAGCCTCCCGTAGCGGCAGGTTGAAAAAAGTTAAAAACACTCATTTACTAGATGTCTGTGGCAAAGTTTATGAGAATTTCTTCAAAACTGGTCCCATGCATCAAAACTGGATTGTTCTCTCATCGAAAGTTGGCGCATCATCACTGGGTGCCTTAAACCAACCAGGACAGATCAACTATATCTACTTGCTGGCATCACCCCACCCGACTTCAGGAGAGCTGTTGCCAGTCAGGCAGAACGGTCAAGGCAGCCATTCCAGCAGCAGCTCAGCTCTGTTTGACCACCCACCAGTAACCCGTCTGCGATCAAGGAAGAGTTTCATCACTTCGACCCTACCACTTGAGACAGCGCAATCCAATGGTAGTAAAAACACAGGAAGTTCCGAACCTAATTGCGAAAAGGGACTTCGACACATGCACGTGGCATGTGGGACTTACTGCCGGCCATGGTTATAGTAAGGTTTAGGGTTGGGGTTAGGATTGGGTTAGGGTTAGGATTAGGTTGGTGTCAGCGTTTTGGTAAGGATAAGTTTGTGCGAAGATTACAAACTTAATTGCGAAAAGGGACTTGGACACATGCACGTGGCATGTGGGAGTTACTTCCGGCCATGGTTATGGCCTATTAAAACCTATTGTTATCTATATTTCCTCTTTTGTTGCTTATATGTTTGTTTGTTTTTGGTTCTGCGCCTCGGAATAGGGTCTTGTACACTAGATCTAGATAGATGGTGCATTATAATGCATTATTATTAGGTGTTCGGCTCATTAGCCAAAAACCTATGGTAGTGAAAACACTGGAAGTTCCGGACTTAATTGCGAAAAGGGACTTGGACACATGCACGTGGCATGTGGGACTTACTTCCGGCCATGGTTATGGCCTATTAAAACCTATTGTTATGATCCACACCACTTTCATTATTATTATTATTCATTGTATAATTGTCTTTGTGTTCTATATTTCTCTTTTGTTGGTTATATGTTTTGTTTTTTTGGTTCTGCGCCTCAAAATGGGGTCTTGTACACTAGATCTAGATAGAAGGCGCATTATCAATGCATTATTATTAGGTGTTCGGCTCATTAGCCAAAAACCTATGGTAGTGAAAACACTGGAAGTTCCGAACTTAATTGCGAAAAGCGACTTGGCCACATGCACGTGGCATGTGGGAGTTACTTACGGCCATGGTTATGGCCTATTAAAACCTATTGTTATCTACATTTCCTCTTTTGTTGCTTATATGTTTGTTTGTTTTTGGTTCTGCGCCTTGGAATAGGGTCTTGTACACTAGATCTAGACAGATGGTGCATTATAATGCATTATTATTAGGTGTTCGGCTCATTAGCCAAAAACCTATGGTAGTAAAAACACTGGAAGTTCCGAACTTAATTGCGAAAAGGGACTTGGACACATGCACTTGGCATGTGGGAGTTACTTCCGGCCATGGTTATGGCCTATTAAAACCTATTGTTATGATCCACACCACTTTCATGATTATTATTATTCATTGTATAATTGTGTTTGTGTTCTATATTTCTCTTTTGTTGCTTATATGTTTTGTTTTTTTGGTCCTGCGCCTCGGAATCGGGTCTTGTACACTAGATCTAGATAGATGGCGCATTATAAATGCATTATTATTAGGTGTTCGGCTCAGTAGCCAAAAACCTATGGTAGTGAAAACACTGGAAGTTCCGAACTTAATTGCGAAAAGGGACTTGGACACATGCACGTGGCATGTGGGAGTTACTTCCGGCCATGGTTATGGCCTATTAAAACCTATTGTTATCTATATTTCCTCTTTTGTTGCTTATATGTTTGTTTGTTTTTGGTTCTGCGCCTAGGAATAGGGTCTTGTACACTAGATCTAGATAGATGGTGCATTATAATGCATTATTATAGGTGTTCAGCTCATTAGCCAAAAACCTATGGTAGTAAAAACAATGGAAGTTCCGAACTTAATTGCGAAAAGGGACTTGGACACATGCACGTGGCTTGTGGGACTTACTTCCGGCCATGGTTATGGCCTATTAAAACCTATTGTTATGATCCACACCACTTTCATTATTATTATTATTCATTGTATAATTGTGTTTGTGTTCTATATTTCTCTTTTGTTGCTTATATGTTTTGTTTTTTTGGTTCTGCGCCTCGGAATCGGGTCTTGTACACTAGATCTAGATAGATGGCGCATTATAAATGCATTATTATTAGGTATTCGGCTCAGTAGCCAAAAACCTATGGTAGTGAAAACACTGGAAGTTCCGAACTTAATTGCGAAAAGGGACTTGGACACATGCACGTGGCATGTGGGAGTTACTTCCGGCCATGGTTATGGCCTATTAAAACCTATAAAACCTATTGTTATCTATATTTCCTCTTTTGTTGCTTATATGTGTTTTTTTTTTGGTTCTGCGCCTAGGAATAGGGTCTTGTACACTAGATCTAGATAGATGGTGCATTATAATGCATTATTATAGGTGTTCGGCTCATTAGCCAAAAAGCTATGGTAGTAAAAACACTGGAAGTTCCGAACTTAATTGCGAAAAGGGACTTGGACACATGCACGTGGCATGTGGGACTTACTTCCGGCCATGGTTATGGCCTATTAAAACCTATTGTTATGATCCACACCACTTTCATTATTATTATTATTCATTGTATAATTGTGTTTGTGTTCTATATTTCTCTTTTGTTGGTTATATGTTTTGTTTTTTGGTTCTGCGCCTCGGAATCGGGTCTTGTACACTAGATCTAGATAGATGGCGCATTATAAATGCATTATTATTAGGTGTTCGGCTCATTAGCCAAAAACCTATGGTAGTGAAAACACTGGAAGTTCCGAACTTAATTGCGAAAAGCGACTTGGCCACATGCACGTGGCATGTGGGAGTTACTTACGGCCATGGTTATGGCCTATTAAAACCTATTGTTATCTATATTTCCTCTTTTGTTGCTTATATGTTTGTTTGTTTTTGGTTCTGCGCCTAGGAATAGGGTCTTGTACACTAGATCTAGATAGATGGTGCATTATAATGCATTATTATAGGTGTTCAGCTCATTAGCCAAAAACCTATGGTAGTAAAAACAATGGAAGTTCCGAACTTAATTGCGAAAAGGGACTTGGACACATGCACGTGGCATGTGGGACTTACTTCCGGCCATGGTTATGGCCTATTAAAACCTATTGTTATGATCCACACCACTTTCATTATTATTATTATTCATTGTATAATTGTGTTTGTGTTCTATATTTCTCTTTTGTTGCTTATATGTTTTGTTTTTTTGGTTCTGCGCCTCGGAATCGGGTCTTGTACACTAGATTTAGATAGATGGCGCATTATAAATGCATTATTATTAGGTATTCGGCTCAGTAGCCAAAAACCTATGGTAGTGAAAACACTGAAAGTTCCGAACTTAATTGCGAAAAGGGACTTGGACACATGCACGTGGCATGTGGGAGTTACTTCCGGCCATGGTTATGGCCTATTAAAACCTATAAAACCTATTGTTATCTATATTTCCTCTTTTGTTGCTTATATGGTTTTTTTTTTTTTGGTTCTGCGCCTAGGAATAGAGTCTTGTACACTAGATCTAGATAGATGGTGCATTATAATGCATTATTATAGGTGTTCGGCTCATTAGCCAAAAAGCTATGGTAGTAAAAACACTGGAAGTTCCGAACTTAATTGCGAAAAGGGACTTGGACACATGCACGTGGCATGTGGGACTTACTTCCGGCCATGGTTATGGCCTATTAAAACCTATTGTTATGATCCACACCACTTTCATTATTATTATTATTCATTGTATAATTGTGTTTGTGTTCTATATTTCTCTTTTGTTGGTTATATGTTTTGTTTTTTTGGTTCTGCGCCTCGGAATCGGGTCTTGTATACTAGATCTAGATAGATGGCGCGTTATAAATGCATTATTATTAGGTGTTCGGCTCATTAGCCAAAAACCTATGGTAGTGAAAACACTGGAAGTTCCGAACTTAATTGCGAAAAGGGACTTGGACACATGCACGTGGCATGTGGGAGTTACTTTCGGCCATGGTTATGGCCTATTAAAACCTTTTGTTATCTATATTTCCTCTTTTGTTGCTTATATGTTTGTTTGTTTTTGGTTCTGCGCCTCGGAATAGGGTCTTGTACACTAGATCTAGATAGATAGTGCATTATAATGCATTATTATTAGGTGTTCGGCTCATTAGCCAAAAACCTATGGTAGTAAAAACACTGGAAGTTCCGAACTTAATTGCAAAAAGGGACTTGGACACATGCATGTGGCATGTGGGACTTACTTCCGGCCATGGTTATGGCCTATTAAAACCTATTGTTATTATCCACACCGCTTTCATTATTATTATTATTCATTGTATAATTTTCTTTGTGAGTTCAAACCGTAACATGAAGACGGCATGCAAAAAATGACGTCATGATGACGTCATCACGTGTCGAATTACAAGGTTTTTATACTTTTTTTTTCGTGTGGGTGACCTCACATGACCTCTACTTCCGGTTGAAACCGAAAATGCCTAGTAAATTGAAAGTAGCAGAAAGTGACAACTTTTTTTTGAGTTGTTTTTAACTGGCAAGTGTTTGGTTTAAATAATTTGGACCGGTGAAGTCACACATTTCAAAAGCGTCCCGTAGCGGCAGGTTGAAAAAAGTTAAAAACACTCATTTACTAGATGTCTGTGGCAATGTTTATGAGAATTTCTTCAAAACTGGTCCCATGCATCAAAACTGGATTCTTCTCTCAACGAAAGTTCCCGCATCATCACTGGGTGCCTTAAACCAACCAGGACAGATCAACTATATCTACTCACTGGCATTACCCCACCCGACTTCAGGAGAGCTGTTGCCAGTCAGGCAGAACGGTCAAGGCAGCCATTCCAGCAGCACCCACCAGTAACCCCCCCGTCTGCGATCTTCATCACTTCGACCCTACCACTTGAGATAGCGCAATCCAATGGTAGTAAAAACACAGGAAGTTCCGAACCTAATTGCGAAAAGGGACTTGGACACATGCACGCGGCATGTGGGACTTACTTCAGGCCATGGTTATAGTTAGGTTTAGGGTTGGGGTTAGGATTGGGTTGGGGTTAGGATTGGGTTAGGGTTAGGATTGGGTTAGGGTTAGGATTAGGTTGGTGTCAGCGTTTTGGTTAGGATTAGGTTGTGCGACGAACTTAATTGCGAAAAGGGACTTGGACACATGCATCCGGCATGTGGGGTCCTACCCCCGGCCAGGGTCCTTGTGGCGTTGGTGGTTGATCTTAAAGATGCATGAGGCTCCTCCCGCGGCGAGGATTTCTGATGTTATCACAATTATGGTCGGCCAAACGGGGGTAGTCCCTAGTCATGTGGACTAGGGACGGCGTTACTAAGGTAGGGGACGGATGCCCTGTTTTACAGGGTATGCGCGGACTGGACGCTCTGAATGGAACAGAGTACGAAGGCCCCCTCGATCTTTCTGAAAGCGCTTTTTTTTGGGGCTGGTATCCTGGGACCTGCTCGTGGTGGCCCTGCTTGAGACTAACCTTACCAGGATGATGATGGCAAAATTTCAGTGATTGAGTTAAACTTATACATTATAAAATATTTGTAGATTTAATTTTAAGATTATGCTAAAACTCTTTCCAAAATAACCCATTTATTATTGTACGAAGACGTGGCAGACTGCCCCTTTACAATTTCCTGAAAACGTGAACATGTTGATCTATTGAAAAATACAGTTGCACCTTGCGCCTATGATTAACCCATTTAAAAACAAAACAAATAACAAATGAACAATTGATCAAGAGAGAGCGCTAAAATCAATCATTTGACAGAATAGCGGGTTAACGTACAACTTTGGGGTACCATTGGAACTATCCATTTAAAAACTTTAAATCTTTTAGTCTTGCACTTAACCGACTATAGAGGGTGCATAAGTCGCAAGCAATTATATTATTATAGAGGGCACTTTATAGAATTTGTAGGGTTTTTCAAGACGCATTTTTTCTTGCAATTTAATGCTTACAGAGGGCGCTTTGTTAGTCTTTTTCCAAGGTGCTTTAGATGTACATGTCTTGCAATTAAAGGACTATAGAGGGTGCTTTTACATAATTGTTATTCTTTTTTCAAGGCGCTTCAGACACTATATCTTTTAATTACATGATTATAGAGGGGGCTTTATACATGTATATTTTTAATCTTGATTCTAGAGGGAGTTATATCACTTGTTCTGCTTCAGATATGTGTTATGCTATTTATTGCCTATAGAGGGCGGTATTTCACCTGAAAACAAAATTTACTTTACTCAGTCCCAGTGCCTGACAAAAGAGACGATACTATAGTATTGGGCTCAAGCAAACTATTTTGGACTACATGTATTGCAACAAAAGCGTCAATAGAGGGCACCCATAATGAGTCATACTTGAAGCCAGCCACAGTACAGTGTTGGCTGATTGTTTTATTTTAGCACCCTCTCTTGAAACCCAAACTTTGACTTATGTCAATAAACAGTGGCTACCATTGAGTGCAACAATTAAGTGAAGCCATTGCATTTTCTGCAAACAATCTTATTCTGCCAAAAAGTTAATACAATTTTTCATAAATCGCAAGTTTCCACTTGAGACCTGGCCATAAATTTACGGTGTTACACTTCAAAATGTACTAAACCGTTAGTTCAATTTGAAATTGCCATGTTTCTTAAATTGATTGTTTGTTTCAATGGTGACCCTAAACCAAAATTGTACTCGGAGGCAGGAAATAAAACAAAGAATCCCAACAAAATATGTTTTATTGAGCAACTTCAAATAAAATAAACAGACCACCAATCAACATCAGTATGCAGTCCTAGTTCTAAAGCCTGTTAGTTAACGGTATGCTTTCTTTTAAGAAGCGCAAATTCATGCCAAGCTAATTCTGTAGTTTTTATAACCATTCTTTCTTAAAATTGTAGAAGTTTCAAGAAATTTCACGGCAAATTTATAAAAATTTATGGCTTCCAAATCTGCATCATACTCCCTGTATATGTTTTAAAATTAGGTTCTATTGACAAACAACAATTTGTTTCAAACATTTTTTTGTTTTTTTGTTGGATTATTCATATGTGCAAAGGTGCAACCGAATTTTTCAATAGATCAACTTGTTTGCTTTTTAGGGAAATTGTAAAAAGAGCACGATTTGATAATGGTGTGTCGTATGGCCGAGCGGTTCAGAGCATCAAATTCAAGTTCTGGTGGTTAAGTTATCAGGGTGTGGGTTCGAATCCCGGTCATGACACTTGTGTCCTTGAGCAAGAAACTTAACTATATTTGCTTCTCTTCACCCAGGGGTATGAATGGGTACCTGCGAGGGTAGAGGTCGATATTGTGTTTAAAAAAGCCTTCAGAGCGCCCCGGCAGCCCAGGGCTGTATACTCCCCAGGGAGCTGAGAAAGATTAAAGGAATGTTATTGGCCCAATGACCAGGGCAATAATGTAAAGCGCATTGATACGTTTTGTAAAATGCGCTGTATAAGAACTTTTATTATTATTATTATTATTATAGTGCACTAACGAAATGCATTCAATATTTGTTTTATATACACACACATAGATCTTTGTCATTTGTTTCACAATAAACACAAAATAGCCACAACTCGTGCACCCACACTCTGAAAAAAAAATCTAAACAATGTTGATGACTCCATGTAGACACCAACTTTGTCCGGCGCGCTGTGACCAGTCTTTGTTGGGACGAACAGGCGGGGACGATAATTTTATAAATGCGCTGCGAGGCTTAGTTGCGAAGTGTCCCAATCATCCTATATTTAATCAATTTTGGAGCGTCATGCGTCGCAGCAGTAAATACATGGCAAAATAAAGTATGACATGTGATGCGTGGTCCACCAATCAAATGACAATTGATCTATGCGTGCGGTATATACAAAAGCTTAACTGCCATGTTTATGTAATAGTTGGCATAATCTTAAAATTAAATCTACAAATATTTTATACTGTATACTTAAGCATATAGAGGTAGACGTATAAGTGCACCATTGCAAGCAGTCTAACTCAATCACTGAATTTTTGCCATCATCATCCTGTTAAGGTTAGTCTATTAAAGCAGGACCACTACGAGCAGGTCTCAGGATACGAGCCCCATTCGCTTTCACAAATCTCCTGGGCCTTCATTTTTTCAGAGCCTCCAAGAGATTACAATCATAAGCAGAGGACGGGGTTAATCAAAGTCAATAATTATTTTCTTCTTTCAAATCAATCATCACTCAATAATACATAGCAATTTGTTGCACCTTTTAAAAGGTGAAAATTAAGATACTGTCTCTACTCTCGTGTAGTTGTACCGTACATGAGATATTGGAAAATGTTATTGTTTCTAGTGCTTTCATTCAAACTTGCTTTCAAGGCAGTGGACACTATTGGTAATTACTCAAAATAATTATTAGCATAAAACCTTACTTGGTATAACGACCGGGAGCTGTTGATAGTATAAAACATTGTGAGAAACGGCTCCCTCTGAAGTAACGTAGTTTTCGAGAAAGAAGTAATTTTCCACAAATTTGATTTCGAGACCTCAGAAATAGATTTTGAGGTCTCGAAATCAAGCATCTGAAAGCACACAACTTCGTGTGACAAGGGTGTTTTTTCTTTCATTATTATCTCGCAACTTCGACGACCAATTGAGTTCAAATTTTCACAGGTTTGTTATTTTATGCATATGTTGAGATACACGAAGTGAGAAGACTGGTCTTTGACAATTACCAATAGTGTCCAGTGTCTTTAATGTGCTCATATATTTTTAACCTTTACATGTTCTGTTTAATTTGTAACTTGCCATGCTTGGCAAGATATAAGATAAGATACATAACCACGTTTCTTGAAGATATTTTTAATTTCTAAAGTGATTTTTTGTATAATTATACTAAGCAAGTATGATGTAAAAATATTTCAAATAAATTGCATTTTTAACAAGATACATGCAAAGGAGTTATGCTTAAAGAAAAGTTAGTTTTTTATACAAATCTGTAAGTAACCACTCATCTGAGTTACTGGTGCTTTCATGGAGTCCCCATAATTGGTTGTGTATAGTGATCTTTGATGTGTGTGATCTATTGTATAAGTGCTGCAAAAACAGCCCACCATACCATGGTAACTAAAAACCATGCACCAGGATTAACATAGCCTACTTTTGCTTCAGCCTTGAACCTGTATATTTTGATGGGAGCACTGTCTTGGATGGGTAGACCTCATTGGATATAGAGCCTTTCTGAAAGGGAATTAAAGAAACAGAAATAATATTTAAAACAATTTAATGTGATCGTTTGAACTCAACAGTTTAAAGCCACTGGACACTATTGGTAATTGTCAAAGACCAGTCTTCTCACTTGGTGTATCTTAACATATGCACAAAATAACAAACCTGTGAAAATTTGACCTCAATTAGTCGTCGAAGTTGCGAGATCATAATGAAAGAAAACACACGTCACACAAAGTTGTGTGCTTTCAGATGCTTGATTTCGGGACCTCAAAATCTAATTCTGAGGTCTCTAAATCAAATTCGTGGAAAATAACTTCTTTCTCAAAAAGTACGTTACTTCAGAGGGAGCCGTTTCTCACAATGTTTTATACTATCAACAGCTCTCTATTGCTCATTACCAAGTAAGTTTTTATGCTAACAATTATTTTGAGTAATTACCAATAGTGTCCACTGCCTTTAACAATAATAATGTTGCTGAAAGTAGTACAGGTAATTTATTTATTTATTTATTTATTTTAAGTTGTGATTATTGCAAGCAAGATAAAGTTATCATTAGAATTAGTAGAATCAAGCTTTTAAAAGATATATGTATATTTTGTGATTTTTATAACGAGTGATTTTTTTGTTTTATGAGGCAAAAACCAACCTGCAAAATGTCATGATCATTTAGAAACCAGTGTTTTCGAGGGTGATTGACACCCCACATGGAAAGTTATTCAACGGGAAAAACAAATTGTGCTTTTCGGTTAATAAACACAATTAGGAAACTTGGCTGGAGACTTACTCTCATCTGGGTAAGGATGTGTTCCTGTGGGTCTCCAGATCTAATGTTTGTGGCATGTAGTGTGTGAAACATTTAATGTACATTGCCGCAGAAGGTGCCCAATATATGATAACAAAAATCAACACCAATATTACATACTTTCGTATCAGCCATGAACACTGTGTGATACAGCAAGACATGGCTGGTGAAAGGCGCTTGGAGCTCACAGACATCTACTTCGGGTAGATCTCAATGGGGAAAGGCACGCCTTTCTAAATGCAAACAATTTTTAAAGATGTTTTTAATTTAACCGGTGATGTATAACTTGTTCAGAAAGTACACATTGTCAAAAATCATATTAATCTCACAAAGAAGAGTTCTAATTGGATAAAATCTTTTAAAAATGAACTCATTATCTGCTTTAGAAATTGTGTTTAGAAACTACTTTCGTTTCTTTTTGAAACAGAAATTATCTAAAGAGCTTTATTAGATAATTACTAACAATTCATATAGTTAATAGTTAATTGATACTTAGTATAACTGTGTAATTACTGTAATAATCTGGAAATGTTTTCATTAATTCAAGAATCTTAAATTTGGGATTTAAACCTCTACAAGTCTGTGTGTGTTAAACTATATTAAAGGCATCGTACACGTTTGGTAATGACTCTGATATTTAATGACAATAAAAACTTACTTGGTAAGAAGTACAGCAGCTGTGGATAGTGTAATGCATTTTAAGAGAGTTTTCACTTCGAAGTGCTGCGGTTATGGAAAAACATTTCACTTTTTATCCCCCAAAACATTTGAATCCAAGAAGCGTTACTCGTAACGCTTCTCAGAGTGTGTATTCCAATGCAGACTATTCTTTCTGCGTGGACATAACCGCTCCAGATTTTAGACAATATCTCAAAAATGCTACCACACCTTTTGAAATGAAATTTTCACAGGTTAGTTTTACGGTATATATTTACAACTATATAGGTTTGAAACAAACAATAGGCTCCAATTACCAAATGTGTACAATGTCTTTAAAGGAAAGTTGTGCTAAATTCGTTAAAAAAATCAGAGAATGCAAAATGATCAATTGCATAAAACTATCCTGTTTACCTTTTACTGAAGAGAAGCTCCATTATCATAGGCTGGTCTTGAACATCTATTTGTTGGTAGGTAGAGATCTGTTTGGAGAAGCCTTACTGCATACAAACAAGATGCACATTATTTGCAAATAAATGTTTGGAAATACTAGCCATAATTAAAACACTATGTTTTGGAAGTATTTTACCTCATGTACAATTCCAACATGATCTGAGACATGAGACATGTTAGGTTTACCATGTTACAATGCGGTCTTTAATTAAAAGGCCCCCCACCCCCACCACCCCACCATTACTATTACTGTCGCAGTATACAGGAACATCTTATGTTTGCATTTTAATCTTAAATTTGTGATATAAATTATGTTTTAAATTAAATCTGTGTGAGTCAAACTATTGAAGGAGAGTTATGACAAATTTATTGTTAGTCATAGACCTTATCGCAAATACTGCCTGGTTGATTTCACGTGATGGTCGGAAAGGCACTGTGGGAGGAAATGGGGCCCTTACAAAAATGTCCCATGGGATTCCCATGGGATTCCCATGGGATCTCATGGGATCTCATGGGAATCCCATGGGAATCAGATTTGTTCCCATTGAGTCATTGGTGTTCCCATGGGAATCCCATGGGAACACCATGGGAACACCATGAGAACACCATTGGTTCTGATTTGTTCCCATTGAGTCATTGGTGTTCCCATGGGGATCCCATGGGAACACCATGGGAACACCATGGGTTCTGATTTGTTCACATTGAATCATTGATGTTCCCATGGGAACCCCATGGGTTCTGACTTGTTCCCATTGAGTCATTGGTGTTCCAATGGGAACACCATGGGAACACCATGGGTTCTGATTTGTTCCCATTGAGTCATTGGTGTTCCCATGGGGAACCCATGGGAACCCATGGGAGCACCTTGGGGGTTCTGATTTGTCCCATTGAGTCATTGGTGTTCTCATGGGGATCCCATGGGATTCTGATGAATTGTTCCCATTGAACCCCATAGTGTTTCACATGGGAATCACATTGAAACACCATGGGTTCTGATTTGTTCAATTGAATCATTGGTGTTCACATGGGGATCCCATGGGAACACCATGGGAGCACCATGGGGTTCTGATTTGTTCCCATTGAGTCATTGGTGTTCCCATGGGGATCCCGAGTTTTAGTTTTACTATACAAAGTAACTTGTCATTAAGACTGAGGAGGTATACATACAAGTATGAGTAAAAGATAAAATAATCTGAAAAATTGTTGGACACATGGATATGTACTTATGCCATGGTTGTATGCAGTCACTGCATATTCAAAGCAGTAAAAGGACTGCACAAGTTTAACACAAAGATAGCATAGCCCTGCCGCTTGGTGGCGCTATGCTATCTTTGATTGACTAAGATCAGCACCCTGACTTTGCGTATGTAAATTGCACACCTATGTGGTAAGAGCCCCTTCTCTTCCACAATGAGTCATCAGTTTGAAATGAAACTGAACACTCACTTTTACAACCGACGTTTGCTGGCTGACTTGTTAATGTATTGTTAGTGTAAATTATTAAAGCTTCCCATTTTAAGTAGGACTTGGAGGTTTTTGAGGGCAATTTCATTTAAAAAGCTGATAGTGTGAAACTGAAATGCTGATCAGATGTGAATTTTACAGTGAAACTCAAGAACAAGAAAGAATCATCGGTGATCAGCATCAGAATATCAGATCGTCATCGTTGGCATGTTGGCACGTTTTTGTGCTTGCCTCGTGTTGTGTGATCAGAAATAAAATAGCATGATTTGGTAAGTCTTTTGTTTAAAACGTGATTTAAGTATAGTTTTCTTGTAACAATGTTCATGTACAACTACAACAAGTATGTCAGGTTGGTGTATGTAATGTGGGGGGGGGGGGTTGTATAGTGTCAGACTGTTTTTCAAAATGTTGACATCTGCGGTGGTCGTCCTAGCGATCCCCAGCAAAAAAACTTTTAGATACGGTACGACGGAAAACTTCAATTTACTACAATTATTTTAAACATCCAGCCACAAAAAAATGTCCCAACCAAATGACAAAAAGACCCAACAAAATAGCTTTACAAACCGCCGACTGATAAATTTTAAGTCAACGATCAGTGAAACCCCATCCATCGCAATCCACGTCTAGGAACGCTCTCGTAATTAAACAGGTGCCCTGCGTACTGCGTAGTGGCGGTGCATCAGTAGCTGGGTCTAACTTGTACCCAATTCAAATCGTACCCAGGTTAACTCGTATCCAAGTCAAATCAGTTGTAACCTAGTTGTCTAAAACCCTTTAACTGATTAGCTCAAAATTTATAATTTTTGACTGCCATAGTTGTAACTGGGTCTTTAAATTTAATTATATTCAATAACTTCATGGTCACATGGTTTGGGCATGGCACTGATGCTGCCATGTCTGTACCATCGCAGACCACAGAGTTGTGCAAACCATATAGTTTTGGCAAATGTTTTAATTTTTCTTACAAATATTTTTCCTATTTCTTCCTTTACAGTTCTGTGTGCTTCTCTCTCTGAGGAGTGTGACTAAATCATCATCACCATCAACAGAAGCCTAGCAATGGAGCATGGTGGCATTTCTCACAAGACCAGCATTGGGTTCGGGCTACTTGCCTTGGATAAACATTCCAAAAGAGATTAATCCTGTGGTGTTGCAACTTCCACAACTTACTGTCCTCTTCGATCACCATTATAATAAATCCAGTTTTTCCTAAGTTTAAAACGTAAATAAAACTGCAGTACAATTGCCCTTATATTATAGTAAAATGAGATTGAAAACACAGTTTTTTAACATATTTTTTTCATAGTATTACTACAAAATTATTTTCCATACATGTAGTAAAACTATGTCAAATCGGCCAAAACACTAAATTCCTGCATGGGATCCCATGGGATCCTCCATGGGATCCTGCATGGGATCCCATGGGATCCTCCATAGGACCCATGGGATCATCTATGGGACCCCATGGGATCCTTCATGGGATCCCTGTGGGATCCTCTATGGGAACCCCATGGGATCCTCCATGGGACCCCATGGGATCCTCCATGGGACCCCATGGGATCCTCCATGGGACCCCATGGGATCCTCCATGGGACCCCATGGGATCCTCCATGGGACCCCATGGGATCCTTCATGGGACCCTACGGGATCCTCCATGGGATCCCATGGGATATTTTTAAGATTTCCCATGGGATACCCCATGGGTATTCCCATGGAATATCACCATGGGTTCACCATGCCCAATTCACCATGGGAATCCCATGGGAAAATTTCCCATGGGATTCCCATGGGACATTTCTGTAAGGGGGGCGGATACAGGGGGGGGCGTGGGGGCATACAACAGCCTGTTTAAAAATTAGCCACAAGTGTGTGTGGTGTAGTTTTCCCCCAGAGGCGGGATAGATTACTTTTTCATCCAATGCCACTCACATTTTTCTTTCTGCCAAAATGAATCTTTCATGTATGTCACTTGTAATTGTTTAGATTTACAATAATAACATAGCATTCGAAACCTGATTTGCCAATTTGTCCGGGATAATACAACAGTAAGCTTGAATTTGAGAAACAATCTTACCCACTATGTTTTTAATGAATATGCATGAATCCAGATAATGCAGCGACCAGATCTAAACGTGAGATTTGTGGTATTACAATTTTCTTTGAGTAAAATTAGAAGATTGATATGGATCAAAAGTGCTTAAAAAGTGTGTCTATTTCTTTGTTTTAGGCACACAGAGGATTTATTTTTCACCCCTCAAAAGGCCAAAAGCTCAGCTCCTGGTGGCTTCGCCCCCCTGGATCCCCATCGGGGCTTTCACCCCTGGACCCCACCATCGATGTTACAAGAAAGTTTCCCAGTAAGTTTAGAAGAGTGAAATGGATCAGAAATGCTTAAAAAGTGTGTCTATTTCTCTGTTTTAGGCACAGAGAGGCTTCATTTTTCACCCCTCAAAAGGGCAAAAGGTTAGATAGAGCTTCCGGGGGCTTTGCCCCCTGGACCCCCATCGGGGCTTCACCCCTAGACCCCACCATCTGTGCTACAGGAAAATTTCTCAGTAAATTTAGAAGAGCGAAATGGATCAGAAGTGCTTAAAAAGTGTGTCAATTTCTCTGTTTAGGCACACAGAGGCTTCATTTTTCACCCCTCAAAAGGCCTAAAGCTCAAAGCTTCCGGGGGCTTCGCCCCCTGTACCCCCATCGGGGCTTCACCCCTGGACCCCATTATCGATGTTACAGAAAAATTTACTGGAAATTAAGAAGATTGATATGGATCTCAATTAAAGTTCGTCTAAAAAATTTAGAAGATTGATATGGATCTCAATTAAAGTTTGTCTATTTCTCTGTTTTTGGTTAATTATATTGAAAATTGCACTATCATTATCGTTTGTCTCACCATGGAGGAAGGATCCTCCTCACCCAACACTTTTTTGTCCCTGAATAAATATTAATTGCAGCCTGCATTTTGATTTTATAACTCAGGATGGCTGATTCAATGACTCCCAACTCGAAAATGTTGTTTAAATAATGATCTTGCTAAAACAAAATTGGTTAAAGTGGTCAGATATTGCATGAGATCGTGACCACGAGCATCTAGAATCCTAACTGTTTCGGAGCATTTAAGCGGGCCCCGAAACCAATGTCGTTAGGGCTTCGCGTTACGCGCTCTCAGGCGCCACAAATTGCATTCACCATTTGCTGCTTGTTACATTTTCACACCCCCGTTTGGAAAATCCTTGATCCACCCCTGGGAAAAATGCAGGTGCTCTGGCCTTTTCCTAATTCCCACTGTGCCTTTCAACCATTTTGTGAAAAATCAACTAGGCAGTATTTGCAATTAAGGTCTTTGAGTAATCCAGGCAACCGCAGTCTCAGACCTTACTATCTAGCTTTATTTGGTTTCTAAACACTTTTTGCCTAAATGTTAGTGTTAAAGGTATCGTACACGTTTGGTAATGACTCAAAACAAATATTAGCATAAAAACTTACTTAGTAACAAGCAACGGACTGTTGATAGTATAAAACATTGTAGGAACCCCACCCCCCCCCTCCCGAAGTAACGTAGTTTTTGAGAAAGAGGTAATTTCTCACTAGCACACGAATTTGTACAACAAGGGTGTTTTTTCTTTCATCATTTTCTTGCAACTTCGATGACCAATTGATCCCAAATTTTCACAGGCTTGTTATTTTATGCATTATGTTGGGATACACCAAGTGAGAACACTGGTCTTTGACAATTTCCAAACGTGTTCAGTGCCTTCAATGAAAAGTGGCTCGCAAAGCACCGTGTAATCCGTGATTAATTTCCCATTTTCAAACCACAGGTTGTCGAACAGATGTCTTTTTAATTATTCAAAAGAAGTAGATGAAACAATTTAGAAACAAAACATAGGCTTATGCAGTAAAGGGACATGCAATGCTTTCTTGTTATAGGCCTGCCCAACTTGTCACTAATTCTGAGAAATTGAGACATTGGTCGTGTTACTAAGTCTTACCCTGCAAAATACCAAACGCTCACTGAACCCTATTTCATGCAAGTCAACGTCACTAGTGGTTTTAAACTTGGCGCCTTGTGCCGAAAACCCCTAAATTTCTTAAAATTTTGGGAATGAAAACCATGGTCAGTTAATTAATTATTTGTACAAGAAAATTCTCAACTCACATTGCACTGTTTTGTAATCGTTTACCCTCAACTGCAGCAAAAACCAGAATTTGTTGGAGAAAGTCTGTAGATTGTTGAAGTGTTAACATGTTCTTCGGCGCGTCCCGGGCTCCCGCTTGTCTCTAGTCAGCTGATCAGGCAACCCCAGCTTTCTTATAAATTTGCATAACCAGCCCAGATCCAACCTGCATGCATAACCAATACAATTGACTTGAGCTCAAGGGTGAGACTATTCGTTTTGAAGGGGATGCTTAAAGATATTTACAGGCAAAATGCTCGGAGGTGTACCAGTTTAAAAGGTTGCCTACCCTATACCCGGTGTGATGGAGATGGACGAAGGTTGCTTCTGAAGACAATGGAAGACACGAAATAGTTTAGGCCCTATAGGCCTAGGTCAAATATTTTTGTCTGAAGGTATGGCCCTATATTGAGAACTTATAAGTCAGAAATCAACCGCTCCACATCCGATAATTACCACATCTATGTGCACATGTGGGCAACGCTTCCTTTGATTAGGCCTAAGGGGGTAAAGTCAATGAGAAATTAAAAGTTGATCAAAATTGATCAATAGCCTAATTGTTTTCATAAAGTTATTGCAAAACCACCCCAAAACGTTCGAATCCGGCCTATTACTGGCAGAAAAATCAACCAATTTATATTCTAAAGTTTTTTTTTTCATTTTTGAAGGAAATGTTTTAAGTAGGAACGTTAGCATGTATTTCCCGTGTGAACTCAATGTATAAACGTAATAGATTTACACTTTACTTCTTTGAATTTTCAAAAGCTATCAACAATCTTTTCATTGACTCAATGAAATAGGCGTGCATGGGGATTCGCGTTCCTGGGGTCGGGGCCATAATTATGACCAGGTTTTTTTTTCTTTTAAGTAAGACCAGTGTGTGTGTTTTTTGTGTATTTTTGAGAAAATGTTTGGCAACAATTACAGAAATACCAGAGAAATAATCCTAACCCCTGAGAAATACGGGATTTATACAGGAAATTCGTGTAAACATTGTCACTTGTCAGTAACACTAAAAAAAAAAGATCAGTCATACACCCGTCGACTTGTCTTGCGGCCCGACCAGCCGGCCACCTGGCATGTGGCCGCCGCACGCACGCGCGTAATGGACGCCTGGCGTGGGGATTTTTAGCAAGAGAAGTAGGCCTACATAGTGCACTTGTCTGAAGTTCACGCAAAAATTACAGAAATACCAGAGAAATAACTCTAACCCTGAGAAATACAGGATTTATACAGGAAATTCGTGTAATGGTCAGTAACGGAGATCGGTCATTCACCCGTCGACTTGTCTTGGCACTCCGTCGAGTTGTCTCACTGACGACTTGTCAAGCTGTCGAGTTGTCTGACCCGTCGAGTTGTCTGATCCGTCGAGTTATCCGACTGGCGAGTTGTCCGCCGGACGAGTAGTCTTAACTCCTTCTAGACTTACCCCCTTGTGACTTGTTCACAAATTATTGTTGGCCTTATTTTCAGGATCGATGTTATGCCCTATCTCCGCCCTATAAGCAGGCTGAAGCAGGCTGAGGCATCCTCACTGATGCTAGTTTCTTGTATATGTCATACTTTACACAAAAAATGCAAATCTTAAAGCCCCCCCCCAACAGATAGTTCCGAGAGAGCCATTTTGCTATCACCACAACAAACATTTAACGACTTGTCCACAAGTCTAGCCCCAACAACTTGATAAACGAGCTGGACTTACCCCTTGCACATTTTTTCAGTTTTGGGCACAAATTTTGATAAGATCACCTGGTGATTAAAAAAAGATTCACAAAGACCAGTGATCCTAGCTGACCCAAAATCCTGGTGTTAAACAGCCGAAATGATGAACAGAGAGAAAGTCCTACATTTGAATTCTCAAGATATTATTATTTGGTTGATATTCATGATAACAATTAACACTGTTTCGAACGCCCCCAAAAAAGAGATTTGATAAATTTAGGCATTAAAGTTGGTCCTATTTGGCTTGGGAATTAGAGGAGTGCATCGATGAAAACTGGCAGCAAGTTGGTTTGGAAAAAAGCACATTTTGGGGGGTGTTTTTTTCTGGGGTAATTATCAAAAATTCCAAACTGCTGACCTGCCAAAAATTGAAAAGAAATCTTAAGTTTAGTTGTCCGTAAATATATCTGATTGGATTTCAAGAGGCTGAGAGACTTTGAAATATTGTTTGAGTATTTTTGAATATTTATCATTGGTTGCTATGGGAGCTTATTATTTTAGTGTGGTGCACGGGTGCACCTTTCCGCGTTAAAACAGCGCCCTCAAGAAAACAAAAATATTTTAGGGGAATTACCTCGCTGGAACATCTGACGTCATACTTCCGGGATAAAGACAGGGGACCAGTCTAAGGTGCTTTTTGTGCTGAAACTGCTGTACAGTAAAATCAGCGAAGATCGATAGTTGACAGCATGGCAGACGACGAGTGGGCCGAATTAGAGAAATATCGTCTCGGTAAAGTTTGCCTTTTTCTTTTAAATTTCACCCATTTAAATACATTGTTCAATATGAGAAGGATTTATTGGTTGGCTGGCTGGCTGGCTGTTTGTTAAATATTGGTTGTGTTTTGACCAACATTTGTTTAATTTCCCCGTTTGTTTCCTAGCCGGGCGCGGTTGCAGACGACAACATTGCATTTTTACAATAGCATGCAACGGGGCTATAGTCCGAGCGAGTTACTGGACCCACCAACAACGCTTTTTTAACATGTTGACATTATCTTGCGTCATACTCAGTCATAGGGTCCGAGTGAACGCTCATGAGTTTGTTGGTACCAGATGCCCTACAGAACTCACAACCCCCAAGCATTTGCATGGAGTGACAACAAAATGACAATTTGATCCAGCAAAAATAACAATATTTTTATTTTAAATTTATCATTAAAAATTGACTCCCACATTTGAATGAATTGAATATACCCTTTCTTTTTCTGATAAGTGGCTCCCGAGGATTTTTTTTTTTTTTTGAAGGGGAATGAAGTCCAAAGAAGTCTCAACGACAATGTTGGCCCACAACCAGACTAATATTTGTCACAGTAAAAT
The DNA here is from genome assembly GCA_021014325.1 of Plazaster borealis. Classification (NCBI taxonomy): domain Eukaryota; kingdom Metazoa; phylum Echinodermata; class Asteroidea; order Forcipulatida; family Labidiasteridae; genus Plazaster; species Plazaster borealis. Next base: position 7,483,666 of record CM037456.1, on the reverse strand, counting down.
CATGAAGTCACAAAAACAGTTAGTGTGCATGTTCGATGAATTCACTGCTGTTCCGGCTTTATGTTGTTTACTAAGGAAAAGCAAGATCCGGCTAAATATCCTCAGTCTAAAATGAAATAGCCCTTTGATGAACTTTTAATAAAAATTCAATTCGTGAAAAAATCTTTGCATTTGTTTGTTTTTGTTTTAGTATTAAAGGTATCGTACACGTTTGGTAAGTACTCAAAACAAATAGTAGCATAAAAACTTACTTGGTAACAAGCAACGGAGAGCTGTTGATAGTACATGTATAAAACATTGTAGGAAACGACTCCCTCTGAAGTAACGTAGTTTTTGAGAAAGAGGTAATTTCTCACTAAAATAATAAAAACTTCTTGCAAGAAGTTTTTATTCCTATCTGAAAGCACACTAATTTGTACAACAAGGGTGTTTTTTCTTTCATCATTTTAATGCAACTTCGATGACCAATTGAGCCCAAATTTTCACAGGCTTGTTTTTTTATGCATATGTTGGGATACACCGAGTGAGAACACTGGTCTTTGACAATTTCCAAATGTGTTCAGTGCCTTTAAGAATTTGGGAAGTTTAGTTTAAAAGAAAAATCAATTGAATATTTTTGAAGTTTTACTCAAACATATTTATAAAACACAGACTTGACTCAAAAGGATGCATTTGACGGGCTTAACTTCTCGTTACTTGAGCTTGGATCAACAGGTCAGGTGACAGCCATCCCAAGTCGAGACCACATTCCATCATCACGGTTATCGCCACTCAGTACGGTAAGTTTCTGTTCAGTAGCTTGTATGAAGATGCACCCTCGGCGATAGAATTGGCCCATCTATAGTTGGAATTGCCCCCAAATATAGAATATGCCAAACTTATAGAATATGCCCAACTTAAGTTGGAATCTACCTGACTATAGTCGGAATCTGCTATGTCTGGCCATACTATAACTTTGCATACCTTATAGTTGGAGTGTGATTGTATAATTGGGACACAACACAGACATTAAAATAGTCCAATTTGTTTAAGCCCACCCACCAGACCAACTGCTTATCAATAGTGCCCACATGGGTAAAGTGAATTGTACACGACATTATGCATAATCTCCATTTATAGCTCTGGGGCCCTATTTGTTTGTTTTGTTTGTTTGTTTATTTGTTTAGTTCCATATATCACAACAAGACAATCTGTGAAAAACAAGAATTTGATACATGGCTTCTACTTTGGCTCTGGCTTTTGGGGCTCCGGCCACCTGTTTGAAACCTAATGCCGAATACTAACTACTTTTAAACTAACTGATGGAGCCTAAGCCTAGCTCATGGATTTCTTTAAAACGCAATAGTTGAAATAATGGTTGTTTGTTTACATTTTGTAATTGGATCATAAAGATTGGAATTTTGGGCACACAGTCGATTTATGAACCATCGTTCATGCCATTATGATATTCAATCGGAATCCATGAAGGTTGAACTAATTCTACCTCCTTGCTTAAGTTGGCAACAACATCAAAAATTCTGCTGAAGTAACATAATTCTTTCTCCAGTTACCGAATGGATTACCACCAGTCTTGGATGATCTTCAAACCAAGACGCTGCAATTCCTGAATCGACCTGAAAAACTGCCGATCCATGAAGTAACAAAAGCTCAGAGGTAAACCCTAGACACAGATTTTCCCATTTCTTGTCAATTACTAAGGTATGGACTCCTTTGCGTAAGATGTTACAAGCTCAAACAGCGCCCTCACTAAGGTCAAAGGAAAACCTATCAAGAGGTGAAACTTGTGCGTGGTAAGTACAGGCATGCATGTTACCATTGTTTGACCTCTGTGATGGCGGCCTGTGTAAGGGGTCTAGACCCCTTACAATGATTGCCATGGCTGAGGTCAAACAATGGAAACGTGCATGCATGCATTCGTCATGTACGCACAACTTTCAGTCACTAATTGGTCTTCCTTTGATCTTGGGGAGGGCGCTATTAGAGCTTGTAACATCATATGCAATTGGTCTACTACAATTGCGTTTTTCTTTTTCTGACCATTTTGAAGGTTTTGGCCTCGCACAGCAGACCCTCAAAGTTTGTTCGAGGTGCCATCATGTCCAGTACAAACAACACTACAGGTGCAACGGAACCAGACCACAGGGCAACTCATGGGCTTCAAAGAGGTAAAGCAAGACAGACATGATATTCTTCGTGCTCAACTCATTCAATGCCCACATTTTTTTGCGTTTTGAACCTAAAATGCCCAGCTTTTTAAGGTTTTTCGAAATTTTGCAAAACAAATTAATAAGTAAGTCTTTCTCACCAAACAAAATGTATCTTGCTGATTTGTGTTGCCTTGGTATATCTCAAAGTCAATAGTATTTCTTGTTAGAGTGATAATGCCCTCTCATGATAACATGTATATTATGGGTTGTACATATGTACGATTGTTGACACTTTTTGAGTACATAAAAAGAGATCGTACATGTTCGATAATGGCGCTTTCGGAATACATAAAATAGATCGTACATGTACGACCTTAGCACTGAAAGAGTTAAAGACGGGCTCCAGAGTCCAATTCAATTTTGTGAAGCACTCTGTAATGTCTTTATACTAGGACTTGCCCAAGTCTATTGTTGTTGTTAGGTGACGTCATGTAGCCCGCCCTGGGCGCCGCCATGTTTTAGGCTCGAGCATGACATGTCACAGTTAGCGCTACACGGAGCTCAGAAATAAACCAGGATTTGTGTTCTTATGAAACGTTGTTTCCCTGAGTAATTACTAGGACTAGTCTATTACAATTTGGCGACGAGGAATAATCTGTTCAGTGTTCGTAATGGCTGCCCTGATCGGTAAAATCAACGAATTTCGCGAGGGAACGGAGGACTGGACACACTACGTTGAAAGGTTAGAACATTACTTCATAGCGAACGATGTAACCACATTGGCCAAGAAACAAGCCGTTCTATTAACTGTTATTGGCCCCGACTCATACAAACTTCTGCGAAGCCTGGTCTCTCCTGACAAACCTGGGGACAAGCTGTACGATGAGTTGGTCAAAATAATGACTAAACATCACAATCCAGTACCATCTGAAATAGTGCAACGTTTGAAGTTCAACAGCCGTTTTCGGGAGGAAGGAGAGTCCATTGCTCAATATGTTGCTGCTCTTCGTTCTATTGCCAACTTTTGCAATTATGGCACCTCCCTAAATGATATGCTACGTGATAGACTCGTCTGTGGTGTACGGAATGACCGCATTCAGCAAAAGCTATTGACTGAGAAGACACTTACTCTGGAAAAGGCTTTGACAATAGCACAAAGTTTTGAAACCGCAACTAAGAATGTCAAAGACATGAAAGAAATGCAGGTAGCACAACAAACCAGCAATGATAATAGCAATGCAGTGAACAAGGTGTATCATGACAACTCCATATCAACATGGAAATCTCCAAATCAAGGTCAAGTGAGTACGAATAAGCCGAGGTACAACACACAACCCTGTTATCGTTGTGGGAAAGACAACCACTCATCAGATAAGTGCAGATTTAGGTACAATACTTGTTTCAAGTGCCAAAAGAAAGGCCACATTGCCAGTGTTTGCCGCAGTAATGATAAAAGCGATCAATCTTCACAACATGTAAAGAACATGCAGGCCTCACCAACGTCCAATGACACCGATTACAGTGCACTAATTATGACAATCCTGTGTACTCACTCTTCACTTGTTCGACTAATCGACCGGGGATGAAACCAATACGAGTCAACTTGTTGGTGGACAATAAGGACTTGGTAATGGAGGTGGATACAGGTGCATCGTTATCACTGGTGTCAGAGCAAATTTTCAAGTGTTTGTGGCCTAACAAGCAACTTAGTCCATCTGAGGTAAATCTGCGAACATACACGGGTGAACTTGTTACGACTCTTGGTCAATTCAATGTGGAGGTTGCACACAACTCTCAAGCCTTTGAGTTGCCACTACTTGTGGTAAAAGGAAGTGGCCCAAGCCTCCTTGGTCGAAACTGGCTAGATAACATTAAGTTGGATTGGCAACAACTCAATGTGTTACATGGTACAAGCAACATGGATGATGTATTGGAGAGGCATGCTGCAGTGTTTAAGGACGAGTTGGGTACTTTGAAAGGTGCTACTGCTAAGATTTATGTAGACAAGGATGTACAACCACGTTTTTGTAAGGCACGATCGGTGCCGTATGCTATGCGAGAACTAGTAGAGAACGAACTTGACCGCCTTCGCACTGCTGGAATTTTAGAACCAGTTGAGTTCTCAGAATGGGCTGCCCCTATTGTGCCTGTAATGAAGGCAGATAAGTCATCCGTAAGAATCTGCGGTGATTATAAACTAACTGTTAATCAAGTGTCCAAGCTTGATAAGTATCCGATTCCAAAATCGAGGATTTGTTCGCATCCCTGGCTGGTGGACAGAAATTCACTAAGCTGGACCTCTCGCAGCTTACCAGCAACTGATATTGGATGAAGAATCTCGCAACTATGTGGTAATAAACACTCACAAGGGGTTATTCCGTTATACCCGCCTCCCATTCGGAATTGCTTCAGCTCCAGCCATTTTTCAGCGCACTATGGAGAATATCCTTCAAGGAATTCCACATGTGATCGTCTACTTGGACGACATTCTGATATCAGGGACAGATGACCAGTCCCATATTGCAACGCTCTCCACCGTGCTGTTGCACTTGGAACAGGCTGGATTACGCCTCAAGCTGAGTAAATGTACTTTCATGACCCCTTCTGTGGTGTATCTTGGGCATACCATTGATGCCCAAGGTTTGCACCCAACAGCCGACAAGGTCAAAGCGATCCGCAATGCACCAGCACCTACTAATGTCACCGAACTGAGGGCCTACCTAGGGCTACTAACTTACTATGGCAAATTCCTGCCTCAGCTTTCCACCACGTTAGCTGCCTTATATCGATTATTGCGTAAGGATGTCCAATGGAGATGGGGTACTGCAGAAAAGAGCGCTTTCCAAGCATCAAAGGATTTACTTCTCTCCTCGCAGTTGTTGGTACATTTCGACCCCTTGAAAGACATTGTTGTGTCATGTGACGCGTCCCAATATGGGATTGGTGCGGTCCTTGCCCATCGCATGCCCGACGGCTCTGAAAGGCCCATTGGGTTTGCTTCGCGCACCCTCGCTCCAGCAGAGAAAAAGTATGCCCAAATTGAAAAGGAGGGTTTGGCGTGTGTTTTTGGAGTGACACGATTTCATTCATATATCTATGGACGCCACTTCACACTAGTGACAGACCACAAGCCTTTGCTCAGTTTGTTCAACGAGGAACGTGCTGTCCCACCCCAAGCTTCAGCACGTATTCAGCGTTGGGCACTGACTTTAGCTGCTTACGAATATACACTTGTATTTAAGCCCACGGATGCACATGCCAACGCCGACGCACTGAGCCGTTTACCCTTGCAAGCATCGATTCCTACAGTCCCGCAGCCAGCTGAAACGGTGTTGCTCATGGAGAACATTGAAGCATCTCCACTCTCCGCCACACACATTCGTACATGGACTAGACGTGATCCGCTGCTCTCTCAAGTGCTTCTTTTAGTGGAGAAAGGATGGGCATCCGACGTGAATTTGGGCGATAATTTCAAACCCTATGCAACGCGTAAGACAGAGCTCTCAGTACAAGATGGATGTTTGTTGTGGGGAGTCGAGTTATCATTCCTACGCAAGGCCGAAAGCGTGTACTAAGGTCACTACACGAAGGACACCCTGGTATGGCTAGAATGAAAAGCCTTGCTAGAGGATTCGCTTGGTGGCCCAAGATGGATGCTGACATTGAAGATGAAGTGAAGGCATGTCATAATTGCCAACAGACCCAACCTATGCCACCGAAAAATGAACTTCATCCATGGAGATGGCCAGATAGACCTTGGTCTCGTCTTCATATTGACTACGCTGGGCCATTCATGGGTAAGATGTTTTTGATTGTGATTGATGCTCATTCGAAATGGATGGAAGTGTTCCCTTTGAACAATGCGACATCACATCAAACTATTGAGAAACTTCGACAAGCATTTGCTAGCCATGGTTTGCCAGACAAAGTAGTTTCCGATAACGGCACACCATTCACAAGCGCAGAGTTCAGTGAATTTACGACGAAGAATGGTATTCTTCATATTCGCACAGCACCCTATCACCCTTCATCAAATGGACTGGCTGAGCGAGCTGTGCGAACATTCAAAAACGCCATGAAACGCATGGACCAAGGAACTGTGGAAACCAAAGTTTCGCGTTTCCTATTCACCTATAGGATCACACCGCATAGCTCTACTGGAATATCACCAGCAGAGTTACTGATGGGGAGACGCTTGCATTCCCATTTGGATCAGCTCCGCCCGGATGTGTCCAAAAATGTGGAAAAGCACCAAATGACACAGAAATATCATCACGACAGTCATGCCAAAGCTCGATCATTCGCGGTTGGAGATACAGTGTGGGTGCGGAACTACACCAAGTCTGGTTACAAATGGCTACCGGGCATTGTGAGTAATTACGCAGGGCCAGTTTCATACGGGATCCGTCTACAGGAGAATGATTGTGTAATAAGACGTCATGCTGACCAAATTCGTGGAGTTGATAAAATGCCTCGACCACACGCTACAGGGATAGAGAGTGAGCAGGTTCCGGATGAGGTTGATGTTAACATTGACAATGAAATTGAAGAACCAGACCAAGATCAACCTCAGGAGGCTGACAATCAGCAGTATCACCCCCCTCAGCAGATTGAGCCACCTGTAGGTCGTTACCCTGTTCGCAACCGCAATGCCCCAAATCGCTACAGATTTTCTGATGTTTAAAAACTGTTGAGTGATATATATATAATGTTGTGTGCACATTGTTGAGGCAGAATAATCCTCAGTGCATTACAGTATTTCGTGACAGGGTAGTCCACCCCTGTTCTCGATGGTTTTTCCATGTTCTTGCAGTTGGAGTTTTTTTTTGTTGAATTCTTGTTGATCCATGGATCCCTAAAAACAGTGACTGGAACTTAAAAAACTTGTTGATTGTTACTCGACTTCACATGTTATTATTATTGTTGATGTTTCACAATAGGGTGGAGAAGTGTAATGTCTTTATACTAGGACTTGCCCAAGTCTATTGTTGTTGTTAGGTGACGTCATGTAGCCCGCCCTGGGCGCCGCCATGTTTTAGGCTCGAGCATGACATGTCACAGTTAGCGCTACACGGAGCTCAGAAATAAACCAGGATTTGTGTTCTTATGAAACGTTGTTTCCCTGAGTAATTACTAGGACTAGTCTATTACACACTCATTTTCCAATAAATAGAAAAAGAGTTAAAGAGTTAAAGAGGGGCTCCAGAGTCCAATTCAATTTTGTGAAGCACTCATTTTCCAATAAATAGAGTCCTGATATGAGTGGGAAAAAATCACACGTCTCTAACCTCACAATAAAATGGTGTAAAATGTCATTGTATTTGATACCCTTCCAGTGCAAAATTTGTCAATATCCTAAAACATCCAATGATTTCATTTTGGTCTACATGAGTTTGTACATTTTTGTACGGGGAATTCTTTGTTCATTCCTGACCTTTGATGATATTAAATGAAAAAGGCCTTGAATCTAACCTTTTGACAGACAAAAATTCCTCCTTTGATTGCAAAGGCCCTTTTGTTGTTGAAATCCATTGATGTCATGTTTCAAATTTCGACCTCAGAACAAACAGCATCATTGTTATTAAATAGCCTGAAAGTATATTAAAGCCTATAACGTACATCGTCGACTCAGTGCTATAAGGTCATTGATTGCAATTTCATACTTAAAATGATCAAAAGGTGATTAAATGAAAAATGCATTTAAATTTGAAACAAATTAATCAAAATCAACAAATAAATGTTTTACTTAGAAAATGAATGTTACTTTTGCCAAACAAACACTATTTGCAGACCACTCTTGATCAATAAACCCCATTTACCAGGAGCTCCAAAATATGCAAAAACCAATTTTATGAGTTCCATGCAAATTAAACTAGTGACCCTATAGTCCTGACTACATGTAGGTCAGACGACATGTAGGTCAGCCCTTGTACTTAAAATGTGCTTCATAACATTTTCCTACTTTTTCCCAAAGGGCAAAGTGTCGTGCCTGGTAAAGAGTGCCCTCCCTTGACAGCTTGTCCCTTTATTAAGCTCCAACATCAGGCTTTAGTCTTCAAAGCTTTCTAAATTGCTTTACTAGGCTTTAATTTTACATATAACATCATGAGGTGAACTGTTTAAAGGAAAGGTTTATTTTTGCAGGATTTATTTTTAGAAAAAAAGCGATTTTGTGATGTTGGATTACCATGTTATTTTTCTTAGGTTTAGGATCCAACATTTTCTTTTGTGATGTAAGTGTGCTTCTTTTCAATTTCTAAATTGCGATATTTTTTTGATTAAAAAAGTATGGAATATGTGTATTTTTACAAGATTTTGACCCTAATCATGCTAAACTCATCCTCGCAACCATGGGCAGTGTGCCGTATCGATACCTCTCGTCTGTAACCCCTGGAAGGGACGCACTGAAAATCAACGCTGATTGGCTCACCAAAAGTTACTGCTTTGCGCACATGCTTGTTAAAAACATTCCAGTACGCGTCAAAATGCACGTATTTTGACGTAATACATTTAAAATGATTTATGTTTTTATATGGTCACCCTAAACTGCATACAGTTAGACGTATCACAAGATCAAAAAAGAATGAGAGGGAGCCAGTTGCTCTATGACTTGATGCGTGTGCATACGTCTCTACCACACGACTAATTAAAATATCCAATATATTTGGATATTTCAAAGTCACACTTCCAGGGGTTATGAGCCAGGCATTCTTGGAAAGAAGAAAAAATGGCGCGGCGAGATCGTACACCACTGGGAAGGAGGTTGTGCTAAACTCGCCATGTTTTTCTCTATTTTGGGCCCAATATCATAGCACGGCTTACTGTGCTTTACTGTCCTTAGAATCACACGCTTTTTATTGGAGCCGTAAGCGCAGAATCCTGTGGTAAGCAGGAAAAATCATATGAGCATTCATTATTGTTTCTGCACACAAGACATTGATAGTGAAAGGAGGGCCCAATTTCATGAAGCTGTTTAGCAGAAATTTCTGCTTAGAAAATTTCTTTCCGAAAGAAAAATTAGTGGGTCACCATTCGCAACCATGTAAATTTTTTGGAATGTTTGCTGGTAATCTGTTTCTGCTAAATATAATTTCTCTGTGCCTTTTGGGCACTTTCTTTTCTATCCCTGTTAGGTCAGGACAGAGGTCACGGCTTCCACAGCCAAAAACTCTCTGTCCCTCAAACGACAGCCTGGACCTCCAACCCAGTCAGTACGTGGTAGCTCCACAAACTTCCCATTCTGGCCAGGTGGGATGGATGAGCCATCGGAAGAGACCATTCATGCCAGAGGGGAGGGCGAAGAAGAGATTGACTTTGAAAATGGTACAATTGAAAAAGTTGTTTATTCATTGTTATTCATTTTTTCTTTCAACTTTGCAAAAAGTAATCCATCTTTTTTTCTATCTCTACATCTTCTATTTAGATTTTGATCTTGATCATCTGTCTTGGATTTGACTTTTTGATTAATTCCATGCAGATCTCATGAGCACACCACCAGGCTTAGATCAGGGAATGGCATTCAACATGAAACCAGCGACAGCCCGCAATCCTGTTCAACCACCCTCCACTGAGACTAAATTGCTAGGGACGGTGCCCCATATACTCAAACTAACTGATCTAATGACGATAGATGATGATGATGACTATGACACCGATGATGGTGATCTTGAGTTGATTGATGAAGATGAGGAAAAGAAGAACAAAGTTGAGGTGGGATCGCACACGAGAGACGAGGGAAACACAGAAGCTGTGGAAAGTTTGGACAAGATGCTGCCGAAGGTAAAGACGTATTGAAAAAAGAGAGGGAATAGAGAAGTTTTCGCAAGTGTACGGATACACATATGGATACGTCAGCACTTTGTGTGTTCGCGTGACGCGTAAATGCGGCGCCCATGTTTTGCATGGACGTTAACAATGGATACGGGAGTTCATACACATTCAATAAAAAACCAAGATATTGTTATTGCAGATTTCAGCTGTATTTTTGCTGTAGGTTAAAAACATTTTCCACGGTATTGCTTTTATTGGTGTGATCCGTGATATAGATAGAAATGTGTTGGTCAATTATATGCAAACATTTTAGAAAAATGCATTGTAAACAGGGTCTCTACTTCAACGTGCTTCTTTACATGCGTTAAATGTAAGGCCTATACATTACATGTGGCTCCAAAAAATGAACAGTTAAAACAAAATTATTTTCATCAAATTCTCTTACTACATGTAAGTATTAAGTTATAATCAATATTCACCTTCCTTGAGACTAAGACTAAGCATTTTCTCAGACCCTAAGTCTGGCAACTTCTCAGTCTATCTTTTTTCCTTTTCCGAAAGTTAATCGTTGGATTTCAAATTCTTTTCTAAGTATTAAAGGCATCGTACACGTTTGGTAATGACTCTGAAAATTTATGACAATAAAAACTTACTTGGTAAGAACTACAGCAGCTTTGGATAGTGTAATGCATTTTATGAGACTTTTTACTTCGAAGGACTGCGGTTATGGACAAATATATCACTTATTATCCCAAAAAATATTTTGAATATTGAAAAGCGTTACGGTAACGCTTCTCAGAGTGTGTATTCTAATGCAGATTATTCTCCCTGCGTGGACATAACCGCTCCAGATTTTCAGCAATATCTCAAAAACGCTACCACCTTTTGAAATGAACTTTCCACAGGTTAGTTTTATGGTATATATCTACAACTATATAGGATTGAAACAAACAAAAGGCTCCAATTACCAAACGTGTATGATACCTTTAAGTTATCCTTCCCTGAGACTTACGGCAACTACATTTGTCAAGGGCAAAACGTCAAAAGAAAATTGTCTACAACCCTTACAGGAGATGGTTGTTGCCAAGCGATCCAGGCAAGCCGAGCCAGACCCTTCTAAGGAGCAATGGGCAGTCAACGTAGACACCTCATCGCCGGTGGATGATTTTCATAAACGGGTTCCAGCACCGGCCAAAGAGGTAGAACACCCGATAATAATAACATAGTTATTGTTAAAACTACGGCGCCTGAGGTGGTCCTCGGCATGCCCTATTTTCCGGAGGCGAAGCCGAGGGAAAATAAAACGCTCTGGGGATCAACGAGGGAGTTGTAGTTTTAACCAAAGCACGAGTAAAAGCAGTCAATATTTGTTTTATAACATCATTTTTGGATCCTTGTTTGGAAACATGATGGTGGGGGGGGGGGGTTGCTTGACACTAATTCATGTCTTTATAAAACCCATGATTGCAGTTCATTAACCCTCCCACTGTCTGACCTATAATTCATCAACTTGAGTTTTTAATGATAGATAAACTATGCCGGCAATACGATATCATATGGTGAATGCATCCACACTATACACACATTTATGCACAGTTGTGCTACCATACACAACCCAGGCAGTTGAATGGTTCTAAATAGTTGGTCAACCCGATGTTTACCAGGGTAAAATATGCATAATTTGATGAAGACTTGATTTGTAAATTCATTACACAGTGGCCATTTGAGTTGGATGTATTCCAGAAGCAAGCTATCATCCACATGGAGGATCATGACTGCGTCTTTGTAGCGGCACACACCTCGGCTGGGAAGACGGTGGTCGCTGAATGTGCCATCGCTCTGTCACTCAAGCATCTCACAAAGTAAGAATTTATCTTATTTGTGCCACTAGTTTGGTTTTAAAGGTATCGTACATGTTTGGTAATGACTCAAAACAAATATTAGCATAAAAACTTACTTGGTAACAAGCAACGGAGAGCTGTTGATAGTATAAAACATTGTAGGAAACGACTCCCTCTGAAGAAGTGTGGTTTTTGAGAAAGAGGTAATTTCTCACTAAAATAATATAAACTTCTTGCAAGAAGTTTTTATTCCTATCTGAAATCACACAAATTTGTACAACAAGGGTGTTTTTTCTTTCATCATTTTCTTGCAACTTCGATGACCAATTGAGCCCAAATTTTCACAGGCTTGTTATTTTATGCATATGTTGGGATACACCAAGTGAGAACACTGGTCTTTGACAATTTCCAAACGTGTTCAGTGCCTTTAAGGCAAAACATAGTTTACTACCTCACGTTGGTATTCTGAAAAAATTTTTGTGCCCATCCGCGGTATTATTTTTCAGAACTTTTTGGAGCTTCTTGAGTAATCGTTTTTGCTTTGAAATGGCTCCACGATTTGATGTAATTGTGGGAGAAAGTTGAGTAGGCACTCACAGTGATTTGCAGAACCTCGGCCGTGAGTCGCGGCAGAAAATCGGCCATGGTATGCTGGAATCTCAGAATGCTCACACTTGCCTACCATTGAGCAGAATATAATAACATACAATGGTGGCAGCCTGTCCATTCTTGTTTGCCACATTTGTGCAACAACAGGACAAAGGTATGGAATCTGGGGTTACACAATAACCCCGGAAAGGAATTTTCCAAGGCATCTTTTCCAGAACCTGTTGTACCTCTTTGAACCGATGAAACGAAGCGTATCACACAGTGGGTGCATGCCTGTGCAGGCTACATACTGGAAAATCCAGGTGGATATAAACATAAGCCGTCCGGCTGCCAGCCAAAAATTTAGGAAAATCCGAAGTTGTTCCGAGCGTTAAAAAGAGCCCCCCTCGAATCTGTCCCAAAAATCACGTCATCCGACATGAAGCAGTTATGGCCTTATGTTTTGGCCCTAGAAGAGTCTTTCTCGGAGGCTAGCATGACAACACAACACACATAAACAGGTATACTGGTGTAACGGAAGCAGTCAAGTGAAGTTGACAGGGGGGGTAGAGGGAAGGGACTGGTTAACCACAAGAGGTTGGAAACTTAACAGGCAAAATCAAACATGGGTAGAGCTAGAAAAATTAATTAATTAGTGAATGAGACAGATTAAAAAGAGGGATATCTGTGGAAAAGAAGAAGACAAAGACAAGAGTTGTTTTTGTCTAGAGATATAGTCTGGAGGTGCCTTATCGACAGTTTCTCCCTACTCGGACGAACAGTCTCTCTGTGGTTACCTATTTCCTGAATGCCCTGTAAAATCATGTCAGAAATGGAGTGATTAGAAAGATTGGGTGTATCCAGCTTTTGGGTGTTGACTGTGGATCTATGCCCATAGAAATGCCTCTTGAGTGTAGTTCCAGTTTTGTTTTACCCTTAACATAAATGTGAGATTACAGGGGTATACTCGGTGCTTTCCAAGTCCTGCGGGAAAATTATATTGGATGGAATTCGAACCCACAATCCCGTGGAAGGTAGAGCAGATGTCTTTGTCACTAGACTGCCGAGCATAACTAGTGACCAGAATCTAGTCCAATTTACAGAATTCAAATCCCAGCCGGACAGCATGTTTCCTGCAGGAGTCAAAAGGCACTAATTGCACAGTGCTTATCACTCATTGAAGTAAGGGTTAAACCAAAAATGTATTCTTTATCCCTGATGCAATTATTATATCATAGAAAAGGTTTGTGCAACAGTATTGAAAATTGTTGCGGTTTATATTTTTCTTGAAAATAATGAATGCCTTTTACCCCAAAACCATGTTTGAATTTATCATCAATGGCTGATTTGACAGAACTGTATACACATCACCAATCAAGGCGTTGTCCAATCAGAAATTCCGCGACTTCAGGGAAGTGTTCGGAGATGTTGGTCTGTTGACGGGGGACGTCCAGATCAAGACAGATGCCTCATGTCTCATCATGACCACAGAGATTCTTAGGTATGTGCATTTTCTTTTCTACCCCTCTCAACCCTAGCCCTATCACCAGCCCTAATCTTAACCCTAGTCTTAACTCTAACCCACCAATATTGAGCTATAAAAATCTACTTTTTAATAATAATAATAAATAATAATAATAAGACTTGTAATGCGCACATATCCACCCTGCTGGGTGTTCAAGGCGCAGTAAAAAAAACCAAAAATAAAACAAAACAAAACAAAGACAAAACAGACACAACAAAATTAGTCCTTGAAAACCTGTGACATAAGATAAGTTTTGAGAAGAGATTTGAATTTTGTGGTACAAAGACAAGATCTAAGATTAAGCGGTAGAGAGTTCCAGATGCGTGGCGCAGCTGAAGAAAAAGACCTGTCACCCCATGAGTGTCGAGACTTGGGTTCAACAAGGAGAAGCATGGAACTTGATCGAAGATTCCTTGATGGAGTGTAAACTTGAAGTAGTTCAGAAATATAGTGGGGAGCCTTGCCATTAAGTGCTTTGTGGACAATGAGCATCAGCTTGAAGATGATTCGTTGAGAGATAGGGAGCCAATGTAGTTGTTTCAGAATGGGGGTGATAGAACAGGATTTTCTAGACAGTGTCACAATGCGGGCAGCGGTATTTTGGAGGCGTTGAAGACGGGAAATCTGGTTGTTAGGAAGACTGTAGAGAAGAGCATTGCCGTTGTCAAGACGAGAAGTAACAAATGCATGAATGACCTTTTCAGTGGCACTTTTGTCCAAGTACTTGCGAATCTTACCAATATTCCTGATGTGATATGATGACAGACGAACGATGTTGTTGATGTGTGGTTGAAGTGTCATCGATGAATCAAAAATAACCCCTAAGTTCCGAGCTTGCAGCGAGGGAGCTATCCGAGCATCACCTTCCCAACCCTCACCCTAACCCTCACCAAAACCCTAATCTTTACCTTAACTCTAACCATAATCCCACCAACTTGGAACTAAGTAAATGTATCCTTGAACTTACCAACCCAACCCCCTAATCCTAACCCTCACACTAATCCTAACCCTCGCCTTAACCCTAACCCTCACTTTGACCCTAACCCTAATCCTAACCCTAACCAACAAACATTGAACTAAATAAATCTACCCTTCAACTTACTAACCCTTGCCCTAATCCTAACCCCACCTTAATCAACCACTCATTTTGACCCTAACCCTAATCCTAACCCTAACCAACAAACATTGAACTAAATAAATCTACCCTTCAACTTACTAACCCTCGCCCTAATCCTAACCCCACCTTAATCAACCACTCATTTTGACCCTAACCCTAATCCTAACCCTAACCAACAAACATTGAGCTATACAAATCTACCCTTGATCAATCCTTCCAAACCCTAATCCCAACCCAACCCAGCCAAAATATGCTTAGCATAACAACTTTGCTAACTAGAAAGAGGTTCAAGCCAGGATACCTGATTATGTGTATTATTTGTGACTGGCGTATTTTCCCTCAGCAGAAACTTGGAAAGCAATTTCCTGCAGCTCTATGAAATTCGGCCCAGTTCAACCATTTCAGACATAAACCTCTGCATGAATTTGTTTGTTCTTTTTTATGGTGTAGGTCGATGCTTTATAACGGGTCTGACGTCATACGTGACTTGGAGTGGGTCGTCTTTGATGAAGTTCACTATATCAATGACTCTGAGGTAAGAAACGGACTTTCTTCCCGACATCACAATTTTACAAATTTGAGTTAGAGTAAATGGTACCTTAAGAGTGAGAATATACTCACTTTTTCTTTTCTATGAAAAGCACCTAAAAAAGCAACCTAAAGGTAAGATATGTTTTGAAAGCCAAGCTTGAGCCAATTGCCACAGCAACAGACTTTGCCAGAGTGTCGTTTTTGAGTGTTTAAAAGCACCGGACTCAAGCTCTGGTGTTTCTGATCAGCAGAGTGTGGGTTCGAGTCCCGGTCATGATACTTATATCCTTGAGCAAGATACTTTACCATAATTGCTTTGTCCTTCGGATGTTAAGCCGTAGGTCCCATGTACTACGATTGGTAGTGCATGTAAAAGAACTTAGAATACTTATTGTGGAAGATTAGGGGGTTAACCCTGGTGTTTCTGGTTCACATAGTAACCACCCTTGTTTACGGGTTTCCTCAGGCTTGTGAGCTACAGCGATTAAGTTCACTTATGAGGCATCCTTGGTTTCATTACCAGAAATATATAATTATAATAACATACCAGGTAAATTTCCATTGTTTGCGTAGTTCTGCGCATGCGCACATTTCAAGAAAAGTGGATTTACCTGGTAAGTCTGCTGCCAACTCGTGTCCCCAAAAAATCTCCAATTGTAAATGTATTGGACCTAAGTGGGAATCTGTGAATGGGCATTGTGACATCAAGCACACAGTCCATGGCTTACAGATGTATGGTATAATTTGTTATCGTGTTTGCTGCAATATTTGTCCTTTCCTTACATGCTATAGCAATCTTGAATCACAGCCTTTTACTGTTTCTTTTGCTTCACAGAGAGGAGTGGTTTGGGAGGAAGTTCTGATCATGCTACCTGCTCATGTGAAGATCATTCTTCTCAGCGCCACTGTGCCTAACACCATGCAGTTTGCCGACTGGGTTGGGTAAGGGGCAACTGGGTTTGGGTTGTTTAAAAGGAGTGGAAAGGAGTGGGATAACGTGGGTGCACATGGGATGAAATTAGTAAACAGCAAGAAAGTAGTGATGGGGGACAAATGAGGGTTAGTTCATATGCATAGGGTTGGATTGCCGTAAATTATTTGTATAAGAATATGAAAACTTAGTTGTGCTTGGATCAGTGGTGTCCTCGGGTAGAGATAAGGCAGTGTTAAAGCCCCCCTCCCCTCCCCAACTCCACCCCCACAGGCTCCACATGGCTGAGTTGGATATTTGTAATTCTTTATGGGTACAGTGTACAGAAGTGGATTTTGCTTGACCTTCAAGGTGGAGGTTTTTGCATTGATGGCTTATCACTTTTAATGTTTAAAACAACTTTTTTTGATTGACTGTACTTTTTAGACGCATCAAAAGAAGAAAGATTTACGTGATCAGTACGTTGAAGCGACCAGTGCCACTGGAACATTATCTTTACACAGGAAACAGCAACAAGACAAACAAAGAGCTCTTTCTCATCGTCGACTCCACAAAGAAATTTCTCACATCAGGGTGAGTACGCTAAAGTTAATATTGTCTAATTGTTCATCATAGCCAAGCGTAGTGTTTCGTGGCGTGATGGTCTGGCCCCATCAAACTCAAGTTCTGGTCGCAAAGTCATTGGGGTGAGGGTTTCAAATCACTTGTGTCCTACAACGATATTGTTGAGAATGTAATACTTGGTGATAAAAAAAAAGAAAGTAAATCAATTCAACAATAGAACAAAGAAAACCTGAGAGTTAAACTTGACCTCAGATTCCGGTTACTGCAAAAAATTAAAAATGTTGTGCTCACCTCTGATCACAAAACTTATGTAAACGCTTGTTTGGATGCCTGATGATAATCGCCAGATGCTGCAATTGCAACGCGAAGCCTTTTCATTGCAGTCTATGGTTGTTGAGGTGTCGGCGTCCTCTATAAACTGCGTCAAGCACTTTTTTTACACCCGTGTCACCATCTCGAATCCGCAGAAGTGGTTTCTAAAAAGTTAAGATCAAATAAGCATCCTTGTCCCAGAGTTTTAATTTTTATTGAATAATAATTAACACACTATTTGTGTATTTATTACAAAAGCTAAAACTAATTTTATAAAAATTGTAATGAGTATCTTTGTTGTTCAGATTTTGTCATTAGATATAATTTAAATAAAGATTTGATTTCAGAAAAAAAATGTTCTTCGTTTGACTTTTTTCTCGTTCCGATACGCACAGTCTATTATTATCTAACATTTTCTCTACTATATCTTAAAAATTTCATCCTACTTGTCTAGTTCCGTAGAAACTAAGGCCGTGTCTAAATTGGCAGCTACGGCTATGGCTAGGTTTCCACATCATCATGCATTGAAGTATAGTACGCCTTTAGCAACTGCTTAGCAACAGCCGTAGCTGTAGCTGTAGCCGCCAATTCGGATACAGCCATAACACTATTCTTCATCTGCCTATTTGTTGTTGTTTCTCATCCTAGTTACCACAAAGCAGTAGACGCCAAGAAAGAACGAGAGAGTAAGTCCTCTGCATCTTTCGGCGCCAAAGGAGCACGGCATGGAGCACCCAAAGGGGTAAGCAAAACCAAATCCCATAACATTTTTGCAGAGTAAATCAAGGTTTCCAGTCAAAAATGGGGATTCTTTAAAGGTATTATACAGGATTGGTAGAGCTGACAAAACAGTTGCAAACAAAGTTCATGTTTTGTGTGATTAACCATATACATGAAATAATAAACCTGTGAAAATTTGAGCTCAATTGGTCACAAGAAAATAGTGAAAAGAGACCTTATGTGTTTTCTGTTTTTCACACATCGAGTTTATTATCACGCGTGATAAAAACTATTGTTTTACTCATTTCTCAAAAACGATAGCATTTTAGGCAGAAATATTTTAAGGAACCCTTTCTACCATTACTTACTTTAAATCATGTAAGTTATGTGTGAATCTGTGAACATTTGTGTTTTTCGATCTTACCAATAGTGTACAGGGCCTTCAAATGTGTACCATATAACTGTTTTTTAAATATTTTATACCAGATAAGTATCTAGTATCTTCTTGTCTTTTGTGATAAATCCCGCTTTTCAGGTTTTCAGGTTTTTATAAACTTGTTTGTATCAATGTTGGTCTGTCTATTAAACCTTTTTGTCATGTATATCTTGTAGATCTTCTTCTCTATGATAACTTTTTCCTTTGCTAGTTGTATTTGTATCATAGTAATCTTGTGTTATTTCTTCTATCTGGCTGATCCGGGTTTTTGATTCTTTATTGTCTGTGTAATACTTTTAGTGTAAGCATGTCATTTTTAGCGTTACTTTGTATTTTTAAACCGAAATAAATAAATAAATAAATAAATGAATAAATAAATGAATAAAAACAAGCTTTGTAATGTACATTGCTTGCAACTGGCTCCCGGTAATAAAGTTAACAATCTGGGAGTTTAGGGGACTCCATCTCTAAACCGAGAGAAGACTGGGAAGACAGCACCCACACAAATCTTCTTAAAGTGCCGCTCTCACATCACTCCTGGGGAAACCGATCTTTCTCCTGGTCTATTCCTTCCCTATGGAACTCACAACCCATCATACTGAGAAAGAAGACTTCATACCTCACATTCAAGAACAAACTCAAAACCCATCTCTTGTAATAAGTTGTTTTCACCTTCTGTTTATTTATACATGGTTCTCAGATGTGGGTTTAATTAAGGGTTTTGGCGCATTATATGGCGCATTATAAGTCACCATTGTTATTATTAACCCGTTTGGATGATTTCCTTTACCCCAACACCCCCCCTGTTTTTATGATAACATTGATATATTTCTTGAACAGGACAAGGCAGTTTATTTATCCATCATAGAGATGCTGCGTAAGAAAGAACAGCTTCCACTAGTGGCGTTCACCCTCTCCAAGAAACGCTGTGACGAGAACGCTTCGGCCCTCACGACCCTCGACCTCACGACAACCAATGAGAAGAGCGAAATTCACGTGTTTGTGCAGAAATGCATAGAGCGTCTGAAAGGGAGTGATCGTATGTTGCCCCAGGTAAAGCTAACAAATTGTTTATTACGATGCCCGTTTTGAAATTTGAACACAAGTCTTTGACCTTATGAGCTTCTCATCTTTTACTTACAGGTGCTTCACATGCGTGACTTGTTGAAGCGAGGCATTGGTGTTCATCACAGCGGAGTTCTTCCTATCCTTAAAGAAGTAATTGAATTGCTCTTCCAACGAGGTCTGGTCAAGGTAGGAGCTCTTAAACAGCTACTTGAGCGAAAATGTTTTTGACAGGAATGCTGTTTAAACTTGTTTACAGTGTGCTTGTGTACCATTTAGTCGTAATTTTGAAATGTTTACACTTAATTTTTTGTAATTATCGATCAAAAATTATGCCCCAACCTCAAGGTTTTGAAAACTAGCAACACTTCTGCTGTTGACAGCGTCAAAATGACAATATTTTGACGTCATTTGTTGCATTTTATTGCAACAAAGTGGCTATACAAAACGGAGGTCCCACAAATGACGTAGCGTGAGTGATGACGTCACAGGGCTTTTCGCGAATCTTTCTGAAAAGCTGGTCCTTAAAGAGTTTTCTTTCTCACTGTATCCATCTTACTGTCTGATCATTAAATATCATCCACTGTGGTTTACAATGATAGATAAACTATGCCAGCCTGTAATATGACATCATGTGGTGAATGCTTCTACACAGTACATAGTTAACCCTCCTACTGTCCGACCGTTCAATATCATCACCTGTGGTTCGCAATGATAGATAAACTATGCCAGCCTGTAATATGATATCGTGTGGTGAATGCATGTACACACTACACAGTCAACCCTCCTACTGTCTGATCATTAAATATCATCCACTGTAGATAAACTATGCCAGCCTGTAATATGACATCATGTGGTGAATGAATATACACAGTACACACATTAACATAGTTCCGTGCACAGTTGTGTCATCATACACAACCTGTACAGTTGAATTGTTTCAAATGGTTGATCAACTTACTGGAAAACGCCACCAAGTAGGAGGGTTAAAAAAAATTACTTGGGAGAAAAAACCCAAATTCTTCTGCTTTATAATGCAGGAAACATTTCTCTTTTCCATGGTGCAGCAATTGCGTTGTTCCTCCCTTGTCAATAATTGTAACCATACCTATAGGCCTGAATACAAAAATAGACTGGTCTCTGTTTGCGTAATGACAACCAAAAGTATTTGTGTTGTCGCTCAAAGATGGTGATAAAGTTCTGTTGTTCTGTTGTGAGTTTGTTTTACTGTTGAACTGGCAAACACAGAGTATACAGTTCTTTATACACCATTGGCAAAGTGTCAAAACCAAGTTGATTGTAGAGAACTTTTTTTTTATAGCTTTTGTTTGCAACAGAAACTTTTGCCATGGGAGTAAACATTCCTACCAGGACGGTCGTCTTTGATTCCATTCGTAAGTTTGACGGTTCAGGGATGCGCAACTTGCTGGCAGGCGAGTACATCCAGATGGCAGGCAGGGCTGGTCGACGTGGGCTAGACACAACAGGGATGGTTATCATACTATGCAAAGGGATGTTCCTGAGACGTCAGAATTGTTTAAGATGATGCTGGTAAGAGTACATTTCAGAACCAGAGGTTTTGTTTGAGACGTTTATTAGGCTCGAATTAGACTTTGTTTAGGCTCTGTGAAAGGCGAAGTAGTAGCTATTGGAATGAGGATTCTTTTGCCAGATTAGTTATTAAGCTTAAAGGCACTGGACACGTTTGGTAATTACTCAAAATATATATTAGCATAAAAACTTACTTGGTAACGAGCAACGGAGAGCTGTGGGTAGTATAAACATTGTGAGAAATGAATCCCTCTGAAGTAACATTGTTTTTGAGAAAGAGGTAATTTCTCACTAAAATATTTGAATCTGAAAAAGACTTCAGCCCTGAAGCCTTTTTCAGGCATCTGAAAGCACACAAATTTATACAACAAGGGTGGGGTTTTTTCATTTTTTTCTTGCAACTTCGATGACCAATTGAGCCCAAATTTTCACAGGTTTGTTATTTTGTGCATATGTTGGGATACACCAAGTGAGAATACTGGTCTTTGACAATTACCAAACGTGGCCGGTGCCTTTAATTCTAAAGCTTTGTGCTCAATACTGAGTTTTAATAATAACAAGTTCTTATATAGCGCATTTTACAATAAACGTATCAATGCGCTTTACATTAGTGCCCTGGTCTTTTGGCCAATAACATTCCTTTAATCTTTCTCAGCTCCCTGGGGAGTATACAGCCCCGAGCTGCCGTGGCGCTCCGAAGGCTTTTTCAAACACAATATCAACCTCTACCCTCGCAGGTACCCATTTATATCCCTGGGTGAAGAGAAGCAATTATAGTTAAGTGTCTTGCTCAAGGACACAAGTGTCATGACCGGGATTCGAACCCACACCCTGATGACTTAACCACCAGAACTTGAATTCGATGCTCTTAACCGCTCGGCCACAACACCAGTTTTGAAACTGCTTGTTAAACCTGGGCCAGAATTAGGGCTTGGGCTTGGCCGAGGCTCTCACAAAGCACTGTGCTTTAAGCACAGATTTTTGTTTTACAGTAGCTGATGTAGCCTTAAGCCATGTTCAAACAAGATAACTTGTGTAAACGCTACCCCAAATACCTTATGGATAAGGGGTAATTCAAAACCCAAAATTTGAAAGGGGATTGTGCTGTGTCTTTTTGTACTCAGGGTAAACCAACGCAGCTTGAATCTCAATTCCGTCTGACCTACACTATGATCTTAAACCTCCTGTGTGTGGAAGAACTTCGGGTCGAAGACATGATGCGACGAAGCTTCTCCGAGTCAGAGACGAGGAAAGACACAAAATCCTATGAGGAGAAGCTGCGACATGTCCAGGAGGAAATGGTTCATGTCAAGGAGTTGAGCTGCTACTTGTGTAATGAGGACCTGGAGCAGTATTACCACACCTGTAAACAGCTTCAGGATCTCAGAATGGAGCTCCAGGTTTGTCATTTTACCATCAATAATAATAATAATAATAGTGGCTTCTTATATAACGCTCATATCCGTCACTCAGTGACGCTCAAGGCGCTTCGACAGTCTGTATTTTCCTGCTAGATATGTGGAGCTACGTTTCTGAAGTTCGAGACCTACTGCTCTACATAGCACCATGTAATGGTTTACAAGGTGCTTTGATGCAATATGCAGCCAATCAAACCAGGAACACCTGGGCGAACCCCTTCTCTTTACGATAAGTGCACTGGGTTCTTTTACATGCATTACACAACACACGGGACCTCCAGCTTTACGTCCCATCCGAAGGATGAAGCAATAATGGTAAAGTTTCTTGCCAAAGGACACAAGTGTCACCACCAGAACTCAAGCCCATACTTTGTTGATCAGAAACATCAGAGCTTGGGTCCGGTGCTCTTATCCGCTCGGCCACGACACGCCATACACGCCATACACGTCAAATGTCACCCCTCCCCGAAAAAACAACCCAACATCATTGCCTGAAACTTCACGGGGACTCTTTCAACAGCAATTTTCCTTGCCATCACAATTGCAGTTTTATGTTATTTTGACTGCCTATTTTGTTGTTTTATTGTATCAATGGCCAAATAAATAATAATAATAACAACAATGAAAATAATAGCAATTCGTTTAACTAGATTTACATCTCGTAAATTTGGTTCACACACACCCTCATGCGGTAAAGAAATACTGCAAATTGCCTCCAGGCAAAAAAGGCAGTTACCTCTATTCCCTTTGGAATTTCCAGTGAATAGGTTTTTTTCAGAGACAGGATCTTTGTTTAGGAAACCCTGCATTGGCATTTCAACTACAAAGTAAAAAGACCTGGTTAAAATTTTGAAGCTTAAAAAAAAAATTATATTTTGATGGTATTACTAAAAAGTGTCTGAAATTTGAGTGAATGTGAAAGCAAAAAGTTGTCTTTTCTGTTTTTTGAGTCCAAAGTTGAATAGAAATGTTAAAAAGACATACTGCCATTTTTGAAGAACAACATTTTTAACTACACAAAATTATGGACAGTGATAGTTCACAAAGTAAAAAGAAAACTGCACAATTTCTAGGGATATTTGTGTGAATCATATATTCTACTTTTAAAACATCTTTCCAACCATATTCATTTTATAGCCCAAAGCGTCCAATCTGGAGGCAATGTGTCCCTTTAACCCCAATCTACAGACACCAAGTCGATACGATGTTGTGATGTAACCACAATTTTAACAAATTTTTGGGAGGTCAGGTTGGAGTAGTGGTATCTTTCCTCGCCTTCCACCTCTGACTGCGTGGGTTTTCCCTGTAACAATTTTCTGGGGTTTTCCTCCAACATCTAAAACTGAAACTTCCTTCCTTGTCTTCTCTCCATTGGGTTCTTGGCTAGTACAGTGATGAAGTTTGCTTTTCTGAGAGTCCTTGGCTTCGCAACCAGAACAAAATAAATGAAATAGAATTAAATGGAATTTACACAGAAGGCCTTGTTTCACTGCATGGGTCCTGAGAGGAGAACAATGTGAAGTTCCAATTTTAGTTATAGAAAATTAATATTGTCGCCTTATACGTTTCCACTAGAAACTGATCGCGTCACATCCTCTAGGAGTGAAAGCCCTCTCTGGAGGTCGTGTGGTCATCGTCCGAACCAAGAAGTATCAAAACGCCCTTGGTGTCATCCTAAGTTCTTCCACAGCCAGCAAAGAGCGGACTTTCAAAGTATTGGTCCTTTGCAATCAAGAAAACTCAAAGGCCGCAAAGTCGGCAGAAACATCTCCGGATACCCGTAGGGCTCAGGTAGAGCCTCTTATGAAGGAGGTTCTGTTCCAGCCAGAGGGTCCTTGTGGCCACACGGTGGTGGATTTACTTGGGGAAGACATTGGCATTATTACAACAGTTACTATTAAGATTATGAGCGATCGCATTGTTGACGATTACAAGAAGAGGCAGATTCAGGTATCTTTAGTTTCTTTCAATTCAATACAATTCTCATAAAGGTCCCCCCCACCCATGTAGACAATCTCCACCCCTGTCCACCTACTTGTACATAGCTATGCAGAGGCCAGTAGTTTTAGTCTCAAAACAAGAATACTGGTGATTATTGAGGTCATTAGTGGCAACCAGTGGTTTTCTTGGTCTTTGACATTCAGATCCTGGTCTCAAACTTTATGTTTTTATGACTTGTGCAAAAAAAACCAGGGCTCACCATTAACTCTAGCCCAGTGTACATTGTCTGGTAACAACTGCTATGGGCTAGTAAACACAACTTCTCAACTAGCCCTGTGGGCTACTAAAAACTGTGCAATAACTTATTCAAAATGCTCATTATTTCTTCCTTTCCAGTACTACTGAAAAATATATTTTTTAAATGTGTTAATTAGGTGTTCGGGCAACAGCCGAACACCTATTGTTTTTGTTCGGTTTTTTTTGGTGGTTTTTTTTAGTTTTTATTCTTCTTCTCAGAGTCGATTGTCCGCAAGCAAACGTATAGTTGCGAAAATCAAATCAACTTGAAACTTTGCATGTCGTTAGAGTATAACTTGTAGATGATTCTAAAAGTTGTTACGTCATGATGACGTCACGAGGTGTCGAATTACAAGGTTTTTAAAGTTGAAAAAGGACCATTTGGTATTAGCTGTATCTCATTGAATTTGAAAGCTATGATGTTCATAGTTGGGCATCAGATAGTTCAAGACTAGGGCTACATTTAAAAAGTTAACGTCAAAATCGTATGACCTTCTCTTCCCGGTCGTTACCCTAGGTCAAACTCTGCCTTTGGGTTTTTTCTTGAAAAACATCATTTTCGGGCTTTTCTATAACATAACTCAAGATTGAAATTGAATTTAACATTAAAACTCATCAGACAATTGGACCTTATTATCAAGACCACACAAACTTTATGATGTCATGATGACGTCATCAGGTAACAATTACAACAAATCAAAGTTAAATATTTTTAAGAAATCATAACTTCTGAACCACATGGTGGATTTTGACAATCTACATATCATCGGACAGTTCGATAAAAAATCAACAAGCGCTAAACACAAAGTGACCCCATTTGACCTTGACTTCCGGTTCAAACCGGAAGTTGAACAATTTCACAAATTCTGATCTCAAAAACTACGCAATATTTCAACATAAATTTTGCATCACGTTATAGATGAGTGATCCTGCTCAAACATTTGCACAGAGATGATAACTTTTTAACCTTTGCATCGGGTCAAACTGGACGTCAAAGTGCACGTGTCTGTTGACTTACGTTTTATGATAACGCACAATAATAGTATAGGCCTACACATTACATACACTTTTTGTTTGTACCACACACTGGCTATCTCATACACGCATAAGGTATGGGCGCTTTCCCGGTTCCCTCAACTGTTGACCACGTAGCCAGCGTGTGGTACAAAAGGGCCATTGACCTTAACGGTTCAAAGTCCAAGAAGACTGTAGCTAGCTGGCCCACATGTTGTGTGGTGGCGCTATACCAAGTTAATGGTCGTTTGTTTACTGCGCTCTGTCACAATTATTGGCTTTGTGATAAGTGAAACCCTTTCTCTATGGTTAAACAGACTCGGAAATATGCGACGTTCGACGGTAGTCCAATGAAAAGCTCAGTGCAGAAAGTTCTTGATAGCCTTTTGTTGGTTTCGTGGTAAATATCAACTAAACGACCGATTTTGCTGACCTGTTTTGGTGATTTGAATAACTTTTGATAACTGAAACCTTGGCAACAATATTACACCTGATGATTATATAAAACAGAAATTTCGACAACATAATGACGTCACCCAATGAATTATTGGGTAATGTAATTAATTTAAGCAAATTTTGAGTTTTGGGTTTAACAACCATGCAGAACTCGCAAACTAAGAACGATAAATTCGTTGTTATTTCTTGAAAACAAAGGGTATTAAATACTTATTGTTTTATACATTGGAACAAATCAAATTTTCCTAGATCTATCAGAGAAATTTGCCTTTAATCTTAATCCATTGCCTAACGCAGCATGGCATACCCCACGCGACTAGCAACGGTGGGTAGCTAGCCAGTCAAGACGCTTGTTACAGACCAGCGTGGCTCAACCGTAGTTGTTTACAATCAGTGCCATGTGCGCCTGGCGTGATTTTATTAACTATCAGTACAGTTTATGAATATTAACATGAAAATTGTCACAGATGTTCAACTAATACACGTTTGCTCAATGCAGTTTTATTAGTAGGAACGTTAGCATTTATTTCCTGTGTAAACTAAATGTATATACACGTAATGATTTACACTTTGAAATTTCAAAAGCTATCAACAATCTTTTCATCGACTCAATAGAATAGTTCACACATTGACACAACACTGACCCCAATGAAATCCGAACACCTAGTGTTTGTTCCAACAAACACTAAATCTCTAGTTTAATTTTAATTGTGTGAATGTAACTTCATTTGACCATTAAACGTATTGCGATTGCTACCATTAATACATCAGAAAGATACATTTATGACATGACATGTTTAAAATCTGGGCTACTGAAACTTCCTGGGGGCAAGAAAAACGCACAGTTTACCAGCCCGGTGGGCTACTTTACAAAAAACTTAAAGCCAAGGCCCATTTGGTCTTGGACATTTATGACTTGGCAAAGGGAGCCTCAGGTTATCTCATACCTGTAAATATCCATCACTTGCTCTTAACTTTGAAGTCTCTTATTTTCCGTACAGAGACAATCCACCAAGCCAGTCCACCAGTGTAGCCACCCAGGAGCTGCTCAGGATTACGGAGCCAAACCCAGAGGGTCTAGAAGCTCTAGATCCCATTAAGGATCTCCACTTGAGGGACCTGGAACTGGTGGAGAAGTTCCGGGAGAGAGACTCCTTGGAGAGCCTCCTGGACAAGTATAGCTGTCTCAACTGCCCGACCTTCCTAGAACATGTGAGTAGTAGATTCCATGCAATTCTCTTCTCACTGGACTATCAGATAGAGAAACCTTTCTAAGATTCATCGTGTTCAAAACACCGCTGCTTGCCTCGTCTCTCAACATATAACACCCATCTTACCCGAGCTCCACTGGCTCCAGATAAAAATGCATATAAATTAAATCTCCTCACTTTCAAAGCTCTTCATGGACTATCTCCTGACTATAATATCTGATCTTTCAATATATTGATGTCTTTCAATATATCTCAAACTAAGGCTAATTTACCGAGGCCACAAAAACAATTCTTCTGTAGTCTTCTCTGTATCATTTGAAACCATCAAATCACAAACAAAATGTTGACCCAAAGTCTGAAAATTTGACCATGGCGGCATGGTGGATTTTGTTGTTTTTTGACCAAAAAAAATACTCACAAAGTTCTCAATATATCTCAAACTATGGCAAATTTACCGAGTCCGCACAAATAAAATGTCTTCAGTAGTCTGTTCTGTACCATTTGAAACCATAAAATCACCACAATTGTTTTCACCCAAAGTCTGCAAATTTGACCATGCCGGCATGGTGGATCTTGTTGTTTTTTTACCAAAACTTCAAACCCCCAAAATTCTCAATATATCTCAAAACTGTGGCTTATTTACCGAGTCCGAACAAATAAAATGTCTCCAGTTGTCCGTTCTGTATCATTTGAATCCATAAAATCACCACACACAAATTTGACCAAAAGTCAGAACATTTTGAAATGTTGTTGTTTTTGACCAAAAATTCAAACTCACAAAGATCTCAGTATATCTCAAACTGTGACTAATTTATGGAGCCTGCAGAAATAAAATGTCTTCAGAAGTCTGTTTTGTTTCATTTGAAACCATAAAATTACAGAAATTTTGTTTTTCCAAAGTCTGAAAATTTGACCATGGCGGCATGGTGGACTTTGTTGATTTTGGACCAAAAATTAAATCTCACAAAAATCTAAAAATATCTCAAACTATGGCTAATTTACCTAGTCTGCAAAAATAAAATGTCATCAGTAGTCCCTTCTGTATTATCTGAAACCGTAGAATCCCAGAAAGTTTTTCGATCCAAATATTGAACATTTTACCACACTGATATGGTGGATTTTGAGTGACTGTTCTGATTTTCTAGGGACTTTGAAACACTCACTTGTTTGAATCTTCATTTTTTTAACAAATTGCTTCATATATTTCATTGTTTTATGTTTTGTGTTGCACATAGGAGCTCTTTCATTTAGATATGGAGTCCACTCAAAAGTGGGGCAAAATTTACAAGTCACGCTAAAATGGTGTAAAATGCCATTTTATTTGATCTTCTGTCAGAGCGGAATTTGAAATATGACGTCATCAGAAATCAAAAACAAATGGGTCTGTACAGTCCAAGGAGGAATTTCTGCGACAGTCAAAAGGTCAAATTCAATGCCGTTTTGATTGAATATCATCCAAATTCAGGACTGAACTGAAAATTCTCTGCTCAAAAATGTACAGAACATATATTTGAAATGAGACGTCATCAAAGGTTTTTTTATTTTAATTTTAATTTTAATAATGTTCTTGAAGGGTATCAAACACAGTGACATTTTACACCATTTTAATTTGAGGCTACAGACTTGTAATGTTCCCCCTATTTTCATAAGGACTCTATCTATTGGGAAATGAGTGGATCGCAAAACTGAATTTGGCCATAGAGCCCCTCTTTAAAACTGCACGAGCAATACTGCGTGGGAATTGAACCTGTAACCTAGAGTTTAACAAAACTCTTCTGAATGTTGATTTCAGTTCAGCTTGATGTGTCATCGCATGAAGCTGAAGGAAGACTTCAACCATCTCAGGTTCTTCTTGTCAGATCAGAGTCTTCATCTGCTCCCAGAGTACTACCAAAGAATTCAGGTCAGTGTAGCCCAAAGAAATTGCTTCTTATAACTACCATGTAAGGTTTAAATTACACAAGCAATAAAGGTGTGCATCTTAAAGGCACTGAACACGTTTGAAAAATGTCAAAGACCAGTGTTCTCACTTGGTGTATCCCAACATATGCATAAAATAACGAGCCTGTGAAAATTTGGGCTCAATTGGTCATCAAAGTTGCAAGAAAATGATGAAAGAAAAAACACACTTGTTGTACAAATTTGTGTGCTTTCAGATAGGAATAAAAACTTCTTGCAAGAAGTTTTTATTATTTTAGTGAGAAATTACCTCTTTCTCAAAAACTACGTTACTTCAGAGGGAGTCGTTTCCTACAATGTTTTATACTATCAACAGCTCTTCGTTGCTTGTAACCAAGTAAGTTTTTATGCTAATATTTGTTTTGAGTCATTACCAAACGTGTACGATACCTTTAATACTTTAATACCTTAGTACTTTACTTCCACTCAATCAATCCATAATACAGGCATGATATTTGGTCCTTCGAAAAAAGTAGGAACAGCTTATCGAGTACAAGGGCTGACCTACATGTACACATAGTGTAGGCTTTAATAGACTTTTCAGGCTATATAATCACACTTTGTCTGTTTTTTTGCAAGGGCAAAACGATCGGAAATCAGACTAAAGTAGGAAAAATATCGTGCCTGATAAAACATGTATATAATAGTGGCTTCTCATATAGTGCTCAGCTCAAGGCGCTTCAACATTCAGTGTTTTCCTGCAAGGTATTGTGGAGCTACGTTTTTGAAATATGAGACCAGTTCCTTTACATACCACCATGTAATGTTTTACAAGGTGCTGTGGCGTAATATGATGCCGATCAAACCAGGAACACCGGTGCGAACCCCCTCTCTTTTCGATAAGTGCACTGGGTTCTTTTACGTGAATGTGCATTAAACAACACACGGGACCAACGGCTTTACTTAGTAGCAATAAGCAATAATGGTAAAGTGTCTTGCTTAAGGACACAAGTGTCATGACCGGGGATTCTGCTGAACAGAAACACCAGAGCTTGAGTCCGGTGCTCTTATCTGCTCAGCCACGACACGCCATATAGATAAGGAATAAAGGATAGCTTATGAAGTAATGGGGGTCTCCAAAAGCTTGTCAAGTAGAGACTCCCCATGACATGGGTAGCTTTAAGGCATCGTACACGTTTGGTAATGACTCAAAACAAATATTAGCATTAAACAAGCAACGAAGAGATGTTGATAGTATAAAACATTGTAGGAAACGACTCCCTCTGAAGTAACGTAGTTTTTGAGAAAGAGGTAATTTCTCACTATTCCTATCTGAAAGCACACAAATTTGTACAACAAGGGTGTTTTTTCTTTCATAATTTTCTTGCAACTTCGATGACCAATTGAGCCCAAATTTTCACAGGCTTGTTATTTTATGCATATGTTGGGATACACCAAGTGAGAACACTGGTCTTTGACAATTTCCAAACGTGTTCAGTGCCTTTAAAGGTTTAAGTTATGTACAGAAAAAATTATATTTTATACTACACGCTACATTAATCTGGATAAGTTACTCAAACAGCAAGGACTACCCATACAAAAAAATTCTATAGAATCCTATAAAAAGAAATCTACAGAAATTCTATAAAAGTTTCTTTAGAAATTCTATAGAGTTTTCATAGAGATTCTATAGAGTTTTTATAGAGATTCTATAGAAAATTGGGCCACTTTACTATACAATTTCAAGGTCCTCTCTATAGAAACTCTATAGCATTTCTATTAGCTTTCTATAGAATTTCATAATAATTCCTCCCAAAAAGTTTGAATCTAGTGAAATTTCTGTAGAAATTCTAGAAATCTTCTACATGTTTCTATTGATATCTCTACTTATTTCTATAGAAATCTCTGAACTTTTCTTTAAAAATTGCTTCATCTCTATAGAGCTCTATAAAGAATTTGATAGAATTCTATAGAACAATTTTGTATGGATAGGACAACCAGCACCAGGATGTACTGCACAGCAGTTTATTGTTCACGAAGATCCACCGGCAGGAGGGGATTAAAAAACTAAGCAAATAGTTGAAAATAATTTAATTCAACTAAATCACATTAGCCATTAACTACTTTTCCTTAAAACAAATTTGTGCTTATAAATACTTTTAAACCCTTTAGAGACCACTTATTTCTGTAGAATCATCACCATACGCCCAGACAATGCTTATCTTGTTGATTGTTTGCACCAAAATTTTCAGGAAAAAATGTCATAATAAATAATAAGGAACAGAAATACATGTTTTGTTCTTTTATTCTATGTTTACATGGGAAACATAGGAAAAAGTCAATTTGGTCCCAAACCTTTTCTTTGACAGTCTTGTTTGAGCAAAAGTTGGCCAATTATTGCGGCCGTTTGCGGCCGCTCTGTGCATTTTGGTACAAGCCGCTTGCATCGGCTATGGTCTCTAAAGGGTTAATATCTCTGCACTAAAACTAAAGATGCCTAAAGAAGGACTTGGTGACTATTGCTTGGACTTCTTGTGGTGAAATCTGAAAGCAAGGGTGCTTGCTATGCACCGGAACACAAGGGTAGATCCTGGTCTTTCCAGATGAGTGTTTTGATGAGTATTTGATGGTATTATATATGCACTACAATGCTACATATCTTAGTCCCCGGAACTACTGTGCACTTTTTGTTGAAGCTTCTTGCTTAGCAACTCTTTATGTCGATAGTTAGGCACCCAACAATTTCTCTTCAAGGATTTTTTGTGATTTTAGTCAGGATTTTCTCAAAATCTCCTACAGCCTTCAAATTTTCTTGGATAAGTAAAGTCGTCACGATCGGTAGAAATAAAAAGTCCCAGGTACTTTTGTATTTCTGGTGATGCACAGGTCTTTAAAGGCACTGAACACGTTTGGAAATTGTCAAAAACCAGTGTTCTCACTTGGTGTATCCAAACATATGCATAAAATAACAGCCTGTGAAAATTTGGGCTCAATTGGTCATCGAAGTTGCAAGAAAATTATGAAAGAAAAAACACCCTTGTTGTACAAATTTGTGTGCTTTCAGATAGGAATAAAAACTTCTTGCAAGAACTTTTTGGTGAGATATTACCTCTTTCTCAAAAACTACGTTACTTCAGAGGGAGTCGTTTCCTACAATGTTTTATACTATCAACAGCTCTCCGTTGCTTGTTACCAAGTATGTTTTTATGCTAATATTTGTTTTGAGTCATTACCAAACGTGTACAATACCTTTAAACCTTCTAAATTGGGTAACATCTTAGAGGTTCTGGGTCTAGAATAAGGGGGAACCCAGGCCCGCAAGTCATTTTTCAGGACTTTTCACATTCGTCAAATCTCATTCCCACTGTATATGGCTTCTAATATCCGGCAGGTCTTGCAGCAGCTGCGTTTCCTCGATTACTCCAACACCATCCAGCTGAAGGGTAGAGTAGCACGTGAGATCAGCAACCATGACCTAATCATCACCGAGCTGGTGTTTCAGAGCATCCTGACAGGGCTGCCTCCCGAGGAGATCGCCGCCTTGCTGTCCTGCATGGTGTTCCAGGAGAGGCGCTGTAGCGAGCCTGAACTCACGCCGTCTCTTAAACAGGTTTGAAATTCTACCTCTCGTCACTTTATGGATGATGATGTGTGCCCTCTTGATAAAATATTTGTGACGATAAACCATATCTGTCTAACTATGGGATTTCCTGCATGACCCACAAACCGCTAAATGCCTACCTACAGGAAAAAACTGTGTTTGAACAGTGATTTAGTGTCTTTCTTTATACTCTCATTGTTAGTGATGTTTTTGATCTGATTTGATTTGAAATTAATTGGTTTGATTTGAAATGGATCAGCATGAGACAATTTGTTAAAGATAATCACATAAACAGAAATATGAGACAGGAAATGTGACAAAATATATCACATTAAAGGGAGGGTATACCTTTGGTAATTACTCCAAAAATTAATGACCATAAAAACTTACTTGGTGAAGGGAACTGGAGAGCTGTTGATATTATGAAACATTGTTAGAAGCGACTCCCTTTGATGTGAAGTAGTTTAGAGAAAAAGGTAATTGTTCACCAAAAGATTTGATTCTGATAAAGGCATGAAGCCTTTCTCAGGCATCTGAAAGCACATAATTCTATGCAACAAGGGTGTTTTTTTTTTATTTCATTATTTGTTTGCGACTTTGATGACCAATTGACTCCTTGAGCCCACTTTTTCAGAGGTTTGTTTATTCAATGCATATGTTGGGATACACCAAGTCAAGATACTGGTCTTTGACAATTACCAAAAGTATACCCTGCCTTTAAAGAGAATTATATACCCTTTTTAAAAGTATCTTTTTAAAAGTATGATACGTTTATTTGCAAGAAATTATTGAATGTTTATTGTAGTGAAGCATTTGGCGCCAACTAACTTTAGGCAGGAACAGTGTTTATGTACTGTAAACAGTCTAGCATATATTGGTGGGCCCAATCTGATAGAGCTGCTTAAAGGTATTGTACACTTTTGGTAACAGCTCAAAATCAGTGTCCACATTTGTTGTGATTCAACATATGCATGAACAAACAAACCTGTGAAAGTTTGAGCTCAATTGGTCATTGAGGTCACGAGAAAATAGTGAAAAGAGACCTTATGTGTTTTCTGTTTTTTCAAATTATCGCGCGTGATAAAAATTATTGTTTTACTCATTTCTCAGAAACGACAGCATTTTAGGCAGAAATATTTTAAGGAACCCTTTCTACCATTACTTACTTTAAATCATGTAAGTTATGTGTGAATCTGTGAACATTGTGTTTTTCGATCTTACCAATAGTGTACAGGGCCTTTAAGCACAGAATAAGGTTAACAGCCAAAATACCATGTCACATGTACCATTTGTGACTGGTATCCTGCTTTTTTTTGCTGAGCAAAAACATTGTTAAGCAATATTGTATGCTTAAGCAGCTCTATAAAATTGGGCACTGTAGGAGATTACTATGCAAAAAGCTTGCCCTCAAACTGAACTTAAACTTGCCCATAACAGTGGTGGAAAGCTCAGCAGATCATGGTTGAAGTTCTGTGCCCATTTAGCTCTGGAGAGCTGCAACTTCAAAGCAAACAATTTCATAGAACTGCTTAAAGCAGAACATACATGTATTGCTTTAAAACGTTACTGCTAAGCAAAAATAAACAAGAAGCTAGTAACAGATGGTACATGTTACACAGTATTTTGGCTGGTAACCTTTTATTCTGGCGAGCATAATTTTGTTGTGCTTAGCTACGTTTTATACTTAAGCAGCTCTATGAAATTGGGCCCAGATGCAAGTGGAATATGTGCAAGAAGACTCATTTGATGGATTTTGGAGGTTTCTTTGGCTTTTGAAAGAAAATTATGTGAAATAATTTTTGTATTTTCACCAGGGAGTGGACAAGATAAAAGCAGAAGCCAAGCGACTTGCAGAGATCCAGCATGAATGCGGCATGAATTTGTCAATAACAGACTTTGTGGATCAGTTTCGGGGTGGCCTCACACAAGTGGTGTATGAGTGGGCAAGAGGCATGGTAGGTATCCCCAAAAGAACAATATATGTAGTGGGTAATGTGTTGGCCAGAAGAGCAGTTGTTTACGACAAAAGTATAGAACTTACTTCTCAAACTCAATAGTTAAATCATACAATTGTAAGACCAAAGGATAATAAAAATAAAACTTAACATTTATACCGCGCTTATTACTACATTTCAAAGTGCTACAGTATTTATCCTGCAAGGTATGGGGGAGCTACGTTTTGAAGCATGAGACCTATTCTTCTACATAGCACCATGTAATGGTTTACAAGGTGCTGTGGCGCAATATGCAGCCAAACAAACCAGGAACACCGGGGCGAACCCCTTCTCTTTTCTGATAAGTGCACTGGTTTTTTTTACGTGCATTACACAACACACGGGACCTACAGCTTTACGTCCCATCCGAAGGACGCTGCAAAAATAGTTAAGTGTCTTGCTTAAGGACAAGACCAGGACTCGAACCCACACTCAGCTGATCAGAAACCCCAGAGCTCGAGTCTGGTGCTCTTATCCGCTCGGTCACGTCACGCCATAGAAATGATCAGTGTGCTTCGGACATTATTACCCCCTGGTGACCAGGTCATTTATTTCTTCCCTTAAACTATATCAGCTCCTATGGGAGTATACAGCCTGTACTGCCAAGTTTACAATGTGCTGTGGCACAATATGCAGCCAAACAAACCAGCAGGAACACCGAAGCGAGCCCTCTTCTCATTTATGATAAGTGCACTGGGTTCTTTTACGTGCATTACACAACACACGGGACTGAGCTAATTCAATAACAATAATGCTATATGGATTTATAAAGCGCACATTCTAAAATACATCACTCATGGTGCTTCGTCAATAGATGAAAAAGATGTACAGTGATTAAACATTGTGAAAACTCATTGCTAAGAATAGACACAGTATGCTTGTGTAAAGAGCAGTGTCTTCAGTTCTGTTTTGAAAGTCTCCAGAGAAACAATGTTCCGGATGGAATTGGGTAGTTTATTCCAGAGAACAGGTCCAATGTGTAAGAAGGCCCGGTCACCGTAACAAATTGTCCAGTGGACCTTGGAACAACTAGGACGGGCGAGGAGCCAGAACGAAGCGAGTAGTTGCACTGCTTTATCTTGAGCAAGTCCTTGATGTAGTTAGGTGCTAGGTCATGAAGTGATTTGTGTACTAATGTAAAGATCTTAAAATCAATCATCTGTCGGACTGGAAGCCAGTGGAGGAACATGAGAGTTGGGGTTATGCTTTCATACTTTCTGACATGGCCCAGAACTCTTGCTGCATTATGAACCATTTTCAGCATTTTGGTACAGTTGTATTTTTTTCCTCCGTTTGTGTGACAGCCCTTTTCTGAAATCACCAATCTGACGGACGTCTCGGAGGGAATCATTGTAAGGACCATCCAGCGATTAGATGAAGTGTGTCGAGACGTGCGCAGCGCCGCACGCATCGTGGGCGATCCAAGTCTGTTCCAGAAAATGGGCGACACCTCGGAACTCATCAAGAGAGATATTGTCTTTGCCGTTTTATATACACGCACAGCGTATATCATCATCAGTGTATCTTGATTTTGATTCGTGCCAAACAAAGCAAAACCAATTAAAAAACAAAAAAAAGAAAATAGTTGAATATAAGAGCGAACCTAGGGCCCATGATGATTATTTAATATGGACATTGATGCTTTGAACTTGATAAATATACTGTTTTTGATTGTTTTACATCCTAAATTAATGAGCAATAAAGTAAGAAAGGTTCGTGTTAGTTCGTGAAACCAAAATAAAAGCAAACCAGACAATTTCCATTTCACAAAGAGACTAATATTCCAATGTATTACAACACTATGTGTGTGGCACTTCGTAAAAACACAAGTCTGTGCGCGCGCCACAAGGTTTGCGTAAGTTTTGAGCTTGGTGCGTGCCGTGCATTACAATGGTAAATGCAACCTGTGTGTCAGCTCGTAAAAATGAAAATTTTCACTTTCATGCAAAGGTTGCAATGCATAATTATCAAAATTAAAAAAATAAAGCTCTTGAAGCTTTGAAACTTCATGAAATTGTAGGCCTTGATGAATATTGTTTAAACATGTCAACAACTGGAAAAGGTGGTTTTGTACACAAAGTGTCAGTTCGTGGTGTCAGTGCTGATATGTTATGTAAGTTTTTCTCTACAGATGTTAAGGCATCACATCACATTGACATCATGCCTGGTGTTTCAGTTGTCCTCACTTTTAACACGTTATTATTACAAAGGAGTGCCTGATTTTGGCGTTGGGCGTCACGTTTTCCAAAAAAGAAAAACATGTTTCAACCAAGGGTAAAAACCCTTGAATTTATGATGAATTTGACTGCAAATTTATCCAAATAGTTTAGGCAAACAATTCTTTCAGATGTTGGCAGCTACAGCTATGGCTACGGCTAGATTTCTGCGTCATAATGCGTTGAAGTATGGGACGTATTTAGCAACAGTCGTAGCCGCCAATTCGGACACATCCTCATTAAATGAATTAAACTTAAACTTATAAGCTGTTGCAAACGGGTGACTTTTGGAGTGCTAGGTGTCAGCCCACTAGCGCGGTAAATCCATCGTTTTCAGTAATGCGCACATACTCAGAATTGCGTTGACAATGGAAATTTACCTGGAATGTCTGCTGCCACCAAGTGTTCCAAAATGTCCCATTGCAGAAGGAATATGTTAAGTGAACGAAAAACAGTATTTTGAAGTATTTGTATTATGTATTGAGGACAATTTGCAGTAATCTGTTATCAAATTTACTATACATTTCTGTGCATCACTCTTTGTTGTAAATTGAACTGTAAATGCAGGGAATTTCGCCTACAGATTTTAGATATCATTTAAAGGTCTTTATCAAATTCTAGAGACTCAAACATTCAATGAGTGAGAAATATCAATTATTGATAACAAGGTTTACAAGCTGATTTATGTAATATTCTTATTGGGAGCAACAAGTTCATTTTTTTTCAACTGGTGCATTCAACTGTCCCAAGATTTGTGTTTGATCAAATAATTTTATTTATAAGTGGAATTATTTCGAGCATGCACTTGGGAATTAATATTTTAATAGAGCAAGCTTATTTTTGACAATTTATTTCTTACAATGCTGTCTTCCCTAGTGTCCTCTTAGTCAGCAAGTCCCATTCAATTAAATCAAGTCAAGAAAACATTGACTTTAAACAAAATTTGGAGTATGAACACAAACTTTTTTTCAAAATTCTTGACTTTATTTACAACAAATTTACATTCGCTCTGTCATATCTCACAATTTGTAAACAAAAAGAATCATATTTCAAACTTGCTTGAAACATGAAAATGTACACAAAGTTCATTTGTATTTTCTCAAACAAAGGTAGGTTACGAAAACAGTAATAGCTTACATATTTGACCTAGACAGGCAGGCTCTCAAAGGTCATGACCTCATTTGCAAGGGTCATTGGCCCCAAATGACCCCTCGCTACAATGGCTTGTAGTACTGAATCAGCCTTGAACTAATAATAAACCGATTAAATCGGACCTGATACTTCCTGAAGGCAGCGGAGGCAATTGCCTCTATGCCCCTGTTTATTGGCTTGCCTTGGTCCCCACCACACCTCCCCGTTGAGGTGCCCTCAGGGTAAAAAGCCTTGGCCTTACAAGAACAAAATATCAGGCCAGGATTTTTTTGTGTGTGAATGGTTTCCTTCAAAAGGTAGCCCGAGTTATAAAAGAGAAAATTAAATATTTACAAAGAACACAGCAACACTTGTTCATTATGGACCTATGATGTTAGCCATAACTCTGTTGCTTCGAACTGTTTGTTGTTGTTGTTGTTTACCTCCAGCAGGGATGTCTAGATTTCTGGTTTTGGTTGAAATCCTACGACCTCGTCCCATCCTTTTCTACAAGTCTTGATGATCCATGCATGCTCATCATCATCTGATCAAAGAAAAAATAACAAATAAATATTGGAATATTTTAAATACTACTTATTTCAGTTACTTTGATCACTTGCAAAAACTGACTAACTTCCAGCAAATGGGGTGTTTGTTCTATGAACAAGAAGTGCCAGGGTAAAATATTTCCTGTTCTGTGAGTGTTCTTAGATTTTTCGTTTTCACCTGGATCAAGCAGTTTAACATCCCACCAGCAAAGAACAGACTGCTCCGTGAAACTCTACTTACATTTGGCCCTAGCTGGGAATCGAACCAGGGCCACAGTGGTGAGAGGAGAGCATTTTCTGCACACCCACCCATTCCATCCAAGAAGTGCCAGGGTAAAATATTTTCTGTTCTGTGAGTGTTCTTATTTTTGTTTTTCTCACCTGGATCAAGCGGTTTCATCCCAGTAACAAAGAACAGACTGCTCTGTGAAACTCTACTCACATTATGGCCCTAGCTGGGAATCGAACCAGGGCCACAGTGGTGAGAGGAGAGCACTTTCTGCACTAGCCACCCATGCCACCCACTTCCTCGCAGCAAAACATCATCAGCTTGCCTTTGCAAACTTGAATAATACTGACATAAGTGACTCACCTGCATTCCTGAGAAATTTGTGGTTGTAGTCAACAATGACCCGCGAGTCAGGGTTATAAAAACCGTCCCCTGTATCGTAACATCCCTCGGGTATGTCCCTTGGTGGAATCCGATTGGTCAGCTGGGAACGACCTTCAAAGTTCAATAGAAACAGTAAGGCTTAGAGTCAGGAAAAATATTATTATAAAATATCTTTAAAAAAATTATTTGTTCTGTGCCAGTTGCAGTGTAAGGCGACAAAGAAAATTTCTGATTTTGTTTTTTAGCGTTACACCAACGTGTGATAAGCACTGCTTACTCGGTGCTTTCTGAATTCTGTGGGATTACACCCACAGGATACTTGGGTGGGATTCGAACCCACAACCGCTGCATTTTAGAGCAGTACTTGATGATAAATGTAGGATTTGAACTGGCTTCTCCTCACCAGGCACACTCGGTGGTCTAGTGGTTACAACATCTGCTCTATAATTGGATGGGGGGGGGGTCGTGAGTTTGAATCTCATCTGACTAGCCTTTGGATTTTTTCCCCACAGAACTTGGAAAAAACTGAGTATACAGTGCATATTACATATGAAATATTATATACCGCACACACGTATCCTTGTCATTTGATTGGTGGAACATGCGTCAGTGTCATCTTTTATTTTGTCCAATAGGAGTCCTTTATGGATAATTATAAGACACTTCGCAGTGTAGTTTCCAAAATAATCGTTCCCCGCCCGTTTGGACAAACTAGGTAAGGTCTTGTCACACTAGACACGGTTGGTGTCTACATGAAGTCGTCCATGGTTAAGTTGCTTGGTTAAGGACACAAGTGGCACGACCGGGACTCGAACCCACACTCTGCTGATCACAAACACCGAGCTTGAGTCCAGTGCCCTTAACCACTCGGCCATGACACGCCACAGACTAGTTTAAATGGCAGGATACCCTACACACTTTGATACCGGGCCCTTCTGGCAATAAGTGTGTTAACTGCAAATTGTATCTTTTTGTTTTGAGTGAACTGAGCTTACCAGCTGGTTTTAGACCATCACAAATCTCTGTGAAGAATCTCCTGTCGTATCCGTCACAGTACAGCCAGTCATCCTCTTCATATTCAAGACCATCAGCAAATGTGTATTTGCCCTATGTGCCATCAAGAAAGATTAAAAACCAAGTCAGTGTCAATGAGAGAATCAACAATTTCAAATTTAATACTATATTATGACATTCTTAACAGTTGTTTCCCAACATGAATTATTATTATTTCTTTTACAATGGGAGGATCGATGTTTACAATTATGGCAAAGGTTGGCTCTAGACCCAGTAACTGGGGCACTGTACTTTTTTTCCCCCGAAATTTTGACATCTGCGGTCGTACTAGCGCCCCAGGAATGCCTTGCATATACGCACAGCGATCTTCAAATTGATATAAGTTGACACAAAAAATGCCCAACAAAAAAACGCCTTTAAAAAATGCTACTGGCTTCTTCATATGTCTAAGATGCAACATCAGGCATTTAAATGTACTCACGATTTGGTTTTGAGCTGCAAATTTACGATTTTTCAGAGAAACCACCATGACGTCAAACTCTCAGTTGGACCGACATTCATACTGTGTGCACTCGCCGCACCGCGCGATTGCTGTGCGAATATACATCACATTCCTGGGGCGCTAGTATGACCGAAGATGTCAAAATTTTAAAAAGACAAGTACAGCGCCCCAGTTGCTGGGTCTAGGTTGGCTCTTTTATCAATCAATACTTACATCAACGGCAATCCCGTTCTCCCACGTTGCTACGTACTTGCTTCCGTTTGGGAAGAAGAGCGTACCCTGACCATGAAACATGCCATCCTTCATCTCTCCCTCATACTTTGTGTCTGTTGGGAAGGCATACTTCCCTTTTCCCTTCATTCTGGAAGAGATTTTTATTTGAAAAAGTTAACTTTTTAAAGCCCAATGAATGTAAACAATGGTAAACACCACACTCCACAGCACTGCCTTTTTATAGGAACAAGTTTTGGGGGGCTTAGAACAGTTTTAGAACACTAGTAAAATTATGCCATACTTCAACTTGTATTTCTTGTAATAATTGTATTAAACCATTTTATTTTTTATAGTTTTTTTTTAAATTAATGAATAACTAAGAGAGGTTTGTGGTAACACCATGTGAATATCTCTCTTATTTTGAGTAGTGTTGGTTCTGAAAAGAACCGGTGGTTAACGACTCAACGTTTTGATCAGTAAATTAATAAAAACATATTTTTTTTAACTCAATACTTGGATACTCTTTCAAAGAGTCTTTGTTAAAAATGTATTGTTAGACCCTATCCGAATCGTCAAATGCCTAGTGTGCCATTAGTACTACTTTGTACTAGTAATAATAACAGTTACTAGTGGTAATAATTAAATAATGTTACTGGTATTATTATTATTATAATATAATTAATTTTATTTTTATTTTAACCCATTCAAAAAAATGTTACACTGCCATCCAGTGCACTGCATGCAGTGTCTTGAGTGTTAAATTAAATTCAAATTAAACATGCAGATTGGTCATTGCATTTGTCCAACAGATCAAGCCATTTACATACTCAAAATAATGTCAAATTGAATAGATGATATATGAGCAATTATATCCAAATCATATAGATTTGAGGGCGCTCGTCGTGGATGGACGTTTTTATTTTTGTGTCCTTTTTTTGCTCGTTTTTATCGTGTAAATTCCCTCTTTTCTTTTTACCATCCGTGTTTTTCTGTGTTGTAGTTTGCCTCCTTTTTATCCAGTTGTGCTGCTAGTCTGTTTATTTCTTAGTATTTTTAGTTGTGTGCCAGTCATTTTGATGGTTTTTATCCGAAACTTTTATACTGTATAAAGACTGTTAGGGCCTAATTCAATTCAACACGCTGGTAGTGTCACATTGCTACAACAAGTAACATCTGTCCCGCTACTTCAGTGAAATAATCAAACTATGGCTGTATCGTTCTACGGCGTCCTGGTTGCTGTTATGTTGTGTGTCCTGCTCCAAAACCTGCATATTTGGCATGCTTCAATTTCCTCACCAGCTCCATCTTCGTCATCGGCATCATCGGACAACAGACAGGCTGCATGTATGGCAAGTGTGTTCAGTTTGAATAGCAAAAAATTCCACCACTACCAACATTATAAATTTAGTCGTTCACCCGCCCTGTACATTATTCTTCTTCGTCTACTGACCTGGGCCACAACACTCATTAGACTCATGCAACTCAAATAGCAGTAACGCCAATGGTAATAATTCTCCTTCAAGTATGTTTCCTTGTGGCACCTGTAAAGTTCCAGTTACCTGGGAAGACAAAGGCATTATGTGTGAAAGCTGTGAAACATGGTACCATATTAACTGTCAAGACATCAACGACTCGAGTTACGAGAATCTAGGGAAGAGTTCAGTCGTTTGGGTATGCCTTACATGTGATACCCCAAATTACAGTTCAGTTCTGTTCAATCTCCACGGTTTGCTAACAGAAAACCGTTTTGAAACCCTCAGCGACAGCGACGACATGATCAGTAGCCTTGATTCAGATGACACTTGTCTTCGTTCTAGTCCTAGATTTAAATCATCACCAACTAAACCAAGACCAAAGTCGTGTATTGGGCCCAGACCAGTAAGAATCATCAATGTTAACTGCCAGCCTCTTGTGAATAAAAAGCATACTTTCTACAGTGTTATTGATAGTACCAAACCAGACATAATAATTGCTACAGAAACATGGTTTAACAGCAGTATCGTCAATTCTGAATATTTCAGTACTCACTACAATGTTTTTAGGCGTGATCGTCTTGCTGGCATGGGTGGTGGGGTGATCATCGCCATCAACAGCGACTTCCTTTGTCTGCAAGTAGAACTGGAATGTGAGACCTCAGAAATGATCTGGGTTAAAATCAACATTAAAGGCTGTAAGATGCTTTACATAGGATCCTGTTATCGTGCCAAAATTGATGATACTGTAACGCTGGATGCTCTTGACTCGTCACTTCGGAAAATTACTAGCAACCATAATAACATTGTCATGCTTGGAGGGGACTTCAATCTTCCTGGCTGGGACTGGTCTACAAAATCTCTCAAACCTAACACTGCTTATCCATCAGTCCATCATAGATTCGGTGAAATTCTGGATGACAACGGTCTGACCCAAGTGATT
This sequence comes from Plazaster borealis, assembly GCA_021014325.1. Lineage (NCBI taxonomy): Eukaryota > Metazoa > Echinodermata > Asteroidea > Forcipulatida > Labidiasteridae > Plazaster > Plazaster borealis. Next base: position 7,440,085 of record CM037456.1, on the reverse strand, counting down.
GAAGAACAAACTCGTCTTGGGAATATACTTGATCTCCTGATAACTAACCAGCCTAACCTGATTAATAGAACGGAGATTATAACTTGTATAAGTGACCACGACATAGTTTTTGCAGAACTGGACATAAAACCTACTCACAAAAAGCAAGCACCTCGCAAAGTTCCATTGTACAACACGGCCAACTGGAAGGAATTTCAACAGCACGCCCTGCAAGTGGCCGAAAAAATTGCTGCGGCTGAACAAGACTCGACAACTGACCAACTGTGGAAAATCTTTAAGCAAGGCATACATGAAGGCATTCATTTATATATTCCACATAAAACAACCGGCGGAAGTCCAGCGTGAGCTCAGACTGGCTTATTGGAAATACGTAGAAGACGTTATTACTCCCCAATCCTCAGACCCAAACAATTTCAGCTGCATGAAGAGATTTTGGACTTACATTAAACATCAGAAGTCTGATTACGTAGGAGTTGCCCCTCTCAAGGTTGACGGCAAGTTCGTTGCAGATGCACGGCTGAAAGCAGAAGCATTGAATCATCAATTCCAATCAGTTTTCACTCACGAAACAGAATTTGATATCCCCGCACCCAGTGTACAATCATCATCCATGCCTGACATCCACATCACTGAACCTGGTGTACTCAAACTTCTTAGGAATCTGAAACCAAGAAAGGCTGCAGGCCCAGACAACATCAGTCCACGGGTCCTTAAGGAGCTTGCTGAGGAAATCTCGGATCCACTCACACAGATTTTTCGCAAATCTCTTCAAGAGGGCCAAGTACCAGCTGATTGGAAGCATGCCAACATTACCCCTATTTTTAAAAAAGGTCATAAATATCTCCCCTCGAACTATCGCCCCATTAGCCTTACTTGCGTGGCATCCAAACTCATGGAACATATCTTATTCAGCAACATTATGCACCATGCCAGTACTCACGATCTTCTCAATCCGCTCCAGCATGGTTTTCGTTCTAAGAGGTCATGCGAAACCCAACTTATACAATTCATTGATGATATAACAAACAACATGCAGAACGGCGTCCAAACTGATGTGTGCGTACTTGATTTTTCAAAGGCCTTTGATAAGGTTGGCCACCGTAGACTTCTTGAAAAACTCAACTGGTATGGCATCAATGGGTAAGCAAACGACTGGATTGCTAGTTTTCTCTCAAACAGGACTCAAGCAGTGTTGGTTGATGGTTTTACCTCTGGTACAGCCCCTGTTATTTCTGGTGTTCCCCAGGGGTCAGTTCTCGGACCATGCCTCTTCCTGTTTTACATAAACGACATCGCTGGTGGTCTCAACTCCACGACGCATCTTTTTGCTGATGACACAATGCTTTCTATTGCAGTAAGAAGTGAGCAAGATACACATCTTCTTCAGGCTGATCTGGATCAGTTAACTGCTTGGGAAAAAACATGGCAGATGCAGTTTAATCCAGAAAAATGCAAAGTCATCAGTATTTCTCGGAAAAAAACAACAATCAATCACAAGTATTTTCTGCATAGGTACGAACTGAATCACGTGAACAAGTCCAAGTACCTTGGTGTCACTATTACACATGATCTCAAATGGAACAAACATGTTAATAATGTTGTCTCTTCAGCCACCAATTCACTTAACTTTCTACGTCGAAACCTGAGAGTTCGCAACTCCAACTTCAAGCAGCTGGCCTACAAATCACTAGTTAGACCCCTAATGGAATATGGATTGATTGTCTGGGACCCCTACACCAGTAACCTCACCCAAAAAATTGAAATGGTCCAACGTCGTGCAGCAAGATTTGTTCTAAATCGCTATGAACGCACTTCAAGTGTCGGCACGATGCTGGAAGCTCTGAAATGGCAAACTCGTGAGGAAAGACGCATAACAGCTAGACTGGCAATGTTTTAAAAAATCCATCATGGCCTGGTTGCCATAGACATGCCATTTGTCTCAAAAAAACTTATCTGCCCCTTCACGCACAGAAAACTCTCAAGCCTACAAAAGTACCCCTCTGGCTCTAGAAGGTATCGTGAAATGTCCTTTTTCCCACGTACCGTCACCCAATGGAACAAACTTACTCAATCCACCGTATTAGCTCCCAACCCACTTAAATTTAAAGAAATTCTGTCTGCTCACTACTCGCCCATTCCGCCACACTAGCGCCCCTCAACCCTCAATGTGCCAGAGTCTTCAGTATTGAAGTTGGCACAGAACCTGGAAGAAGAAGAAGAAGAAGAACTTAACTGGACGTCAATTTTTATTCAATTTTACTGCAATGAAAGTGTCAACAGTCGAGTTTTGACAGTCCAGCAAGCACTAGCACTGCAGCAGTGTGCAGCTGGCAGTGGGGCAGTCAGTGTGGCGTAAAGTAAAAAGTAAAGCAAAATGAACACTTCCATAATTCCGATGTGTAGCAAAGGGTTGCCAGAATCAGAACTAGCTTATTCAGTCTTAAATTAATTGTTTGATATTTGGGGGGTTTTATTTTATGTTTGCCTGTTTACTTTTAAAATTTAGGGTTACTTAAAGTCATGTTAGTTGGTGTTTGAGATTGAGTTAGGCTGTTGTTAGCGCTAGATTGAGTCGATGTCGGTCACTTCGTACCCAAGTCACTTCGTACCCGAGTCACTTCGTACCCAAAATATCATACCCAGGTCACTTCGTACCCAAGTCACTTTGTACCCAAGTCACTTCGTACCTCATTTTTCTGAGTCATGTGACGGCCCGCTGTTGTGGCCAGCCTGCTGGACAAAAGACCTCTCCGAGCTCAATGTGAATCCGATTTAAAAATTTTCTACTTCTACATTCTACTTCTACTTCGTTACTCGGCAGGATCCATAAGTTAAGTGTCTTGCTCAGGGACACAAGTGCCGGGACCGAGATTCGAACCCACATTGTAATGTCTCAGCCTCAGCCACAACTTGAATTCGGTGCACTAGACCGCTCGGCCACGACACGCCATAGGGGGGTAGGGGTAGGTTGAAGGAGGTGGTCTACGGTGATGGTTTTTTTTTAGGGAAATTGTGGAAATATCATCGTTGAAATGCCTTGATGATGGCCGGGAAACGCACAACTCAAATTTTCAGGGTTGGATGACGCGCGGGGGTGCGTGGAGTTCCGGTTATATTTTATGCAAAATGATAACATCGAACTCATTATAAACACATCGCTCTCGCCGCACTATTTTTTTCTTTTCTATGAATCTTTTCTGATCATAATATAAAAATAAAACCAGAATCAATAAATTTGTTTTGAAAAAAAACACCCCAAAACAACAGATAGGCCAACACTTTACACGAAGGTTGATTTTTACAATCGTACCCAAGTCACGTCGTATGACTTGACTTGGGTACGAAGTGACTTGGGTAACGAAGTGACTTGGGTACGAAGTGACCGACATTCGATTGAGTGACTTTATAGTCACACATTCTTTTAATTATTGATGATTTATTGGGTAGTTTTTTACAGGGCTAACAACTTTGTCCCTGTACTACTGTAGAGTGTAAACAATGCCAACCAATACGCTGGAGAGCACGATTAACACGAAAATGTGAGTGCTCGTTTTGGTGTAATTTTATGAAAATCTCCGAGCTGGCAATCACTTGATTAAACGTCGTCAGAACCATGATGCTTACTGATGCGTAGGATCACGAACGCTGATTCCTTTCGCTGAAACAATGGCATTAACTGTCTTGTCTTTTTAGTGTCGCTGCTTTTTAGTGCTGCTGATTTGTGTTCTGCCGTGTCGTGGCCGAGCGGATAAGAACTCAAGCTCTGGTGTTTTTGATCAGCAGAGTGTGGGTTCGAATCCCAGTCATGACACTTGTGTCCTTAAGCAAGACACTTAACCGCATGCTTCCTCCTTCGGATGGGACGAAAAGCTGTTGGTCCCGTGTACTAGGATTGGTAGTGCACGTAAAAGAACCCAGAACACTTATCGTGGAAGAGTAGGGGTTTAACCCCGGTGTTTCTGGTTCACATTGCAAGCACCCTCATTTACAGGTTTCCTCAGGCTTTCGAGCTACAGTGATTAAGTTCACTTGTGAGGCATCCTTGGTTTCATTACCAGAAATATATAATAATAATAATACCGCCTTGACTAAAGACTACTCGTCGCATATGTGCATCAGTAAACATCACGGTGCCGACGATGTTTAATCAGGTTATTACCAGCTCGGAGATTTTCATAAATTTACACCAAAACGAGCGCGCACATTTTTGTGTTAATGTGCTCTCTACAATTGAGCAATGGTAACTGGGAGAAAAATCTTGCCTTCAAATATTGGTTTCTATTTGAAAAATTATCTTACCTCCTGAAGCTGCTTGGGCGTAGGGCCAGGAAGCGGAGGGAGTCCAGTGTATTGGCACTATTTATAGGGCTAGGTTGTTTTGTGACTGACGTAAGTTTAATGTTTTCATTGGGAAAAGCCAACTTTGTTAATTTTGGCACTAAACAGGGAGGAATGTCATTCATCACACTGGATTGATACTTTTTAATCAGAAGTAGAATAACAATTTACTTCAAAGTGAGGGGTTCTGTATATATGCACAACTTTGCCGTGGCCCGGCAGTAATCTAGTTGCAATAATCGTAACCCTCGAACCTCCCAACCCTTAAGATCAAGGGTTACGATTATCGCAACTAGTTGTAAATATACAATTTTGTACTACAAAATAACTTTGTGAAGAATTCAAGTGAATGCAAACAGATTGGTAAAGCTATGGCACTCAATTGCTTTTTGTTTTTCTCCTCAAAATTACAGTTTCCACTGGCCTACTTTATTTAATAATTTGACTGAAAACACAATCAAGTCTTACCATGATGAATGATTATTGCTTCGCCTTATTTCTAAATGCAATTATCTCTTTTACTTTATATTTCAGGCATACCCCCTTGTAATGTAAGTTGTAGTAGCAAGGTCGTTTGCATCAATACACAATGGCTGATGAACAACAAGACGTGCCAGAGCAATCTACTCAGCGAGCTGATGATGCTGTACTTGTCAACGAAGAAGGTATACTGCACAATGACGAGATTGCACCAGTTGTTGACAATCCAACTGAAGAGACTGAAGACGACGGTAACTCCCAGGCAGCCAGGGGAATAGATCTACAGGATGATCAGCTTGGTGAACTAGCCATTGAACACGATAAAACCGGTAAGTTGTGAACATCTGAAGAAAGGGTGTACCAAAAGATAGTTCTTTTCCTCCCCAAAAATATTCTGACTCTTTTCTTTGTTGGAAAGTGTATGGGACTTAAAGCTTTAGCTAGATGTAGTTGACAAGAAAGGTTGTTGTAGTTTGTTTAATATTTGGCCTAACTGTTGAATCTGTGAAAGAAATTGTGGTGTATTGGTACAAAAGTGAAACCTCCACCTCTTGTTTATTGTGCTCTGGGTGTCTTCCTGAATTATTTTTTCCTGGGATAATATAATGTTTCTCATTTATTGAGAACTTGAACTTGAAAAGTAGCTACTGCTTTTAAAAGTAATTGGTCATTTGAGTTGCATGCATGTAATATCGAGTGTTTTAGTTATTTGTAACATTTTTTTAAACATTGTTTTACAGCAGATGAGTTGACAGGATCAGATCCAGATAGTGACATTATGGACCCTGTTGTTGACCAAGTTATAACCAGCCAAGAGCAAACTGACTATCCGGATAACCAAGCTTCAAACGGTAATGACTTACCTGATCAGGATGCAGCAAATGACTCATCGAATGAGAACACATGTCGACAAGACAAGGATTCGAACCATGATCAACCCAACCAGGATATTCCTTTGAGCCAGGATTTAACTGATGGCTCTCCCGCTGTCAAGTCCCCCATCATAGACTCAAAGGGTAGTCAAACTAACCTTGTTGAAAATCCCAGTGAGGAAGATGAGGCTGGAGAGAGTGAAGAGCCTAATAAAGGTCAGCTTGAGGATGGAGAGGCTGATGCAGCACTTCTCCAACCGGAACCAAATCAACCTGGCGAAAATATTCATGATGCAACTGAGGATATGAAAGTACCTGATGAGGGGATCTCAACAAATGAACAGAATCGAAGTGTAGACAATGAGGAACCCACCGACGACACAGTCCAAAATAATGATAACAGTTCTAATGTGGATCCAAATCAAACAGAAGGAGCTGCCCTACCATCAGATGCCCCTGAGAGTGGGGAATCCATTCGCCAACCTACCGTTCATGAGTCACCGTCTTCCAGTCAGGATGATCAAGTTGTAACAGTCGATACCCCCCTTTTAATTCCGCATAATTCCTGTTAACGTGAACTCTCCAACGACCCCAGAGTCTCCATCCCAAAGATCCCGATCTCCCGTCAAGGAGGAACAATCCAGAGCAGAGAGCACTCCCGGCTCCCTGCAACAGAACAATAACAATGAATTGCACCAAGGTGACGACTTTGACCAGCTTGGATCGGTACATATACCCACGGCTGGTGTTGGTGATGTGGACGAGTTAAATGAAGAAAGTGGGTCACAATGTGATTTAAGAGACCCAGCAATGCACAAGGTGAGATAGTCACTGCCTGTTGATGCATATGGAGGTATGTATAAGTATAAACTTCACTTTCAACAAACAGTTTGAATTTATTTGTGCAATTTGTTGACCAACAATTTCCAGATTGAAAAATATAAAGAGTTCCAGATTTCCTTGGTTAGATTGAAACTATTTCTTTCCTTAATTAGATTTTTAATGTTGTTTTATAATAAAAATTTGAAAAATACTATGGTCACATTAGTGCCTTGGTCGAAATATTTTTACAGCATTAATTCATTCCACTACCAGAGAACTTTTAATAGATGTAGCAGCAGTAACTTCCTCCATGGTCCTGGGGCCAATTTCACAAAGACCGCTCGACCACGACACGACACTTTCATCTTACTTTCATGATGCCAACATCCTAAGATGAAATATATCGCGAATACAAAATCTTCATTAGGATGTTGTCATCCTGAGATAAATCATCTTGGGATGTCGTCATCTTACGTTTATGATGTCATTATCATGCAGTAGATTATCTCAAGATCGCACTTCCAGAGCTCCTTAGAAAATCATACACTCCTTTGATAACGTAATGAATATGAGCTTGGGTTCTCCTTTTTCTTCCGTGCGGAAGGGTTATGAATCACTACAACTATAAAGAACAAAATCCATATATATCAGATGAATTTTTCCTCAAATGAATTGACCACTTCTCATTTTTGTGACAGATTCCAGAAGTCGTCATTTGCCAGCAATTCATCCTGATCCTCGCCTGTCCCGTTCCCTCCCTCCATCGGTGGATCCAGCCAACATCCCCGTAGGTTACTACAACAGAAGTCTATCTATTGGTGAAGGGCAACAATCACGCAACCACATACCACGTATCCCATCGGCCAGCGGCTCCAGCAAGACTGGTACCAGAGACAGGGATGTCAGGAGGGCGTTAAATTCAGCTAAGCTGCCACCATCAGTGATGAAGATGTCAACAGTTATGGTGTCAGCAAGGCAAGTACTAGGTGGCTGATTATTTTGTCGTAATAATGGTAACTCCATCACTGAGCAACCTCAAAAATTAAAAATAAACAAATAAATAAAAATAAACAAATAAATAAATGAATAATAATATTGAAATAAAATAAATAAAAAATATAAAAACTTTAAAAATACAAAAAACAAAAACCCAAATAAACAAAATAATTCAATAACGGAAGAAAAAAGAAACATCATTTTATATATAAATACAACATTAAATTACCAAATACTATATTGAAAATAAACGTGAGGGAGAAGCAAGATTAGATGTTTACTAAACAATCTGGATTTCTCATTTAATTTTTTGTATTTATTTAAGAATAAATTGAAGTGGGTGACCTAAAGTGTTCTGTTGTCCTTAAACTAATAGTTCACCCTGTTAATTTTCATTACAGCTGCCCTGATGATCATAATATAGTTGTTAAAATTCTCTCTACCAATGGCCGTCGCTGCCTCTCTTTGTGATTCATCTAATTTCTTCTCTTCAATTATTTCTAACAGGAAGAGGGCTGTACTGAACAGACACAGCAGTGTATTCTATGAAGAAAGACATCAAACCAAAGTTATTAGTAAGTACATAAGACCGTATCGAATATGACGTTACTTTTCAAATACCCACAACATGGCGTCTGTGTGCGTGTGCGTGTGCCATAGAAATCCAGGAACGCTGAGTGCATGAAAGTGGCCATATCATAGGACAGGCCGTATGCGCGTCTAAACGTGTATCAATGAAGCACATGCACACGCTCACAGACGCCATGTTGTGGGTATTTGAAAGGTAACGTCATATTCGATATGGTCTATACAGGCCCGATAATTCGTTGTAAGGGCAAAGATTAAAATTTGTAGGGCACCAAGGCAATGACTATCGGGGCTTGGGCTAGTTCCTCTGTGAAGATTCATGCCTGACAATATGACTAAGCAGCTACCTATAGCTGGTCCACAGAATGACAAATTTTAGACTTATAATGTTTGTCCTCCCTCCTTGAATTTATTTACACCATCCTCATCCCCCCCCCCCCAAAAAAAAAAAGAAGAAGAAAAAAATAAATAAATAAATAAAACATTGTGATAGTTAATCTTCCTTCAGCGTTCTGTGATATCATAAAATCATTAAAAGAAAACCTTTAAAACAAAAAATCCCAGACCCCACCATTATAACAGGGCTTATAATTAACACTGGACCACAGGCCTAAGGCCAGTGATTGTAGTGTTGGGCAAGTAAGCTCACAGCCGGACAAGTCCGGTGGTCTTGTGTTTTTCAATTGATCAATAATAGGCTACCTCATTGTGTAATATCTTTGTGAAAAAATGCTGACTATGAATCTGTTAAATATCTTTCAATACTGTTGAGTATCAAAGTACACTTACACACATATGACAAATGAGATAGATTTTCTCTTAGTGCTTGTTCAACTCATTTTGATTCTGGTCTTGTAAAACAAATTCTGGTCTAGTAAAGATATGGAGCTACAAGCCAATAAAGGAAATTAGACTCAAAACAAATATTAGCATAAAAACTTACTTGGTAACAAGCAACGGAGAGCTGTTGATAGTTTAAAACATTGTAGGAAACGACTCCCTCTGAAGTAACGTAGTTTTTGAGAAAGAGGTAATTTCTCACTAAAATAATAACAACTTCTTGCAAGAAGTTTTTATTCCTATCTGAAAGCACACAAATTTGTACAACAAGGGTGTTTTTTCTTTCCATCATTTTCTTGCAACTTTGATGACCAATTGAGCCCAAATTTTCACAGGCTTGTTATTTTATGCATATGTTGGGATACACCAAGTGAGAACACTGGTCTTTGACAATTTCCAAACGTGTTCAGTGCCTTTAAGTCTTGTGGATATTTCCCCCAAATTTGAGCCCTATATAAAAAGGATCTCAGTCCTTGCACTTAGCTTTTTGTAAAGTAGCCTTCCGGGCTGGTAAACTGTGCATTTTACTTGCCCCCAGGAAGTTTTAGTTGCCCAAATTTTAAACATGTACTGTCATAAATGTATCTTTATTATGTATAATGGTAGCAATCACAACCAGTTTAATGTTAAAATGAAGTTGCATTAACATACTAAAAAAAAACTTCACATCTGAAAAGCAGGCCTGTGAAATCTCCGTTTAAAAGCGGATATCCGCTTTTTCCTTTTTTGGTCGATTTTTTATTTCCGCTTTTTTTCTTCTTCTTTTTCCCCCCTTTTTTTCTTTCTTTTTCTTTTTTTCCCTTCACTTTTTCGCTTTATATATGCTTGGCAAAAGTAATGTGCAACTACAATAATGTGAAATAAGCCTAGTTACTGGATCAATGGGGTGCCCCAGTTCGACCAGCGTAAATGCGTGACGTGCGCTCACATGACGTTCCACGATCATTCTTTCATCATGTTGTGTTTCAGCTCTTTTTTTAAGGGTCCACTCACAGGCCTGGAAAAGGAAGAAATATGAGCATTTTAAATAAGTAGGATGCATAGTTTTTAGTAGCCCACAGGGTTAGTTGAGAAGTGGTGTTTACTAGCCTGTAGCAGTTGTTACCAGACAATGTACACCGGGCTAGTGTTAAGGGTGAGCCCTGGGATCTTGTGAAACCCTAATACCTGTTTTAAGTTTGTATAATTATTACATCAGAAAAATGACCTTGCTCTTAGAAAGAATTTGTTTCACCAAATTGATGTCTGCACTGTGTGGTATTCATAATATTTTCACTAAATATTTCATTTCAAAAGTGATATAATAGTGGCAGAATAATACGGTTATGATTGACACTAACGAGAAGAAGTAATGACAGTAAAAACTTTTTTGTATCGTCAGGTTTGGATGAGGCAATCAACAGTCGACCTCCGATGCCCTTCGACCTCGATAATCCTGGGTCATGGAATTATACTCCAAGAAACAAGCCCTTGAATGAAACCAACGCTCCCGAGTTTACGTTTGGCCATAGGCTACAGGAAAAGGGTGAGTTGAATTCAGCGCATCAGTGCCAAAACCTTGTATCTCGATTTTGCAAAAATGTTGTATCTCCTACGACAATGCTCCGTGCAAAAAACATTGTTTCTCGGCGCGTACTTGTTTTGTGTGTACATCCAGGCTCTCTTTTCTCGAGATACAACGTTTTGACAATTTCAAACTAACACGTAACATAAGAGCTATTTTAGGAGATATGATGTTTTTGCACTGACACAACAAAATATTAAATGCAAATGCGACTTTGGTTATATCACTTGTTGTACCCATGCTCATTCCCTAGTACTCAAAAGACTGCAGGACATCCTTTTCAAGGAAGTGGAAGTGTCGTGGCCGAGCGGTTAAGAGCACCGAATTCAAACTCTGGTGTTTCTGATTAGCACAGTGTGGGTTCGAATCCCTAGCCGTGACACTTGTGTCCTTAAGCAAGACACTTAACCATTGCTTCGTCCTTCGGATGGGACGTAAAGCCGTTGGTCCCTTGTGTTGTGTAACACATGTAAAAGAACCCAGTGCACTTATCGAAAAGAGAAGGGGTTCGCCTCGGTGTTCCTGGTTGTGGCTGCTGAATGCGCCATAGCACCTTGTAAAAAACATTAAAAGGTGCTACATAATTGGGTCTCATTATTCATAACTTCAATAACCCATCTTTTTGTTTAAAAAGTATATACTAAGCGCCTTCAGTACCTTGTTTGTACCTAGATACGTGCGCTATATAAGACTTTGATATTATTATTATTATTATTATTATTATTCAAGAAAATCGATCCAAAATTACCCCCATACTTTTGTGGAAGCGCAAGGTATTTCCTTGAAACGTACAACTTTTTTTAAAGCATAACATTAAGTTACCAGTGCTGGCAAGTTGCCAGTGCTGTTCATATAGAGAAGCTAGCGGAACTCCAAGATCAAATCTGGAGCTTTATATTCAATATAAAAGTGTTATTCTGGTTTTGCCCTTCCACCAATGTGTCTGAATCCTGTGAAAAAAAATCCACAGAGTATCACACTAGTGGAATTCTAACCCACGACCTTTGCCATGCTAGAGCAGATGTCTTACCACCAGACCACCGAGCTAGTCTGGTGGCTAGAGGTAGATCAAATCCTATATTTTCGCAGCTTTGTTCGGTACACAGCTCAGCCATGCTCAGTCAGCAAACCCATCAAAACGGCTGCTCCATTGCATTCCTGCCCTTAATGTATCGATCAATCACACTAGTGTACATTGCCTTAAGGTGATCCCTTGCTGCTGCTTAATTCCCAGGATGTATCGTAAACGCGGGTGTGACCACTGGCTATATGGCAGTTACGTGTTGAATGGCTTCTGACTGGCACCCCCATACAAAGATATTGACAAAATAGGTAGAGTGCCGGTACGTTAATCCGGAGGTCGCATGTTCAAGTCCCGCTCTAGTGTATTTTTTTGTGTTCAACCCAAAATTATTTAAACATTTAGCCAGTCAGTTTCCCTTGTGGTTAATTACTTGATATTGGAAATAAAAAGTCACATCCCCTCAAGGTGATCCCTTGCTGCCGCTTCCCAGGATGTGTCATAAACTTGGGTGTGATCACTGGTTATACGGTAGTTACAGGTTAAATGGCTTCTGACTGGCACCCCCGAACAAAGATATTGACAAAATAGGGAGACCGCCAACATAGGGCTAGATAGCTCAGTTGGTAGAGCGCTGGCACGTTAATCTGGAGGTCACAGAATCAAGTCCCGCTCTATCAAATTTGTCTTTGTTCAACCAAAAATTATTTTAAACTTTACCCAGTCAGTTTCCCTTTTGGTTTATTGACAAATTAAAAACCCATTACCATAACAAGCTGCTCGCCATTAGGCGAGCTGCACTATCATTTTTCTGTGTGCTCCAGCTGGGTGATGAAGGGCTGCAGACACATTTGAGTACCGTTGATTAGCAATTACTGTGGTGGGCGGAGCCTAATGGATGGGTCTATTGTGCAGAATATTTTCGCTGTTTTCTAATATTGATCTGTGTTCATCATATTTTCACTGACATTAAAAAAAAAATTCTACAGGGGGTGGCGGTAGAACAGCCAATGCTAAGACCTGGTTCAACAGCAATGATGGATTCACAACAAAAGTCCACTGGGATAAAAGAGTAAGTAATAAATCCATACAGTTGTCAAAGTTTCCAAAGCTGTAACTCTACAATTCTTGAATAGCACTTTTACTAGAAGATATTAGTCCCCCCCCCCTCCAAAAAAAAGAAGAAGCTAATTCAGTTAAATTTCTAACACCTTTAAAGGTTGGGTTATACTTTGGTAATGACCCTGAAAAAAAAGGGAAATTTTTATCACAAAGCCTACCATACAGATGGTACTGGTAAAAAGCATCCTGCAAAATGAAGTGCCTCTGTTGATTTGAAATCAATAAAAGTAAAGTATGTCAAAAAAATTTGAATCTGGAAAGATCACCTTCAAGCAACTTTTGAAGATTAATATCAGCATGGTGTCCATTTGTGAATACTGCGGCCGGAGAATGCTGTTGGTACCCACTGTCACCTCACTGAACATGGATGGATTCTATGTTCTTGATGAAAATACTGTGACTTTTTTTTTTGGCTGTTCTCTCAACAAGTAGACAATGTATCGAGCTGTAACTGAATTTGTTGTATCTTTGTGATAATTTGGCTAATAAATCAGCATTATGTTGAAAAAAATCAATCTGTGACCCTACTTTTAATGGCAAATACAGTATTTGCAATGTTAAAAAGAAATCTCATTAATTAGCTTGCAAAGCTCATTTAGCTAGCTGAACTGCAGTTGCATTGAAGGACAGCGGAAACCTCATGGAAGGGGTTCAAAAACCTCTCCTCTAAGTTTTCATGGGCTTTTATTGATGGGGAATTTATATGATAATTCTTTCTTATTATTTTAGTGGCCGTCACCAGCTCACTATAACAGCACCCGTCCACTTCTTGGCCGGCGCAAACCAACGATGTTTGACTATCCAAACTTCTCCATAGGCGTCAAGTCCAAATTCAACATTAACAGAAGAGGTAAAGACTTGGGCCCTTGGCATATGTTTTTAATTGGAAACTTTGTTACTTAATCGATCAAACTCAAATTTGCTTGATCATTATTTTTTTCTTAATAAAATGAGTTCTACAAGAAGATTAATATGAGAAGGCAAAGTGTGTCATAATTTACCGAGTGTAAACTTTTCAATCATTTTGGGGTTTTTACAACTAGTCCCGTTTAGCTCCTCAGACTGATAAGCATCCATAAAATTTTAGTTTTAAAGACATTTTTACTTACTGCTTTGATTGATTTTCTATGTCTAGGCTCAGAGAATGAACCAGCACCCAATGAGTACAATCGCTCCAAGTCGGATGCTATTATTCTGCGGAAAGCACCGAGCTATACCATCAGCCAGAGGCACCAAGGCACTCAACTGTGGGGTGGCAAAGGTAAATGTGTGTACTATGACAAGATATTCAAGATCATACCTTAGACGGCGATGTTTTGAGGGTTAAACTGTTATTTAGACTTGGTCAAGTTGATAAGAAAAACTATAGTTAGTAAACTTGCTGGTACAATCATGTATAAAACTCTGTCAGGAGAAGTGTTGGCTCTGATAAGAACCAGTGAGCAGAGTATACTGCTCGAGACCCCGCTTGAAAACCCTGCTTGAAACCCCGAGACCACATCGGTTCTTCTCAGAGCCACCCACTTCTCCCAAAAGAGTTTTATACATGGTTGTACCCGCAAGTTCACTAACCATAGTTTTTCTTACGATCCACACCATGCAGAGCTACAAACATAACTTGTGGTCAAGTTTGCTGCAAGTGGTTTTGGGGGGTATCCTATTTTGCATCAACTTGGTTTAGAAGTGATGTTGTAGGTCATGTCTCTCAAACGGAATCATTGGTCTTTTGCTGGCCCAAATTTGTGTAGAATGTGTCCCCTACCGCCAGGCAGCTAGTACATCCCACTGTGGGACATTGAGTTCAGTGGCAGATTTAGAGGTGAGTGTGCACCTCCCCCCTTATTTGAAAACGGCAAATAATCAAATTTCTAATGTTAAAATGGGTAAAAAAAACAACTTGTAAAATGCTTCTGATGAAATTTCCTAGATTGCACCAGAGGGCATCTAATGTTTAGCGGACCCCACGCTGTGAACAAGTTATCTTAAAACAACTGCAGGATTACTAAAAATTCTCCACTTGGAAATTAGCCCTCAAAGTTTGGGCCCCGCCTTTTTGAAAATTCTGGATCTGCCCCTGGAGTTCAACCATAAATCTCTGAACTGAATAGACTGCATGGTCCAAACCGACTAAAAATCAGGT